>JAMPIV010012710.1:0-162668 GCA_024509875.1 Oreohelix idahoensis
AATCAATCATCCAGGTGTCAGTGTACTATTTGGCCATTCCATGCCGTTTTACTTCCCTCCGACACCCTCTGTTCAGGCTGGAGCATTATAGGCTTTATATCCTGTTTGCCACTGAACTACACATATATATATACAGGCATAAATTAACAATTTACATTCAATTTTCATTAAAAGATACTGAATGTTTCAAGCTTACCACAATTCATGGAAATAAACACAGATACGTTGACTAGCAATGAATTCTGGCACAAATACTGGCACAAATTCCCATCTGATTATGTTCCAGGCTTTTATTTAGCAAAAATATGAGCTGGCTTCAACGCACTGTTGCTTTATCAAGCTTATTTGAACTAGTGGTCTCGAACTAACGCTCCTAAGTGATTATATCAGCGAGTTTTGCCAATGAGGGCCTCGTTTCGACAAGTGTGTATGAAAAAATGTTTCCTTTCCTCGTCTCCCCTAACAACGATAAGATAGTATGTATCTCCCGACCCAATCTTGGTTGAGTCTTTCTTTCATTTGTTGCGTCTTCCAAATCAATTTGGTGTTTACATGGTAGGCTAATTCTCGTAACCGTAAGATTTTTTTCAAACACGTTATAAAAAAATTTTATGAGCAGAAATGATTCCATGCTGTCAGGCATCCCCAATATTTTATTTTGGGTATAATTTATTAATTCCTGGACTATTTGCGTAACGTTTTACATATTCTTTGTCAGCAAGCCCTAAGGAACCCAAATATCCAAATTTAAAAGAGCTACGTGGCTGCGTTCAAAATATGTATTTTCTACCTCCTGTTTCGAAGATGTGCTGTCTGGGTACTGTTATGTTTTCAACCGTAAACCCATATAATGTTATCTTTCCTAATAAGCGTTTTTTATGATTTTAAAACCTAACTCTGGGAGGGTAGTGAATTTATCACTGTCCGTCCGAAAAAGTTAGTGCTTGTAGTCTTACACGCGTGATGGCAGCATTTGTGTATCGCGCGAAGCGTGTTTAGTGTTCGGCTTTCTGCCTCTCCCTTCTCGCTATCCTTTTGTCCATCTGTCTTTTGATCTTGGTAACATAGTGTAGAAAAAGACATGAATGGAATTTAAAATTTAGGTCAACTTGCATATTTCAAGGTTTTTCTTAGAAAGGCAGCACATTTTATTGTGTGTTTGGGAAACGCGTGTATGTTGCAGAAGGCCTTTAATATCAACGTGAAACGTTACAATTTGCATACGCAGTAGAAAACAAGGGGATTTCGAGTACAGTCATTGTGACAGCACTGTTCTTTACCATTCTTCTTCCTTTATTTATTATATGTATTTATTAGGCTTTATATTTACTTGATAATTTATATATGTGGATTAGAATATTCCACGACACCTCCCCTCTTAAAACAGACATTATATGTCAGTCCTTTATTCTATATTCACATAGAGAAATTTATTATTATTTCTGGGGTTTACGGTGATTCTCATCACACGGATGGCGGCTTAAAAAATCCGCTCCCAAATTGGTTTTTCCAGATATATACTCAATGCTAAAATTATATGGAGCCAGAAGTAAAGACCATCGGAGTAACCTAGAGTTCTCATGCTTAGCCTGTGCTAGAAACGATAACGGTTTGTGGTCTGTTTGCAACTTAAATGCCTTCCCATATAGATAAATATTGAATTTCTTTATCGCCCATATTACTGCAAGACATTCTTTTTTCGCTAGTTGAGTAGTTGATTTCAGCTTTATTCAACTTTCTGCTAGCATATGCCACTGGGCTTAATTCCCCATCCAATGCATCTGATTTCTGTAGTAGAGTTGCACCTAACCCAATATTACTTGCATCCGTCCTTACTATGAATTCTTGACTTAAGTCAGGTAATTTTAAAATGGGTTTACTTGTGAGCTTTTCCTTCAATTCTTGGTAAGTCATTTCACATTGTGGTGTCCATGTAATGCGATCTGGATGTCCTTTACGTGTCAATTCAGTTAACGGTGCACATATGGAATTAAAGTTTTTGATATACTTCTGGTAGAAACCACATAATGAGACAAAGGATCTCACGTCCTTCTTGGTTTGTGGTCTCGGGGCTTTCTGTAGTTTCTCTAAATTCTTTGGGTCAGGGGTCATGTTTCCCTGATAAACTGTGTGTCCCAAAAATTCCAATTCTTTACATCCAACGCAACATTTGGTTGGTCGGGCTGTTAAATTTGCCTCCCTAAGTCGATCAAACAGCATGTTCAGAGAGTCAATGTGTTCCTCAAATGTTTCTGTTGCTATAAGGATATCATCCATAAAATTTGTTATACAGGGATTATTCAGAGGATCCAATAATTTTCTCATCATTCTAGAGAAGACACTAGGCGCATTCTTCAATCCAAATGGCAATCTATTAAACTCATAGTGTCCTTCTGAGGTACTAAAAGCTAGGTATGGTCTAACCTCAGGCTTTACTGGAATCTGATAGTATCCTTTACTCAGATCCACTTTTGAGAAATATTTAGCTTTATTTAGTCTGGCAAACAGCTGATTTGTATCCGGCAATGGATCCACCTGTCCTTCTGTAATAGCATTCAGTCTCCTGTAATCTATACAGAGTCTATGTTCTCCAGAGGGCTTCCTTAAGAGTACAACACCGGAACTATATGAGGATTCACTGTGTGAAATAATTCCCTCCTTCAATAGATAGTCTATCTCTTCCTTCAAAGCTTTCTCCTTAGCAAACGGAATCGAATATGGTTTCATACAGACAGGTGTGGAGTCTATTAGTTTCATATCATATTCCAATAGGTTTGTATGCCCTGGTCGGTCTGTTAACACCTCTGCATGATTATTTAGAACCTGTTGCACTCTCTCTTTCTGAGTTTTCGTTAAATGTGTACTGATTTTCACCTGTGCTGCTGTCTCACAGGGGTGTAATGGATATTCAAATGATGAAAGTGGTTCCTTTTTCATCTCCATGGCGATGGACAAGGTCAACAAGTGTGTCTCTTCCTGATGTTCTCTTTCCAAATATTTCTTCAGGAGATTCACATGATAGATTTTTTCTTTCCCCTTCTTATCTATCTTATAATTTGTTCTAGACACCTTCTCTAAAACTGTATATGGACCCTGCCATCCAATTTGTAACTTATTCTGACTCCCAGGCAAAAGAAGCAGTACTTTCTCTCCCACAGCCAGATTTCTGTCCTTCGCCTTCCTGTTATAATAGGCAGCATGTTTCTTCCTGGCTTGTTTCAAATTTTCATTGGCAAGTTTCCAGCCAGTTTTTAACCGAGTGGTCAGCTCATTCACATATTGGTATGAAGATGTAATGTTTTCCTCTGCCTTTTCATCAGTCCACGTTCTTAACATAGCTTCATATGGACCTTTAATTGTGTGGACCTATTTGTCCATGCACCGGTATGGTCTCTTCCACTCGAAGCTTTATAGTGATGATTTTTCCTCCCAGAATTATCATTCACAAAACGACCGCTACCAATTTTTTCTTTTGGGGCTTTCTCCCCTCTTAAAATTCTTGATGAGAGATTTCCTCCCTACATCCTCTTCCTCCAGTTTGTTTAAGTCCGATTGAGGGATTTTCGGCTTATCCTGGGGTAAGACATCTTTTTGCACTCTCCGCATAGTGGCCATTGTAAAACAGTTAAGTGAAGCTTGTCCGTGAAAAGGGGCTTCCCATTCCATTTGGTCCACTTTATCAAATTTATATTTCTTTTTATTATCAGGCCTAATTTTGCCCCGGGGCGTGTCCAGGTCCTGATCCATGTTCCCACTTGTGGGTGTTCCCTCATGTGCTATGCTACACCTTTCTACAAAATTCTCAATGTCCCATCTTGCTTTGGGCCAATAATAATTGTGAGCCACCTTTTGAATGATGGTACCTATCTTCTCATGGTCCCCATCTGGTTTCACATGTAGGCTCCTTATTAAGTCTGCCCTATATCTTTTTGGAAGTACCAGCTGTCCTTGACCTTTGGATCTAGCTCCAGTCTTCCTATACATCAACTTGTTTTTCATGTAAAAATCTCCCTTGCCTGGAGTTGTATGACAAGTTGACAATTTTCTGAAACAAGGCTTGAGTGTTTTATCCCCAGCCTGTGCCTTCCTCATCTCTTCTGGAGTGGTATCCAACATAATATCCTCCTCCTGTCTTGAGGTCGACCTGACCTGAAGGGTTGCCATATACACAGGTTTCCTTCTGCAGCGGTCAGTGTCATGATTGTCCATCTGACAATTCTTACACCACCTTTTTCCTTGGTTGAAAGATTTTCTTTCATTATATTTCCTTTCATCGAATTGTGGGAATTTATTTTTATTGTCATACCGTGGCCTATCAAATTGGTGCTTACCTTTATTTTGATCCCTAGGATCAAATTGATTAAAGTTCTGTGGTGCCCTAAAGTTGTCCACCTGTTTCTTTTTATTACCTGTTACCTCTGCTTGAGCTGCTTGATACCTTTCAGCAACATTTAGCAACTCACCCAGCCTCTCTGCACCTTGTTCCATGAGAAACTTTCTCAGGTCTGGAGCCATGGACTCTCTTAATTGCTCTATAAGGACCATTTCCTTAAGATCTTGGGTTTTCCCCAGAGAAGTCCATTTCTCCAAGTATGTCTCTATTCGTGCAGAGAACTGGTGATAGGTTTCACCTGACAGTAGTTTAGCATTCCTAAATTTTTTCCTATAAAATTCTGCATTCTTTTCATACCTTAACAAAAGAGCCTGCTTTAGCATGTCATAATTTTCCTGATCACCTCTGCTCATTTTTTGCAAAAACTTCATAAGCTGCCCCACGAAGTCCCTGAGATAACTTTAAGCTCCACCTTTCTCTCTCTAACCCATACGTGGTAGCTAATAGTTCATATCTATTTAGGTAGCTCTCAATATCATCGTCTTTCTCAACAAAATGATCTAAATGAAAGTTCATAGCTGAGGTTGAGGCTCCTTGGCTAGCAGTGGCATCAGAGGCAAAGGGACTGGCACCATTTTCAGGAGCATGGCCTTGAAACTCAAACTCCCTTAGTCTTAACTCATGTTCCCTTTGTAATCTCTTCTCCTCCTTTTCTGCTTCCCTTTCTGCAGCTAATTTCCTCTCTTCCCTTTCTGCAGCTAATTTCTTCTCTTCTCTTTCTGCAGCTAATTTCTTCTCTTCTCTTTCTACAGCTAATTTCTTCTCTTCTCTTTCTGCAGCTAATTTCTTCTCTTCTCTTTCTACAGCTAATCTTTTGTCTTCTCTTTCTGCTTCCAATTTCTTAGCCTCAGCCTCAATCTGCAACCTCTTAGTCTCAGCCTCAGCCTCAAATTGTAACCTCTTAATTTCCCTTTCAGCCTCTAACTTTCTTTCGGCTTCAAACCTTCTTTCTTCGCGTTCAATAAATTTGTCACATTCCGTAGTAACATAGGCAACCATAACTTGCCCATCTAATCCTAACTCTTTTGCAGTCTGAACAGCAGCAGATCGAAACTTGGCCAGGTCCGCCATTGTCTATCAGGTAAATTTCTACAATGTCTAACCAACAATTTAATCTCTAAATATATCTAATGAACAACACAGGCACCGTGAGCTCAACCTTATTTAATTCCACCCAAGGATACCTTTTAATTCTTATATTCCCTGAAGTGAATTACCCCCAATATTTTTAATAGGGAAAGATTCAAAATCCCAAGAGCGAGACCCCAATATATGTGGTGAAGTGGGATGTTATAAATATTTATAGGGGACTTAGTGTACTGACTGAGATCAGCTGTGAAGGTATCTATATCTATTAAGAGTAGTGTATTATAGATAACCTTACTTGCTACCACATATCTATATATCTCAGTCAGAATTATTCTGGAATAGTGTGATGACTACGTTATGTGTCTAGGGTATGTGTATGATGAAGTGTAAGTCACAACAACAGACAGATAAACAATTTAATTTAATCCACTACTCTTGATAACACTGTGACACTCACATACATATAACACTCTATGAGAATATCTTAAGGAGTCACTGATAACTTTTCAAATAACAATATGTATTCATGGTTATCATAAAGGTATATGTGTCCTGATTCAAATACAAAGGAACCAGGAATCACAATCAATTTTAATTACAAGTATATGTACAGACTTTATCAATATGAATATTGTAGTGACATATATTATTAAAATATCCTATGTGTGTCAGTTGTGTAGTGGTAATATGAGGTAATACTGGTTTTGTTTTGTTCAAGCTCTGTTGGTATTTGTCATCATGACTTCAATAGTTTGTCTTTTGGGACTATTATTGGAGATGTTCTCAGTTCCTGATATTAAGACAATTAAATTCCCCTCTGAATGTTATTTTTACAAAGTCATTTCAAGATGAGGGGACATAATGTTGAGCTCAGCTGGCCAAATCAGCTTATCTTGCGTGATGGCGGCAGGGAAGGACTCCTCTGCTCGAATTCTCCTCTGGGCTCTGGAGACACCTCACTGATAGCTAAATGGACCAAGGAGTATGCTGTCCGACTCTGGATTCAGCAAAGCTCTGACCAGGTGCTGCTCAGTACCATCAAGACCACGGTCCCTGAAAACAAGAAGGATGTACCTTCTACTTCATAACTAATTGATACTCTAGTTCTACACTGAGCACAATACAACACAAACATTGAGTTCAGAGCGTTAGGCCAACTGTCAGCTTCATCTGAAATACTTTATACCAGTATTTACCTCCTTAATGGTTACCACGCCTCTGCACTTCCAGCATTATTTCTGTCTAATCAATCATCCAGGTGTCAGTGTACTATTTGGCCATTCCATGCCGTTTTACTTCCCTCCGACACCCTCTGTTCAGGCTGGAGCATTATAGGCTTTATCTCCTGTTTGCCACTGAACTACACTTATATATACAGGCATAAATTAACAATTTACATTCAATTTTCATTAAAAGATACTGAATGGTTCAAGCTTACCACAATTTCATGGAAATAAACACAGATACGTTGATTAGCAATGAATTCTGGCACAATTACTGGCACAAATTCCCATCTGCTTATGTTCCAGGCTTTTATTTAACACAAATATGAGCTGGCTTCAACGCACTGTTGCTTTATCAAGATTATTTGCACTAGTGGTCTCGAACTAACGCTCCTAAGTGAGTATATCAGCGAGTCTAGCCAATGAGGCCACGTTTCGACAAGTGTTTGAAAAAATGTTACCTTTCCACGTCTCCCCTAACAACGAAAGATAGTATTTATAGCCCGACCAATCGTGGTTAGTCTTTCATTTGTTGCGCTCCAATCAATTTGGAGTTTACATGGTAGGCTAATTCTGTAACGTAAGATTTTTTTCAAACACGTTATAAAAAAATTTTATGAGCAGAAATGATTCCATGCTGTCAGGCATCCCCACTATTTTATTTTGGGTATAATTTATTAATTCCTGGACTATTTGCGTAACGTTTTACATATTCTTTGTCAGCAAGCCCTAAGGAACCCAAATATCCAAATTTAAAAGAGCTACGTGGCTGCGTTCAAAATATGTATTTTCTACCTGTTATGTTTTCAACCGTAAACCCATATAATGTTATCTTTCCTAATAAGCGTTTTTTTTTATTTTAAAACCTAACTCTGGGAAGGGTAGTGAATTTATCACTGTCCGTCCGAAAAAGTTAGTGCTTGTAGTCTTACACGCGTGATGGCAGCATTTGTGTATCGCGCGAAGCGTGTTTAGTGTTCGGCTTTCTGCCTCTCCCTTCTCGCTATCCTTTTGTCCATCTGTCTTTTGATCTTGGTAACATAGTGTAGAAAAAGACATGAATGGAATTTAAAATTTAGGTCAACTTGCATATTTCAAGGTTTTTCTTAGAAAGGCAGCACATTTTATTGTGTGTTTGGGAAACGCGTGTATGTTGCAGAAGGCCTTTAATATCAACGTGAAACGTTACAATTTGCATACGCAGTAGAAAACAAGGGGATTTCGAGTACAGTCATTGTGACAGCACTGTTCTTTACCATTCTTCTTCCTTTATTTATTATATGTATTTATTAGGCTTTATATTTACTTGATAATTTATATATGTGGATTAGAATATTCCACGACAGAGGTCACCAATGATAGCACCAACAAGGAAAGTTTTGTAGGCTTATTCCCTCGCCTTGAAGGATCTACATGTAAGACACTTTTCTGGAACTATTACATTTGGTCCCACGAAAGCGGACGGACTGACACTCAGTTTATTCATTTCTCTGTGTTCTACAGGTTTTATGATCGGTGGTCTGTGTGTGTTCGTCGGTGTATTTTGCATATTTTGATTATTGATGATTATTGATGAATGTTTATGCTGTGTATGATGAGATGCATTATTTTCCATGCTTTTCTTCTTTAATAAAGTTTACACATTTATTAATGCGCTGTTCACGACCCTTCCATCCATAATTAACTTGTTTTAGCTCTTTACTATAATCTCTATGTTTGACAAGAGAAAAGAATGAGAGCAGGAGGTGCTTAGACAGTAAAAGTGAGTTGAGGCTTGGAGAGAGAGATCATTTTGATAAATCTTCTTCCAGGTTGTCTCAAGTCCACCTCCTATTACACTTTATCTATGTGTAATCTCTGTCAGTCCACTATCCCTTGTCGATTTCACTACTATTGTCCAACTCGACAAATACTCTACACTCTAACTCAACCACGACACAATAGTTACACTTAATAGCAGTAGTTACAGTTAATAGCACTAGTTACAATTAGGAGCAAAAGTAATTACTACTAGTTGTAGCAACATTAGGTGCACTTGTAAAGGACCAAAAAGAAGAAGAAGAAAAAAAAAAAAACAAAGGTGAATGACCAAAAAAAAAAAAAGAAAGATGTAAGAAATTATGTAAATATTGAGATGACATACGAAAAAAGAAGAAAATGTATAAATTAACAAAAAAACGGAAGAAAAGAAGATAATAACAAAGTTAAAGATGTTTCTAGTTTCAGGAGCTGAAATTGGGTCTTCGTTTTTTAAACATCAAAAACGGAAATGAAAACGTTAAATAATTATTAGGCCCCTTACAACTCCTTGTGCGCTCCCTGGACTTGTGACCCCATACAAAATTTATGCAACAAGATTATGTAGGATGCGAACGACCTTCAAAGTAAAGAAGCGAACTTAATTATTTCCGCAAACATATTTGGGCGAGTCAACCTTGCTACGTTGCGTGCTTTACAGTTTACAGACTGCCACTTTGTAGGCCTACACTTGTCGATAAACCATAATTTTGGTGAACAGCAAGTAAATATCTACTTAGATCTAATAAAATGCTCGAATCTCCCTTGGGAAGTCCAAAACTAGATCCATCCCGCCATATCCCTATCTCTTACTTACCCTAGCTGAACAAACACATCGGGGATTAAGTTCACGAGATCTATATTTTTATTTTAATAATTAATTTTCCTTTTAGCTTCTCGGGAGAACGGAACAACCAATATAGACGATCTCCTTTGCAGAAAACATGAATCAAAACCCACCTGCTCCTGTAGCCGTGGGTTCTGTACCAATTTGTGTTACATGATAAGGTTGGCAGCGCCACGCACAACTTTATATGAGTCGCCTCTTACGACATGCTTAATGGAGCAGTAACACTATTTTTTCGTTATGCAGTTTTTTTCCTGGTCATGCGGAGACTTCCAGTCATAGGAACATTATACACCAACTCCGGACTCCACGAACAAGATGTTAATTGCTACAAGGTGCTTCCTAAAGTTAAAAAGAAGCATGCAAAGCAAGCTAGATTCGTTTTTTTATTTTTTTTATTTTTTTATAAAGCCTTCTCCAATATCTTCTGCACCCGTTACCAAATAGCAGTGCCATCTAGATGTGGAGCCAGAAGGTTTTTTTTTCAACACCTACAAAACCATCTGCTAACCAGTCGTCTGATTTCAAAGACAGCTCTGCTGTTACATCTCTGGCCTCAAGCGACGGAAGTAGTAGCAATTAAAGTCCTATACTATTTTAAAAAATATGTTTTGTAAGTACAGTACTGTACATTTGTTTGTGTTCAATATGTTTGATAATTACATGTAGTTAATAAATGTTGTTAACTGTTTAGTTTTTGTTTTGTATCACTGTTTACTTAATTTTTATACAGCTTTCTGGACCTTGGGAACGAATTAATTTATTATTTATTAATTCTTATTGGGAATCAATTTTCATTTAGCGCTTTTTCGGTTTTTCAAGAGCGAATAAACAGCGTTATGCGGATGATTGCTGTATTTAAAAGACAGTACATCAAAACAGGAAGCTGCAGACGTTTTGATTAATAGTTGCCTCTGAAATATTCTCATAATAACTGAGAGGCAAAGATCACAAAAGAAAGTAGACAGGTCGTTACAAATGAGACTGGAATCTATTGATGCCTTGGTTGTGAACTACGATTGGCAAATATTACAGAAGGGCATAGGGCAGAAGATAAAAGATTTCATCATGAGAATAAGTTAAGCATCACTCCTTGCACTAATTTACTTACTTAGTCGTTCCTCTTCTACGGTGAGGTGTAGAGGTTTGGAAGAGAGAGCACCAAACTATCCTATCGATGTCCTGTCAGCGGACTCTGGGTCGTCCTAGAGGTCTAGATCCCTGGCTCTTAGTTTCCCATGCTTTTCATGGTAGCCGATCTTCTCCCACTCTGCAAACATGGCCAAACGATCTTAGTTGGGACTGTTCTACTTGGGTCTGCAGGGGGTGGGTTTTTAGGCCTTCACGTACCGTCTGGTTGCGGACCATGTCTCTTCTTGTTACTTCAACCACCTTCCTCAGATACCTCATTTCTGAGGTTTGGATCTGGCTTTTGTAGGTTGTGGTCATTGCCCATGACTCGCATCCAAACGTCAAGACTGGGACATAGGTGGAGCGGTATACAGCCATCTTCGTTTTCTTGCAAACTTCTCTTTCGCTGAGGAATCCTCGATTTATGGCCTGAAAAAGTCTCCCAGCTGCTGCTTTTCTAGTGGCCAACTCTTCGGTCTATAATAGCTCCGAGGTATTTAAAGTGGTTGACCTGCTCCAGGACCTGTTCTCCCAGCTTAATCTGAAGCCTTCTTTCTTCTCGGGATATAACAATGGCTTTTTGTTTTAGAGCTGCTGATGACCATCCCTTTCTTCCCCAGCTCTTCCTTCCAGACATGCAGGTTGGATTGGAGATGTGCCTCTGATTTAGCAATCAGGGCAACATCATCAGCAAATGCCAGCTCTGAAATACAGACCTGTGTCATCTTCCAGTACCCCATTGAATACTTTCTTGTCCTCTCCCCACATGCCTTGATGACATTGTCCATGAGGAGTATGAAAAGATAAGGTGACAGGATATTTCCTTGTCTTACACCAGTGGCAGTCATGAACTCTTCTGACTTATGGTATGTCGTCCTCACATAATTTCTGCAAGACTTGTAGAAGGTCTGTGTAGCATGAATCAGAGGTACTGGAATGTTCTTCCTTGCCAAACAGCCCCAAAGTTTGCTCCAGGGGACCTTGTCAAACGCCTTTTCCAGATCTAAGACACAAAGATGCATCTCACTCTTATACTCGAGGGCCTTTTCACTCAGCTGTCTGAGTGTGAAGATTAGGCCTTGAGTACTTCGGTTTGCTCGGAATCCGCACTGGACCTCATCCAATTGTGGCTCAGCTAGGCGTCGGAGTCTCTGCTCTAGGATTCTAGAGTAGATTTTACCAGTGACACTGAGAAGGGATATGCCTCTATGATTTCCACATTGTCGATAGTCAGCCTTTTTTAAAATTGGTGTTATGATGGCAATCTCCCAATCCTTTAGTATGGTCTTGTCTCCTGTAGGACCCTTCAGAGTAATAGGTCGCCTGCTGTTTCCATGTACTTAACCATTTCTGGCGTTTTACCATCATGCCCTGCTGCTTTGTTTATGCTGATTTTCTCTAATGCTGCCTTCAGTTTTTCCATCTTTATGCCATCTTCGCCACCATTATCTTCCTCTTCTGTACTAGTGGATATAATTTATGATGCTCGACCATGCTCACCATCAAGGAGTTCTAAGAAATATTCTTTCCAGTACTTCCTTCGGGGCAGTAAGCAATATTCCTTGCATTTCCTTTATAAAATTAAGAGGGCATTGTCTTTTCTTCCTCGTGTCCTTTAGGGTCTTGTAGAACAATTTATGGATTTCTTGAGCACCTTTATCGAGCTTTCCTCAAATTCTTCCCATGACTACTGTTTTGCTGCTAGCACCTTGTTTGTTGCTTCTGTTCTGAGTATTACATATTCCCTATATTTCTCTGTTTTTCCTGCTGTGTATTTAGCTCCTAAGTATTGTTTACATGCCTTTTTTATTTTCTACTATTTTCTCTTTAACTTCCTCTGCCTACCAAGGTGTCCTCTTTCTATTCTTTCCAAGTCGGACTTCACCACATGCTTCTGTCTTTAAGACGTCCTTGAATTTAAGCCAGAGAGTTTCCAGGTCATCATATTGTTTTTCTGTGTTTCTCACTGCTGTAGCAATAAGCCCCTGATATCTGGTCTGGCTCTCTTAGCTTGTAGGTCTTAATGCTCATTTCTCCCGTTCGTTTACTTAGCTTCTTGAGTGATGTTTGTCAATTCCTAGGCCGAGCAACTATGTCAGTTGCTCTTTTAATTGTTAGCAATCTCTGGCTCACTCCAGACTCTAGCATCCCGGACATACTTGAATGAGCTCTTCTTAACTATGGCATAGTCGATCACTGATTTCTCCTTCTTTATTATTCGCATCTAGTGAATGCATGTATGCGCTTACAGGGGAACTTCGTGTTTATAATGATCAAGTTTTGCTTAGTGCAGAATCTATGGAGTCGCTTTCCATTGTCATTAAGAGTATCTTCTCCATACCTTCCGATAACTCCACCCCATCTAGCATGGTCATTTCCAACTGGCATTGAAATCTCCTAGCATGATAATTTCATCTAGGCAGTCGTCCACTGTCCTTTGAAGCAGCTCAAAAAATTCCTCCTTGGCCTCTGCTCGCTCATTTTCATTTGGCCCATTCACAATGACAAAGTTGACTATGGTTTCTCCTTCTTTTAGTTTTAGGACCATAATTCGCCCCGAGACAAATTTCCATCCCTTGATACTATCCTTTTGAATGTTTTGCCACAATACAACCCACGCCCCCTTTAGCTCTTTCAGGTGTGGGGACACCACTGTTGTAGTGAATTTCTAAATACAATATCTAAATTTGTATATAACAATATAGGGCATAAAGGAAAAGATAAGAAAGTACAAAAGAATTTTCTACTAGAACTGTTGGTATCGCCTACGCCTTCAGATTATTATTTGCTAACGAATAGCCGAACAAAACGGTACCCAAATTTTTCAAATTCGTCCTTGACATAATCACTTTTCCTAGTTCTAAGAAAATATGTGCCTACAAATGCATTGTGGAACGAGGAGGGGAAAGGATAGATGAAATGCTAATTCGTTTCGCATTGATTTTAAACTAAAAGCCAATACTAGCACAGGGGCAAGCCTTGCCTTAGGGGTTTCCCCAAAATACGAGGAAAAAGTTAGAACATGCAGGCAACTCGTGTCACAAAAACAACCTTAGCTCTTATTTCAAAGGACGTAATTATCACGTAAATAGAGAAGACAGCACATGGAAAAGAATTGAACGGGTAGTAGATAAAAAATAAAAACACTAACATAGAAAAAAAAACTGTGGACTTCTGAACCAAGCCAACTAGTCCCATATAAATTGTATATTCGTGTACCTTAGGACTTGCTGACAAAGAATATGGTAATAGTTACGCAAATAGTCCATTAATTAACTAATTATAGCCATAATACTATAGTGGACCCGACCAGACTGTCAAGTAAAGATCATGCCTGCTTATAATTTTTTATGGCATGTTTTGAAAAAACGACTTTGGGTAAATGAGGTTAAAAGGTACGGGATATTTGATTGGTTGGATTTTAAAGGAAGGCGAAGTATGATTGGTTGACCTAAAACTAAAAATATATTTGCCTTGGAAACATATTGGGAGTTGTTATTTGAAACGATAGATTCAAAAATAAATGTAAACATGGTTCCATTGGACAAAGCAGTAGATACTGGTACGAAACGGGGACTGTTCACTGCCATTTCAAATAAATTTTGTGTAAAGCAAGAACGATGAGAGCAGGCGTAGAAATTTTCTAACATAGGAAAAGCCTGGACATAGGGCAGATCGAAAATGAGCCATATTGCCTAGTCATCGTTTAATTGTGTTATTTCCTTGCATCTGTGGTAAGATTGATTTTCTTAACATTTTATTTAAAATAAAATTTGAATGTGAAATACTAACATACGACTGTAAGTAAGTGAGTCTATGGCAGACTCAAAACAGAGTCTAGAGATTGATCCAGCATATGAAAGACTATCAGAGAGGTGTAGACCAACTAAATTATATAGGATTATCATCAGGAGCATAATACCTATCCTATTGTATGGACAACAGATTATTGCTGGAATTGCAGAGGCGTTGTAACTATTAGGGGAGAGGAATACTGGTATACCTGGTCACATCAAAAGAAACTGGTGAAAGGGATTGTCGTAAAGAGCTGATCTTGCATGTTTGTTTGTAATGTGCCTGTACTGGTTGTTGAGTATTATTGTAGGCTGTTGATTACGAAGGAGGCATATCCTTCTGATTTCAGAGGGTTTTGGTTGCTGTCAATAACTGGTGCCAGACTACAGTGGGCCGATATATTCATGCCACAGTCTTGCCTTTTTCGGAGCCAACTGTAAACCACCATCATTCTTGAAGAAGTGGGAGCTGAAGGTTGTCGTTCAGCGAAGTGCAGGAAGAGTCCTACACCATATTACAAAGATAGGTGCATGTTTCGGCACCTGATCGCTCAACTAACATTATATAAAAATAAAAGACTGAGAATAGTGATATAACCATTCCATCAGTGTCCATAAAAACGTACAAACAACATGCAGAGATGATGATAGTAAACAATCAACCAGTGTATACTAGAAGTCACCTCAGTTAGACAATACAACTACACTCATATAATAATATGTGTATTATGGTCAGAAGACCCATTGTATAAATTGATTGATGTAATTAATTTCTATGATTTCACTATTGATTGTCAGTCCTGATTCCAAATAAATCAGATTCAGGACAATAAACTGAAAAATATTAACTTGACCAAACTTTCAACCACTGACTTACTAAAGATAGTCTTTTAAAGTGTAGTTTGTATGTGATTGTCGTGGTACTGTTGTGTTGTATTAGATAATAAAATAATTTGTGTAATTGTTTATATGTTGAGTTGGTTAATGCAACCTTACACTAACATTTCATAACCCTAGACACCAAACGTAGTCATCTTTCAGTCTATCTAGAATAAGTCTGAATGAGATCATAGTGGTGGTAGTAGAAAGGTGCCCTGGAAATTTACTCTAATATTTATTATATTCAGGGACCTTCACAGCTGACCTCATTCAGTACACTAAGATTTCTTTACAACAAACTGTATTAACATCAAACCCACCACAACTGTAGAGCAGCGTGTTGCCACCGAGATCCATAACTCCTTGTTCCTTTTTCTTCGTTTCTGTTAAAGCCAGAATTTCTAGTTTTGCTTTCCTTATCTCTTCCACCAGCTCCTCTTCCTTCCCATTTATACTCCTTATATTCCATCTTCCATAAGTCGTAGTCTGTAGTCTGTTCCAGTTCGTCGCCTTTAGAAGCAGCCCGGTTTTCACTCTTGCATATCGTGTAATCATGTTTTAAGGCAACAGGTGATTGGCCTGTTGTGCTTTTGCACGGTGGAGGGGCTGCCTCTTACGATCTCCATATAGGCCGCCCTCCTCCTTTTTCAGCCAGGCTTGGGAACGGCCTAGGCGGAGTTTTGTTAGGAAACAAGACAGTAAATCCTGCATAGCCGTTTTATGACAGTGAATCTTTCAGAAAAGTTTTACGGGCAGGCAGTAGAGGAATGATAGAAACAGAATAAAGCCAATGGGAGTTTCTGATACAATCTTTTCTAGCTAAACCCAAGATCCAACTTTTCTGCGAATTAGTTTTGTTTTTTTGTTTTTGATGTTTTTTAAACAAGAAAAACGTGAGAAATAGAATTTTTAGCAAAACAACATGTACAGGGTTTCTCAACCGGAATTCCACGAGATGTCGCCAAGGATTCCGCAAGAGATCGAGATTGAAAAAAAAATAAACGTGTTTTTTTCAGTCTTGTATAAAACTATTTCTTACGCTATATTTTTATTCATATTGCTTTGGCCTGTTTTCTTATTTATTGTTTTTTTTTTTTTTTTTTTTGTATCTTGACTACACAACCTTGTCAATAAATTTTCATCTTGTAAATAGCATTAATTAAAATTGTTATTGGATTATTATATTTACCCCTACTGATCAAGCAACCGTGACCTATAGATAATATAATATTTAAGCAGTGGTTTTCTGTGACCTGAAAAATTATCTCCAGGTTTCATCCAGGATAACAAGGTTGAGATAGGCTGGTCTAAAGTCTGTTTTGCTGCAGAAACGTGCGGATAATCTTGAAACAATCACAAAACACACAAACAAAACTCTTTAGCCAAAAAATGTGAGGATGTAATATTATTGAAGATTAGAACAATCAGATTATGATGCTTGCGGAATGAAATAAATGAACCGATGTGTGCACAAATAATAATAATAATAATAATAATAATAATAAAATTAAATACATCCAAAGAAGAAGACAACGAGAAAATGAGAGAGCTTGGGAGTATTGAAGCACAAAGCACATGGGAATTGATAATATTTAGTTTTATTGTAATGAAGGTGAGAGAAGATAAGACAAGGAGGAAGCAAAACGGAAGATGGCCAGGAGAGAAAAAAAATCAGATAAACTAGGACAAAAAACATCTTGCGGGAAGAGGAAAGGAAGGAGGGGGGGGGGGGAGGATTCAGGAGGAAAAATAAAAACGACAGGATTGGAGAAGCGATGTGAAATTAGACGATGGATAAAAAGCACAAAGTTAGATTATGAGAGAACACGTGACTGAAAATAGGAGCTAGAACATGCAAAGCCGCTAGTCTACCACACGTACAGTCTAGTACAGGGGCCAGAGGTCGGCGACGTGTCGACCCTGATCTACCTGTAGATCCCAGTGGATGATTTGGTAGATCTTTAGGTGATTGCGGAAAAAGTGGGGGGGGGGGGGGGGGGCGGGGGGGTGGGGGGGTGGTGTGGGGGTGGGGTCGGGGGGGGGGGGAGGGGGCGGGGGTGAGGTGGGGTGTTGTGGGGTGGGGGGGGGGGGGGGGGGGGGGGGGGGGGGAGATATAAGAACAACTTTTTAAACTAGGGAAAAATCGGACTAGGCCTCTCCCACCATCATTTAAAATCGCGGTGTCCCCAGAACCAAAGGTACTTTTTTCGCATTCCCAATGAAAACTCGAGCTGGCTAATAAAATTTTTAGTGAACTGCATGGGACTGGAACGCGATCTTTTCTTTGTAAGGTTTATCCTACAACTTCCCCCCCCCCCCCCCTTAAAAAATCACACGCGCGCACACACACACACACATTACACACACACATATATATATATATATATATATATATATATATATATATATATATATATATATATATATATATATATCTATATATATATATATATATATATATATATACACTAGGCCGGTCCCAAGCCCGGCTGAAAAGGAGGAGGGCGACCTGCATGGAGGCCGTAAGGAGGCAGCCCCTCCACCATGCAAAGGCACAGCAGGCCAATCACCTGTTTGCTTTAAACTTTTGATTACGAAAACTACAAGAGAGAAAACCAGACTGATTCTAAAGACGACGAACTGGAACGGACTACGACTTATGGAACTTGGAACACAAGAAGTATAAATGGGAAAGAAGAGGAGCTGGTGGAAGAGATGAGGAAAGCAAAAGTAGAAATCCTTGCTATAACGTAAACAAAGAAAAGAGGACAAGGAGTCATGGATCTCGATACCCACATCTGAAAGAGCTAAAGGGGGCGTGGGTTGCATTGTAGCCAAAAACCAAAACGAAAGTATCAAGGGATGGAACTTTGTCTCGGAGCGCATTATGGTTGTAAAACTAAAAGAAGGAGAAACCATAGTCAGCCTGGTCATAGTGTATGGGCCAAATGAGGATGAGAGAGCAGAGGTCAAGGAGGAATTCTTCGAGCTGCTTCAAAGGTCAGTGGATGACTGCCTAGATTAAATTATCATGCTCGGAGATTTCAATGCCAGAGTTGGAAATGACTATGCTAGATGGGGTGGAATTATCGGAAGATATAGAGAAGATACTCTCAATGACAATGGAAAGCGACTCATTAGATTCTGCAGTGAGCAGAATCTGATCATTACAAACACAAAGTTTACCCATAAGCGCATACATGCATACACTAGATGTGAACCAACAAAGAATGAGAAGTCAGTGATCGACTATGTCATTGTTAGGAGGAGCTCATTCAAATATGTCCGGGATGCTAGAGTCTGGAGGGGGCCAGAGATTGGAAGTGATCACTACCTGCTAACAATCAAAAGAACAACTGAAAGAGTTGCTCAGCCTAGGAACTGCCCAACATCACGCAAGAAACTAAGTAAACAAACGGGAGAAATGAGCATTAAGACCTACAAGCTGAGAGAGCCAGAAATTAAGACCAGATATCAGGGGCTTATTGCTGCAACGGTGAGCAACACAGAAGAACAACCTGAGGACGTGGAAACCCTCAGGCTTAATTTCAAGGACATCATAAAGACAGCTGCTGCAGAAGCATGTGGTGAAGTTCGACTTGGGAACAAGAGAAAAAAGACACCTTGGTGGACAGAGGAAGTCAAAGAGAAAATAAGAGAGAAGAAAATGACATGGAAACAATACTTAGGAGCTAAAAACACAACAGGACAAATGGAGAAATATAGAGAATATGTTACACTCAGAACAGAAGCAAAGAACAAGGTGCTAGCAGCAAAACAGAAGTCCTGGGAAGAATATGGAAAAACGCTAGGAAAAAATGCGCAAGAAAACCAGAAATTGTTCTATAAGACTCTAAAGAACATGAAGAAGGAAAAACAATGCCCTCTCAAATTTATAAAGGACAAGCAAGGCAAATTGCTTACTGCCCCGAAGGAAGTAATGGAAAGATGGAAAGAATATTTCTCAGAACTCCTGGATGGTGAGCATGGTGAAGCATCAGAAATGATAACCACTAGCACAAAAGAGAAAACCAATGATGGTGAAGATGACGTAAAGATGGATAAACTGAAGGCACCACTAGAGAAAATCTAGATGGGCAAAGCAGCAGGGCATGACTGTATAACACCAGAAATGGTTAAGTACATGGGAGCATCAGGCGACCTATTACTCTTAAGGGTCCTACAGGCAGCGTGGTGCAACAAGACCATACCAAACGATTGGGAGATTGCCATCATGACACCAATTTTCAAAAAGGGTGACAATCGACAATGTGGAAACCATAGAGGCATATCCCTTCTCAGTGTCCCTGGTAAAATCTACTCTAGAATCCTAGAGCAGAGAATCCGACGCCTAGGTGAGCCACAATTGGATGAGGTCCAGTGCGGATTCCGAGCAAACCGAAGTACTCAAGGCCTAATCTTCACACTCAGACAGCTGAGTGAAAAGGCCCTTGAGTATAAGAGTGAGATCCATCTTTGTTTCATAGATCTGGAAAAGGCGTTTGACAGGGTCACCTGGAGCAAACTTTGGGACTGTTTGGCAAGGAAGAACATTCCAGCATCTCTGATTCATGCTATACAGAGCTTCTACAATTCTTGCAGAAATTATGTGAGGACAGCAAACCATAAGTCAGAAGAGTTCAGGACCACCACTGGTGTAAGTCAAGGTGATATCCTGTCACCTTATCTTTTCATACTCTTCATGGACGATGTCATCAAGGCATGTAAGGAGAGAACAAGACAGTATTCAGTGGGGTACTGGAAGATGAGACAGGTCTGTATTTCAGAGCTGGCATTTGCTGATGATGTTGCCCTGATTGCTAAATCAGAGGCACATCTCCAATCCAACCTGCAAGTCTGGAAGGAAGAGCTGGAGAAGAGAGGGATGGTCATAAGCAGCTCTTAAACAAAATCCATGGTGATATCACGAGAAGAAAGAAGACATCAGATTAACCTGGGAGAATAGAACCTGAAGCAGGTCGACCATTTTAAATACCTCGGAGCTATTATAGACCGAAAGGGAGGCATCAAAGAAGAGTTAGCCACTCGAAAAGCAGCAGCTGGGAGACTTTTTCAGGCCATAAATCGAGGAATCCTCAGCAAGAGAGAGGTTGGTAAGAAAACAAAGATGGCTGTATACCGCTCCACATATGTCCCAGTCTTGACATATGGATGCGAGTCATGGGCAATGACTACAACCCACAAAACCAGATCCAAACCTCAGAAATGAGGTGTCTGAGGAAGGTGGTTGAAGTAACAAGAAGAGACATGGTCCGGAACCAGACGATACGTCAAGGCCTAAAATCCCACCCCCTGCAGTCTCAAGTAGAACAGTCCCAACTAAGATGGTTTGGCCATGTCTGCAGAATGGGAGAAGATCGGCTATCACGACAAGCATGGGAAACAAAGAGCCAGGGATCCAGACCCCCAGGACGACCAAGAGTCCGCTGGGAGGTCAACATTATACAATCTCCGAGGACTAGAATGGAACCAGGCCAGGAGGAAGACATCCGATAGGATAGTCTGGCGCTCTCTCTTATATATATATATATATATATATATATATATATATATATATATATAGATATATATATATATATATATATATATAGATATATATATATATATATATATATATATATATATATATATATACGAATCGTGTTCAAATGAAACCCGACCGTGCTGCGCCTAGTGGACATTCGTAGGAGGAGCATGATGACGTCACACCTGACGTAATAAGCACATACGAATGTACAAGTGTGTAAGTGTTCATTCTCCTAGTATTCATTGGTTGTGCTGCAGACCGTTAAAATAATGGCCGGTGTGATAAGGAATCCGTCCAAGGTCGATCGCCATAAGGAAGAACGCATGGAGTGGAGTTTGAACCACCTGCTGCGTTACGAAGAGGAGGGTGATGCATTTCTGTTGTTCATAGTGGCAGGCGATGAGTCGTGGTGCCACCACTTTGAGCTGTGCAGCCAAATCAGCGAGCATGCAATGGAAACATCACCAAAACCCAAAAAATTCAAGTCACAGATTTCCGCCTGTAAGGTTATGCTGACCGCATTTTTTGACCATGAAGGGCTTCAATTGATAGACTTTAAAGAGCCTGGCGTGAACATCAATGCTATACGCTACAAAGACACACTAGACAACCTGCACACTGCCACCAAGAATAAACGACCCGGCATGCTTTCGCGTGGTGTGTTTCTGTTGCACGACAATGCTCGTCTACATGTTGTGAACATTGTGCAGGAAACGTTAGCAAGGAAAAGGTGGGAAGTTCTGCCACACCCAGCCTACAGCCCCGATCTGTCACCATGTGACTTTCATTTGTTCTGACCCTTAAAAAAATCTCTAAAGGGACAACGATTCGACTCTGATGCAGACGTCAGGGCCTCGGTGACCAAATGGTTCAATAAGCAACCAAAGTCATTTTTCTCGTACGGCATCCGCCGTCTACCCAAGCAGTGGGATGCGTGTCTGAATGCCTATGGTGACTATTTCTAAAGAACCCCAGTGAGTACTTGCTTCATAACAATTGCTGTATTTAATTCTACTACTCCTGCTGATGTACCTTACATATATTTGTTATAAAGCCATTGGGACGGGTTTAGGAGGACGAACATTCAGTTAGGTAATGAGAATAAATATGAAATCATCACCATCATCATTGTCTATTTGTCTTTTGCGCACCTTAAGACGCATGGTTTCTCCCTTGCAGGAAGTCTGTACCAAGCATTCACATGCTCCTGCAGTGGTGTTTTCTGTGACAAATGTTTTCTAATGCACAACGTCATATAAGTCTCCTTGTGCGACAAACCTGAGCTTGCAGCGGTTCTATTCTTTGTCTTTACAGAGACCCCGGGGCAGTACACGGGGCAATATATAAATAGCCTATGAAAAATAACGTGCAGTCAGACAAGGACAAATACTTATTACTATTTTCACAAAAACTCCCACTTTCATAATAAAAGAAAATGTTAATGAAAATAGGAAGGTTCATGACGAAAACTCTTCCCAAATTTGGATAACCATCAAGGATGGTCCGTGTAATTCTCGGAGTTATCTTATAAGACAAAGAAGAAACAAATGTAGCTACTTCTCTCTCAGGCATGCCGTACAATGTAATTAATATGGGGGTTGTGCATGAGGCTGACAACCTCATCATGTAAAACAAATTGTGACAGAAACCACTGCTACAAGAACATGTGATTGTTTTGTGCAGGCTTCCTGTAAGGGGTAAGCTGTAGTAGTGGCTCCATGCGGAGCAAAAAGGGAAAATAATAATAATTAATTAAACAATAATAATCTAGAAAACCGAAACGACTTCTACACGACATTAGCAGATAGAACCCCACCCTGGCAGCTAAAACGGTGGAACAAATCCATCCTGTGTCCTCAATTCAGAGAACGTGAATACACTCGGTTTAAGTAAAGCGAGGTGCAAAAAAGGCCTGGCTGGACCATCAAGTTTTTGCGTTGGGACATCACACATAATTATGTTGTGCATCGGGGAAATTTAAAGACAATTTAACTGATAAATCCTATTCAAAATTTGACGTAAGCGACCCATTAAGCTTGAACTATTTTTCATTGCATGTCGTAGCACAACATGATTGTAAAACATTTGCGAAAAAAAAACCAAAAAAAAAACAATTGATTAAGCCATGATAAAAGGGTAAAGCTTCTCACAGCACAAAATGCAACAAAAAACTTGACATTAAATTAATCAAATTTCTCAGTCTCAAAGAATGAATAGCTATCATTAAGAGATTACAAGCGCATAAGAAACTCAGATCCTAACTCATAAATATTTCTTCTTTGTTCGCCTAGTGTTGAGAAAAGGTTGGCTTCTCGGCTTCTCTTGTCGCCGCACAGTTTTTTTTTTTCCCTGTCAGCAGTTGCTGAAGGTCGTACTGTATACTCGTATATGAATGAGATGGAGAGAATACATGAATGACTGAGTAGATCAATTAAAGCTGAAAAGAAAGAACGGATTATTGAAATAAGGAAGAAAATTATCATGAAAAAATTAAAGCAGTTACAAAAATTGAGTTTAAAAAATTAGATATTCACATAAAGATTGAGATTATGATAAATGAATAAATAACATTAATAAAAGATGTCTACAGCAATGACGTGAAAATTAATTAAATAAATAAAAAGGAATCACAAATTACAGAATATTCATGCACAAGATTAAATTAGCAAAAGCATAATGGGGAAAAAATTTGAAATTTTTTAAAACTCAAGATACGAGAGCATTTCATATAGAAGAAAGATCAAAACAATCAGAAAGAAACGAGATGTAACTTGAAACAACACAATAAAATAAAAAAGATGGAGGGCGGTGACCGAACCATGTGTAATAGATTACTGAATTACGTGTTTGGGGAGAAGCAATAGTGAAGAAGCACATCATTAATAAATACAATGACACACTTTAGAAAAGATGGAAACAGTGGTCCAGAATAGGATGATGAATATACAAACGATAGGGACATTGGGCAACTAAAGTATTATGTAATAAGCACGGACAATAATGAAAGCCAAGATAAAGTGTTCTCATGTGATCATATGTTATTTATTTACTAGTGTAAAAGCCCGTCATAAGACGGGAGTTAAATTCAAAAGCAATACGGGACCTCAAGACGCAGCAACAGAGACCGCAGTCAGCGACTCATAGCTTGACTGCCTGCGTCAGGACCAGCGAACCAGAGCTGGTCAAGACCGTGCTCCACCTCCACGTGGTGGTCCTGGAAACAGTCTGCAGCAGTGCAGGCTGGCTGAGCGAGCACGGATCGCAATGGGAAGGCAAACCCGGTCCTAAAAAATGCCGTGCAGAAGTCGGATGTGTCGACCGAAAGGTGCAGATATCACAGCTACGTTGTAAACAGACACAACGCAACCACCGTCCTTTTCAGGGCGAACGAAGAAGAAGAAGAAGAAGAAAAGCAATACCTAACGGCAATTTTACTTATTCAAAAGTATTTTTTTTTAAAACAAAATATTTGTTTTACATGTGATGTTAAAAGTCTGAACATGACTGAAGAGCATCTTGATTTTCTGTTGTTTTAATCTGGTACAACTTAGATCATGGATCTCCGCATCTTCCAGTAAAAGTTACTAATAATGTAGTTTTACACTCTTTAATTGTAATATATGTTTAAGTACTTTTTTAAATGAAAAAATTCACCGATATAAGGGACCCAAATAATTTTGTACTAAGTATGAAAGAGAGATGTTAGTGGCACCGTCATTTGCGCATTCTTCTTTGGTAAGTGTTACTATGTTTGGGAGAGTACAAATAAGGGAAACAATACAATTAATGTCTAACTTTCAACCAAAGTTATATCGTTTAGCGTTACGCACTGACAGAAAAAGTTGGGATTTTATATATAGGATGTCTTATTGTAACAGGGAACTGAGCCCTGAAATGAGAACAAAACTTTCTCCAAATACGAGCAAGAAACTCGCCAAAAATGATAGGAATCAATTATGATGTTCCCTTTCCGTAGCTATCCTGATAGCGGTATTATTTCACCTGAGGTAATTTCATCCTTTTTCATTCTATTCCACCTTTATTGGACCTCTTTGTAGTCAAACTTATCTGGATGCATTGGCTATGAAGCTACGCTAAAGATCTTTTATATTTGGACATGCGCCCTAATATAACCGACTAGGTTGAACGGGGCGCGCCTCTCCAAAACGAGGCAAAATTTTATTTTAAAAATAAAAAATATGAAGCTATGGGGTAACCCGTCAAAAATGACGGGGAAAAAGTGAAAAAAATGCCAATGGAATAAATTGTAACTAATTAATTAACAACTCTTTCATCACATTTTTTTTTAATGTACAGAATCTTGCCTTGGTACGTGATAATGCGTTCTTTTGTTGTGATGTTACTGCTTTCATAAGGTCATACTGGACACGTAGATGGATGTTCAACTCGTTCCGACACAGTGCTGACATCGAGTGAGAATGTGGATGTAAAGGACGCGAATGTGTGTATAGTTCTGTTGAGTTGACAAGTCACTCACTCAATCATAAGCAGAAGTCAATAAAGGGCAGACCACTGATGACGTTTCATACATTTAATAATGGACGTACACTTCGACATCACGTTTACAGTCATTTGAACAGGTTGGTACAAAAATCATCGTATACTTGAAAAATGGGTGACAATATCAGATGTACATTCATGTAGTGGTAAATATAATGGAACGATAGTAGGCAAGCACTCAATATTCTGGTTGTCTATCGTCTCATGCTTCAACTGACTAATCGCGTCAGTTAAGGTGGATACATAATCATCAACAATGGTTCACTGACAGAACCTTCTCCTGGCTAAGTTTCTCAAGCCGTAAATTCATCCAATGTTTATAGCAACAATGTTAAACCACAGTAGTGGATTTTCATAATATGTAGATCTCTGTACCATCATCAGATAATAAGACCTTTTCTGTTCTCCGACAATGATCCGCTTACAATGGCGGGAATCCAAAATGGCTCTCCTCCGTGAGCTTCGCTCACCCAGGATGAAAAATTATGAAGCAGAATTACTTCGTTATTCATACGTAAATGTCCTCATTGGGCTTCTATACATATCTGCTATCAATAAGGCTGGTTACATCAAGTGATCTAGTGCTGCTAGATAACACGTCATCTTCATCTATAATCAACAATCCTAGATGTACGATAATACGTCTCCCATCTAGGCTTAGCAAAAAAGTTCAGCAAAAAATGTTTTGGTTTTACCTGGCTTTAGGAAAACACATACAAGCGAATAACGCACGCCATTCCTTGGCGTTAACAATCAACATTAGGAGAATCTCTGATACTACAGTCATACAGAGAAACAATCTTCTTCCTAGAATAAATCACAGAGATCAATCTTCAGACATTCTAGTCGACCAGCCCATAGTAGCGACGACATGACAGCCTTCTCTGTCCACACACACCAAAACGACGCATGCGCAGAAAGGCCTTTCACCCCAGAGTTCAGCTCACAAAATAGTCCGACATAGAAATACAAAGATATAAGACCGAATCACCTTAAATAGTCAAGGAATAAATATAAATTCGGGCCATAAACATTTTAAGCAAGACCAATCTGTTTCTGGCCATACCAGACGAAAAATGACGTAAATCTAGTATTCATACGCCAGATTGAGACACAAGAACAGATAACCCATATAACCGAATATAACACCGATCAATCAGGGTTCTGTCCCTTACTCTAAGAATCATTGATTCTCAAATAAATACTTTTCATCAGACAAATAGTTATACTTTACATTTGTATGCCTACCAACAGTAATCTGTGCGTCACTACCACACAAAAGAATATGTGCGCAACAGACTACCACACCCCCCGGGAAAAAAATGAAAATCATTTTTTTTCATCTGAGAGCAACATACAATAGGCTCACGACGCACGTATAATGCGCAAATGACGAATGTCGGCGATTTATAACGCCAAATTAAGACAAAGTCGAAGTATAGCTCAACCGGTGAGAATATATCTCAACATCTCAGAGAAAGTATTTCTCTAAGTATAAATATTTCCAGGGAGGTGTCACCAACGCATACTACAATACTGGCAATGACACAATGCATACCATAATTTCAATTACAATTTCATATTAAGTTCCATAAGTTCATGATTGACAAAAGAAAAATCATCAAAAAGAGTAGCGGTGAATATACATTAGTAACCCGCATGGTGTTTCTGGCCATACCAGACGAAAAATGACGTAAATCTAGTATTCATACGCCAGATTGAGACACAAGAACAGATAACCCATATAACCGAATATAACACCGATCAATCAGGGTTCTGTCCCTTACTCTAAGAATCATTGATTCTCAAATAAATACTTTTCATCAGACAAATAGTTATACTTTACATTTGTATGCCTACCAACAGTAATCTGTGCGTCACTACCACACAAAAGAATATGTGGGCAACAGTACGTATTAAAAGAAAACCCCACAATTAAAATTTCAAAAACACCGTTCACTACACCTTCTCCATCTTATTATTTAAGGACATATCGACTTGGACGACTAAATCAGCTGACACATCAATAATCATATGGGCGAAATGGGACATATGCGCCCCTAAAATTCAATTCAACTTCTTAAAACTATAATTTATGATGATTTCTTACCTACCGCATTGTATATTGTATTATATATATCGTTTGACTTCATATTTTCATGATCTCTATTTGTTCTCTATTGTTATGTTTAAATCTAAGATAAAGATACATATCTATAGTACCTTCGACACTTCTTTTGTTGTTGAGGAAATATGTGTAATATGAATATTGCACTACGAAAACAGGAAGTCCTGCGAGTTCTTTTAATTGGTGTTCAATTAGTTTTCACAGGATAATGAGCATCTTTTTCCCGAAAAATGTGTAGTTTACGTTTCTCTTAGTTCATAAGAACACTCTAAATGCGTGGATATGTGCAAAAGTCATCGTTGAACTTAAATTACAGCTGGGTAAAGTTGAAGAGATAGTAATAGTTGGGGAAGAACATTTGAATGTATGTAAAGAAAGTCAACGTGAGGGGAAGGAGTGGAAATTAACAAACGGAATAATAAAACTTGTAACGGTAATAATGATAAATATTATAGGCGGATACTAAGACAAATGCTAGCTGCAAGTGGCCTAGACCTGGGACTAAGAGTGGGAGATAAAAATGAAGATTTAAAAAAAAAACGATATATAGATAGGTTTCAAATTTGCACCTAGAACATCAACTGAATTTAAATACTGCACAGAGTAAGGTATATATCTGCAAATAGAAGAGAAAGCCTCCCGTTACGTTCCTTGGGGGCTGTGATGAGACTATGAAAGACTAGAAAATAAAACTGGAAAACTAAGTCCCTTTGGCATGTCGTAAGAGACAATTAATCTGAAATTGCAGATTGAGCTGGCAACTTCACCATGTAATATGAATTGTTACAGAGGCACCAAAAGTTTTTCTGCTCTGGCTTCATGTTAGGGTACCAGTTTGGCTCCCTTGCTTCTTAAGGAGCGTAACTGATGAAGAATGGTGGTAGAGAAGTGGGATCATTAATCTCAAATTCTGAGAAGTCACAGGGCCAGAATGAATAATTAGGAGAAGAAGAATTGTTTAAAATTAATAAATTGCAGGAATGAACCAGCAAATAAAGAAAGAATATAATGACTGGATAAAAGGAGACCTAAACAGTGAATTCATGTTGTAGGCTACGTAGAATTTTGCCAATGAGACAATGACAAACAGATAAATGACGAAATCAAACATTCAACGACTTCATGAATAAAGGATTAAACTGATACACTTACCAACTTGCACTAGGCAGAGAAAAATGGCAACTGTGGTGGTCTTGAGTACAACCGACATCGTTACAAAAGTTTCAAACTTCTGACAATTTTGTTCTGTCTTCTGTGGCACAAGTTAAGTCTAAGACTGGTCTGTCACATGTCAGGAATCTAACGAACGATGGCCTTTTATAGAAGTATGAGATTTGCAACTTTTTCAGTAATGCACCTTTTTTCGGTCCTACCTCAGTGGTTCTCAAGTATGATTTACATACGACACTTAACCAGTACACGAACTGTTAACGTTGCTATGGAAATACACTGCATCAAAATGTAAAGAACAATACAACACAGTTTAAAATAATAAAAATATCGAAGGAACAATTAAGGGCAATCTACAAGAGGAAGACAGAACTACAAGTGGGAATATAACATCAAGAGATGGGCGGGAAAGAGTGTATCCGAGTGTACCATCAAGACAGGAAACAGAAGACATTGGAGATCCATTGTAGCCGATTCTCGATGTGAATATGGCAGCTGATCTTATCTGATATATCATTAGAAAATCCAGGCAGAGAAATAAGGAATTCCTTGGAGCTTTTCACTACGTTTAGCAAGACGTATGAAAGTTTGAGACAAAGAAGTAAAGCATGCATGAGTCAAAGCTATCGTTTTTGGCTTCAATTTAGTGGATCCACTTCACTTAGCGATGCTCATCTCTTTGATAGGCCATCATCAACATTCTCTTTCATTCCTTGTGAAATATAGGCCAGCACTTATAGCTAATCATCATCATCATGTGATGTATTCTTTCCAGAACGTTGTCTCCATTACAGCTGCTCTGAACGCATCACGATTCTGGGCAAGTCGACCTGCATCAGCCAAAGACAAGTTCAGACTCTCTGTGATGTCCTGGGTCCACCGTCGTCTAGGTCGACCCCTTCCCCTTTTTCCAGGGACCATGCCTTCCATCACTGTTTTTTTCCAGACTATTATGTCTTTTTATATGACCGAAAAATTTCAGCTTCCTTATTGCGATGGTATTTAGGAGCCAATGTTCCTGTACGTTTAGTGAGTGCAGTACTTCTTTGTTGGTCTTTTTTTCTATCCAGGGTATTCTCAACATCCTTCTGTAGCATTTCATTTCGAATGATGTAATCTTTTTTGCAACTGTTTTATTGAGTGTCCAAGTCTCGCAGCCGTATGTTGCTACTGGGAATATACATGCTCTGATCAGTTGTAACTTTGTTTCTTTGCTTGTGCCTTGCCATAGGTTTTTCATCTGTATTAGTTTATGTGAAGCAATTGCAAGTCTTCTTTTAATTTCTACTGCACAGTCGCCAGAGCTGTTGATGATTGATCCTAAGTATTCGAATTCATTAACACTTTCCAGTTCTTCGTTATCAATTTCAATTTCTGGTTTGGTCTTTACTTTGTCTGTTGTCAATACTTTGGTCTTCTTGGTGTTTAAGCTAATCACCAATTAATATTTTTATTACCTTTTTATCAACTCTGTCTGTGACATCGCGTTTGCTTCGGCATTCTCTTTTACAATTCTACTGCAGGTTCTATATCCGAGTTTTGCTTTGTAGGGCAGATGTGCAACGATCTTTAATGCCCTAGATAAAATAACGGATGTGTGCAAAGTAATCGGCTCGATGTAGAATATTTGACTGATTTGCGATTCTAAGCTAGTTCCTAGTTATTTTTAGGCAAGAAGTTGTTGGTGGTTAGGTGGCCAAGATTTCAAAACATGCTTCAGAGGCTTACGCAAGCATTTTAATGTATTTTCCAACGCCGGAATAGGATCTGAGTGGATTAGAAATTCACTCTTAAATGTGAATCATGACTGAGTAGTCACTGCCACATTTCCATTAGAGGAAGTAGGCAATTTTATAGTGCATGGGCCGGATAGATCCTTATAGGATTTTGTTGTTGTTGTTGTTGAAATTTTGAACAGAATTGCAACATTACATACTGTTTGATTATGCAGGACATGTGGATGATATAGCACTGAGGCTTCTAGTGATGTTCCAGACAAGCAACAACTGAACGATCGAATTGTCAGCAACGGGGACACTGAAAACACACAAGAGAAACCGGCTGAACGTTAAACGTGGCATACTGTAGAAGCCTCTCATCTTTAATGTAGACGTCTCTTCTTCTTTGATCCTTAGCCGCCGACTGTCAAAGCAGTCAGTGGCCATCACGCCTGATGGCTTCTTGTAGGGCAGCAACAAATTGCTTCCACTTTGCTCGCTCGGTTGCCATCCTTCATGCAATGCCCCAGCTCTGGTTCATTCTTTGTCTCGTATCTCGGCCTCCACAGTTTTCCACCAAGTTGTTTTTGTTCGGCCTCTCTTTCCCTTCCTTCAGCGGTCCATAGCATAGCTCTTCTTGTGATGGCAAATATAGACGTAGCTTCCTCAATATCTTGTCAGCTGGAATGTGCTCCGTCACATAAATTCTTTAATTAATACAAGGTTTACACAATTATAACATGAAGTGTGTAAAAACATTTGTTTTTCAAATCTAAGTACGCTTATTAAATAATTAGGCGGGGGTTTAGTTATAACCGGTAGAAAGCAGTGGCAAATCCCAGATGACCTACTGCATGGTTGAATCCTGTGGTCCCATACCAAAGTATGTGAGAACCACTGTTCTAGCTAATCCTTTCGCTTCCGCGATGGCACCACACGCCGTGGCTGTGGCACTAACGCAGTAGGATATTGGTGTGGAACCGGACAAGAACCAGTAGGATTGCCTTGTGACTCAGCTTTTATGTATCGTCAAGCGCCTTCCATTATATTACTGAGGTGTATATGTCTATGTAGAAACCAGAATACAAAAAAAAAAAACCAAACAAACAAAAAGTAGGGGTGAGGAACCATAAATTTAATATCATAAACGTGGATCATTTTCTAATTTCTTAAAGATCGTTCTCTAGCCTTTAAAAAAAAAAAATTATACTTTTTTTCTTGTAACAGGGGTGTTTAGGAAGCTGTTGCATCGAAACTTTTGATGAAATCTGCTTTATGCGTCTGTTTACATAGAAGAAGAAGAAGAGCGTCATAACAAATATGTTGTTTTTCTGCTCCATATTGTAGAGATATTTTGACACTTTAGTTACGATTGTCAGTGTTACTAAAGACAGAAGCAGGAGGTTGGTGAGGGTTAAGAGGGAACCAATGACCTTCTTCACATTAAGGCTGAACCGCCAGAACATCTCTACGTGTAATGTAATAATAATGTAATGACAGTGTCAGCAAATGTGTCGTGTCATCTAGCTTTTGTCTGCGGTGAATATCTTGTTTTCACTTTTTTCCCGAAGTTTTAGGCCTGGTTTTTGGTATCTCTGCCGGCCAAGCTTTCTAGAGATGCTTCCAGTTTCATTTTGTTAAAAGATGTCTTAACTTCACTTTATCCACTGTCATCTTCGTGACCTTGATGCCCTTATGTGGTATTCAGTGGCGGATCTACAATTTGGGGGCCCTAAAGCTTGAACTCTTGAAGGGGCCACTTTTATTTTTTTTTAAATTGTGAGGGTGGGAAAGAAATGTATTATAGAGATAAATGGACTTGGAGGACCTGAAGTTCAAGCTTTATAGTAGATCCACAACAACACACATATAAAAACTGAAGTCAAATGAATGAATTTTCAAAAAAGAAACAACTCTGCTGGGAGTTGAATGCAGAACATTTGCTTGGAAGGCATATGTTCTGATCACTAAACCACTATCCACCTTGGTATATGTGATTTTTAAAATCTTATCTATTTTAATGATTGCCTCCATCATTCAGAATTAGTTCGTTGAAGACATACCAAGAAAATTATAAGATAAGAAAATTAGCAATGAGGAAAATATAAAATATTTTAATACATTTGTTAAAAAACAAGGCTGACAAAAATGTATCCATAAGAGATTTGTGCTCAGAAGGAAAAGTTAAACTTACCAGAACATACTACATGAAGCACATTTGACAAAATACTCTTATTTCTGTTTTTTTCTAGCAACATATTCACGTACAGTTTTGTCATATGAGAGCTTCCTTGCAATGTCATTTTCTAGAGACAATATGCATAAAGAATTTAAGCGCTCTTCAGTCATGGCAGACCGAAATTATTTTTTTTTTTGTATAAAGGATAGCTTTGAAAAATTCCTTTCTGCTTCACAGCTCGTGATGGGCATTGTTAAGTACAGCTTAAGCGCAGTAGTAATATTGGGGAACACTTCAATTAGGTGTTGCTCACAAATAAGCTGAAGAACTTCTGCGCATTGCATTTTAGATGGCGTGTTTTCTTCTGTGTTCTGGGATTTCCTAAGGTGCAAATATTCTTTGAACTGATAACACTAGTTTAATAATTTGTGATCAATATCATCTTTGTAATACGATATTATTAGTTTAATACTGCCCTCATCAATTTCAGAATTGATCACCAATTCTGAGAGGAGCTTGAACATTTTCGCAATCTGCTCATATGGGTCAATCCTCTTGCGTAACTGGATTATCAAGCAGTCATAGAGTTGATATAGAACTTCTATCCTAAATTTGTCAGCTCCTCTCAAAGAAGCAATACCACTTGTTCCATCTGAAAATTTCCTTGTAACGCGTTTGGAAGCATCAGAATAACTTGAAGTGATATCTTCACACAAACCTTTTGCTTCTGATTCATAGTGTGCAATCCTATCGGCTGAATTTTCTCCGAGTTCTTTAACAAACGAAAGTAAAGATGAAAGCAGAAGATAACCTTCAAATACATCAAAACCAGGGGTTTGGAGTTTCTTACTTTGTTTTGTTGAAACGCTCCAGTACTTCTTCCCAAACAACTGTTAAAATAGCATATTCCAGCTGTACCAACTTGTTGTATAAATTCTTTGCACCTCGTTTACATTCAGGCTTATCTTCTGAGTCTTCAAAAATACGTTTGAGAGTTTGTAAAATACCCATATATTCATTTTTAATAGCCAGCGCTGCTTCATAGTGTGCAGACCATCTAGTTACACTTAAGCTCTTTAGAGAAAAATGTAGATTGCCCTGTGTGTTTAAAATCCCCCATCTTCGTGGAGACCCAGAAAAGAAAACATACAGCTCCTGCAAAATAGTCAACAACTTCAGGTACAGTAGACACTGCCTTTTCTCCAACAAGGTTAAGTGAATGGGCTGCACATGGTACATAGTCTGCGTACCTGTTAATGTTTTTAAAGAGTGCTTGCAGCCCTTTCTCCGAGCCCTTCATGTTAGATGCATTATCGTAGGACTGAGCACGAATATTTTCAAGTGACAGCTTATGTTCACCCAGGACTTGTATTTTGTTGAACTTTGGATGAATGGTTTTCTATCGGTAAAAATGTTAAAAATCTCTCACAGGGTTTTCCATTATAGCAGTATCGAACCACAATTACCAGCTGGTCAACATGTGTCAGGTCAGGCGTAGAGTCAACAATAATAGGGTAGTATTTGGTGTCTAGGTTGTTGATTTGATTCACAGTTTCATCTTGCACATGTTTTCCCATAATTCCTATCCCTTCCTCAACACGGTTTTGGATAGGTAAGTAGAATTTACTTTTTCATTTTTACATTTCTCGAGATGTTCATATAAAAATGGGTCGAATTCTGCAATAAGTTCAATGGCCCCCATGAAGTTTCCATTATTTGGTGAGCCCCACTTCTCCTCATGACCTCTAAATGCCAAACCTCTTTCACTTAAAAACTTTATAACAGCTACAACTCTTTTCTGTTCTTCAAAATAGTACTGTATGGTTTTTGTCATGTTCTTCAATTTGCTGTTCCACAGTATTTTTATTTGACTTTCTTGTTATCCAACACAACATCGCCCTCTTGTTCCATGCTGTCTTCATGATTCTCCAGAGTTCTGAGTTCATTCATCCAGTCAAAAAACCCACCTGTTGTAAGTGGTGTTTGGCATTTAGAAAAGAGTTTGCAAACAAAACAGTATATACAGCCTTTGCTCTTTGAGTAAACTAACCAGGATCGCATCACAGTCTGGTCATTTTTCAATCTTTTTTTCAAAATATTTGTTTGAGAAACTTCTGTTTTGCTCCTTGTAAACCCTGCTTGATTCGGTATATACATCATCTGGTTTTTTATTTTGAAATAATCCTGTCTTGCATTAAACAATTCTGTATGAAATCATTATCAACTGTTATGTGCCAATTTTCGAGGTCACTGTATTCTTTTAAATCACTGAATTCGCTTCCTGTTTTATGTTTCTGATCAGTCTCTTCCGCGGTACTTTCATGTTGACTACTGTGATCGTCATGTTGACCACTGTGATCGTCATGTTGACCACTGTGATCGTCATGTTGACCACTGTGATCGTCATGTTGACCACTGTGATCGTCATGTTGACCACTGTGATCATCATGTGTATCAAAAGCGTCAACAGTGGGTTGAATATTGCTAGAAAAAACTCTCACAGTTTGTGCACTATCAGTGGCTTCAATGGTGTTTGCTTGGCTTGTTTCAACTTTAGGTGTTGACAAACTTGACATTGCCAAATAGTTTGTTAGTTTTTGACATTTAGAGATTTCGTCAGATCGCTTTTCCTTAAGTTTGCGTTTTTGGTATCCACTTAAGTACTTTCGTGAACTCATTGTTATTCCTCTAGGGCAGTGGTGGCCAAGCTAAGGTTGTCCGAGGGCCAGATTATGGTAAAGGGTAACACCAGAGGGCCAGACGTATAAAATCCTTAAAAAATAACGTTCTGAGATTTAGTTTTACATATATAATGAACCACATACAGAAAGCAACGGCAAACTACTGTACTGCACATCTGCCAAGACATGTATACCAGTCTTTGGACTGAAATTACTGTAACAAAAAAATATAATGAATCTGTTGTTTTAATTTGTTTTGTAATTTGAAATATGACATGTAATTATTTATTTCAAACAAACATTTGTGTGTTATTTCATTGTGAAGAGTGTGGCTTCAATCAACAATAAGAGGCCGGCCAAAACGGGTTGGCGGGCCGGTCAAAACTGGTTGGCGGGCCGGATCTGGCCCGCGGGCCGTAGTTTGGCCACCACTGCTCTAGGGTCTTGGCCTCTGTTAAAAAGGGGAAAACATTACATTAGCTACAGCAGAACAGCCAACTTACCGCGACATTCCACCTTTACAACATCTGTGCTACTGACTCTCAAACTTTGGGATTGTTGAAATATATACAACAAAAAATTAATCAATTTGAGTTGTGCGACTATTGTCGCATGCTTTAAAAGGAAAAAATTGTAGGTCTACTTTCTGAGAAAGCGTGTTTTAGTTTACGGCTAGCCTACATACTGCGAGTATCTGCCTGAATGGCGAGGGACACCTGTCTCTGTACAAGAAAAGGGATACTCACGTAAAATCAATGTCAGGTTAGACATTAATAATAACCTGAGATTTCGCCTCGAGTATTAGCGGGCGTACGAAAAAAGAAAAAACACACACTTTAATAACCTTTTAATTTTTATTTTAACTATTATTTTGTATTGAATTACACTATATTATTAATATTATTATTTTTTTTAAAACCCCTTCTCATACAGTAGACCCAACATTTTTAAGGAATGTGGACTAAAGTCGCTTTTGGAGCCCTTCCGGGATTAGGGGCCCTGAAGCTTAAGCTTCATTAGTTTCATAGTAGATCCGCCACTGGTGGTATTGCAGAGTTCGGATCCGCTGGTTTGGACTGCCATAAAGCGGATTGTCTGTGGATGGGTTGTGTGGGAGGAGGAGTTGTCTCATTCCCTGGACTGCAGGGCAAAGTAGTAAGTAGTGTTCTACTGTCTCTAACGGACTTGGGCAGTGTCTGCATTTTGCTATAATTTGTGAGCCCATTCTGTTTCTGTGGCCATCAAGTGTATAGTGAACTGTTTTCAATCTAAAGATTTTGGTTTGATATTTTTGTTCAGCATGGTTGATAGCATCTTCCTTATTCGGGGCTGATAGGTGTATGAAGAGTCTTCTTCCTGTATTAGCTTGTGCCCACGTCAAGTAAGGGTGAAGGATCCCGTTGCATGCCCATTGAGGCATATTGGGAATATGGTGTTCGGCCCATATTTTCTTGACCATCGGCACACTAAGGGTGATGTGGTCAGCATCAAGCCGGCCGCCTTAGCCTTCCTAGAGTAGCTCTGGTACGCAAGTCATAAGGCTGGGCCGACCCGGAGATCGAACCAGGACCGCCGAACTGTTAAGCCAGTGCACTAACCATTGCGCTACCGGCTCTTTTGTGCCCACGTGTTCAGCCAATATTTTTTATAGTTGGTTTTTATTATTTGTTTTGTTGTTAGCATACTCAATGGCTAGTCAATTTGTGGAATATGAGTACCCTTTTTAGCCAGTTTGTTAGTTGCTTCATTCAATGTGATGTCTATGTGGCCGGGTATCCATTGCATGTAGATTTGTGTTCCATACAAGTTTATACAATTTTGTGACATATTTCTTGAACCCTCTGTTTAGTGTTCATTGAGTTGACTTTCCAGTTTTCTATTGCCATGAGGACAGCTTGCGAGTCTGAGAAGACTACAATATCATTTGGTTCTATTTCATTTGATTCGAATAGTTCGAAGACTCTAGTTAAAGTTTTCTGAATGGTGACTACTGCTTCGTAGTTTGTGAACCAGATACCAAAGGGGCCTGCGATTTTGATCAGTTCTTTTTGTATTGAGTGAGATGATTATTGCCCCATATCCGGAATTTATGGCTGCTTTAAAAATTGATCCATCTGTGTAAGTATGGATAACTGTCACATATATATGTAAATATAGCCACAGTGATCCGACCGCCTTTGCTTCCCCATCTAAAGTTCATAATTTTGCTACGCAAAAACCACGCAATTCGCTGTCTATAGACTCACTGTGAAGCCACGCCTATTTTTCCTGTTTACATGCGCTAATGAGCGTTTACAAATTTTTGCACCCGACCGTCTTAACAAGAGGGGAGAGAACCGAGGTGTTTACCTGAGTTCTCAAGCGAGCTGAGATGTCAATCATCGATAGTGACAGATCAGACGTCGGTAGCAAATGCAAAGGCGATAATAATATTTACCGACCACATTTGATGTCCGTGATCCCAGGGGACTTAATTATTAGATCTACGGCAGAAGGATGAAATCAAAGAAGGCCTGTTAGCATGGCCAGGTCTTGTGATGTCGTTTCGGCATCGCGAGCGAGCGAACAGAAAAATCCTTTACCTTGGGAGTCGAACTCTTGATTTTCCCTGATACGGCCGAAGGCGTGAATTATCGCACCCTTTAGTGATAATAACACCATTTCTGTATAAATACTCCGTCCTCTCAAAGTCAGTTATCTAGTCGCTCAGAAATTTTGGATAATCTAGCTCGTTATTCTAGAGCCATTGTGAAAGTGTGTGTGATGAAGTACTGAGACTCTGTGTTTCAAATGGCCCATGTCTTTTCTCCTTGCATTATTTACACTATTTCTAGGAGGGATTAGAGGTAATCAACCCCATGTTTCTTCTCCTATTATTTATGTTTTTTCAGAGAAGGATTTCGATGGAGTTTTATCTTATCTGCGTTATATTTCTTCTCTATGAATAGTAGGTAGTGTTTAGTGTTGTTGTGTAGGGAATTGTTGCAGTTTTATTCTAGAGGAATGACTGTAGAGCCTAGTTCAGAATTTCACCAGGTTTCTTCTCCTTGAAGTTATTGCGTGCACATAGACGTATTTTCGGGAGTTAAACTATTTTCGGCCATTTTTGCTTCATTTAGCAGTAGAGGGCTGAGCTTAATTCCCGATCCTTTGTTTCAATGGGGGTAGTGACCTTTACCACACGCGCACAGTAACAGGATGAGTCAGATTGTTTACAATTTTGATTGGTGTAGTAAAATCTGCGAGAATAATCGCTCATTTCAGTAAGATTTTAGTCATAAAATGAAATAAATAAACCAGCCCTATTGTGTTTGACGGTGATGCTCTCACACGCCAGCAACGCTGCCTTTTGTGCAGTGCTAAAGCCTATAGAACGATTCCACGGTAAAAATCTAACACGCGTTTTGGTTTCGGTTTCGAAAACATACTACCAATATTTAACATTTTGCCAGATCTGCTGCATACATTTTGCAGCCTAGACTTATAATTAACGATTTTGCCGAAGTGTGCCGCAAAATAACTATTTTGAAAAATACATGCTAGCGAGATGGCGAGAGGGGAAGATTGCCGTCTTGTGTAAAATATTTATTTGACGATAACCGGTGACAAAATTAAAAATCTAAAACCATAATGAAACTGAACATAAAAAATATATGGTAGTATAGCTTAGAATTCACTGAGCAAGAATGTGTTTTTAATAATATGATAGTCCCAGTATTAGATAAGTTATTGAGGAAATACTAAATGTCTACGAACGCACGACCAGACAGACTGTTGTTCCTGCTTGTTTTTTTCATAACGTTAGTGGGGACACCGGCTTAGAAGGGAGGCATTGAGGTAAATTCAAAATTCGCTTGGGTAACAAGAGTATAGGAGGAGAGGGGAGCGGTAGGAAAATTGTTACCAAAAACTAACATCGTTTTGCATTGGCATAACTAAAGCAGACTGGCCAATCGACTACCAGACGCAGAGTATGTGTGGAATTATTTTTGTTTTTCAAAAACTGCATTTGAATTCTGGTAGTCGCAAGCTTTCGATTGGCCAGTGCTACTAAATATTAGCAAAAAGCTTTCACTATTCATTGCCAGTTGAACAGTATTTTTTATTCAGATACGCTGAGAACAGCTGTGATAAATTTAAAAGTAAATTAAATAACTAAATAAGTATTTCACAGTCTGAACGGAGCAGAAGAAACTGAGGCCATTTCTTTGCAAAGTCAGCGTCATTTGTTTATATTTCTTGATTTGTGGTAAGAATGCTTCATGAATTTAATATGTTTAATCCCATTACCAAAGTTAGATACTGCTATTGGGAAAAAGTGAAGGACGTGCCGGGAGCAGACATTGTTGAGTCCTCACGTTGAAATGTATCTAACTAATGTATGTTGTCATGATTATATTTGAATATTATTGTATTAGAGTATATTAGTAAGCCTCCGTGTTCAAGGAACACTGTTCAACATGCCTGAAGCATTTATATTTAAAAAGAAAAAGATGAGAAAAATATATAAAAGGAAATGTGGTTACCCCACATTATATTATTGAGGAAAACTATGTAAACGTACAGTGGCGTATCTGCCATAGGGACCTGAGGGGTGGTCACAGCAAGGTGGGAGTCATGAAAAATTAGGGGATGAGTGCACCTGAAATGCACGCGAGGCTGACCCCATACCCACGTATGAAATTAAATAAAAGAATAAGTGATCAGATGTAAAAGGCCAGGGTGTCCTTTTGTTGTAGAGGTTTTGTTTCCTGTTGCCAGCTGGTGACAGGAAACCTGAGGAGTGACGATAACGCCAAGAAGTCTCCTACACTTCATGTAAGCTGTCAAGAGATAACAGCAGGAGCTTGGGCGTGTGATGTGATATCGACATTTCTGCAACTACACAATATCTTATCTTTCAACAAGAAACCCCAGGTGATATGTTAAGGACCTGGGTACATCTGACAGTTTCGTGTTAAATAAACACTATTATTTCAAATCATACTCAGGAAGTTGATGGGATAGGATGATAATACAGCCCCTCATACACAGTGACTCTCCCTCGTAAAAGAATAAATTTAAGCTGTGAACATTCCAACAGGAAAGACATATATTAACATTGTAGTTATTTGGGCAGATTGTCCACACAATTTTAGTTAATCTTTTATGTAAACTATCTTGTCCTCATTTTCAAAGACCTGTCCAAACGATATGACTGGACAGGCAAAATAAATTGTATAAAAAATTATCAAATTTAAAGAAAAACTTAACCACAAGTTTTATTCACTTCCTCATAGAAACTTAAAGTGTTTTTGTGTTGTGTACCATCATTTCATTTCTCCCCTAGACACTAGGTACATCATACACCAGACACTAGAGCCAAAATAGTGACCGTGTGAGATCTAGGGAGGTAGAGTTAGGTTCCCTGCACATAATTCATCATCATCATTTATAGAGTCAGGGGCCTACATGTGCTTGACCTCACACGGTTAATACATACACGGATTTCATTCTTTTAGGATACCATCATAACCTCCCCAGCAAAATCTAACTTTGCTACAATTGGCCGAGATCTAACTGCTTTGAATGGCAGCGAGATCATTGGGGCTTGGAATAAAGCCGCGCAAATGACGTCAAGAGGTCAGCGTGCTGGTCTAGGATTATATATAGGCTCGTATTTCATAGTCTCGTTCTCTTTGATGAAATTGCCAGCCGCGTACTAGAGACAAGCCGATTGCATTAAGTGGGATAATTCGAGTTTGGTAAGCATGAGCTATTAGCGTGGTACTTTATTGATTTTAATTGAGTGCTAGCCCGATCAGTAGTTTCTTGGGAAGTTAATTTTTAATTAAATTCTTAACGCCAGAGCCATCAATACTATCTTAGTGATAAACTGGGAAAACGTAAGAGGTCCATATAATTCCTTCTTGAAGGAACAGCAGTATCTAGAATGGTTAAGAGTTGAGATAGGACTGACGTGCTTTGTATTATTTCAAAGACGGTCTGTAGAGAAACCCGCCTTTTTGATTTATGTTAATTTACAGAATACCCGGGAACGTGTGTAATTTGTATTTTCATTGAGAGTTTATTCTGAGTTAGATAGTTACACACACACACACATGAATATTAATGCGGGACGATAGTAAGATGGATGAGGAGGAGCAGAGTTAACTTTATGAGAATGCGGGAGCACGTGTTCGTAAGAATGTGGGAGCACATGTTTGTAACTATAGGGTTTTAATTGATAACCTGGTTTAATGTATAACTTTTGGGCAGTATGCAGATACTAGCGTAATATGGTTATACGTTATTGATTGTGCATTGTTGTTCTGTGTACTCAGAAGACGTGAGATGTAATTTTAAAGTGAATTATATTGGTATTACATTTTTGATGTGATTTATTTTTACTGACCGGGAATTTAATGATTCCTAGAGGGGTCTATTTTATTTTTTGTTAATCATTGATGCATTTATGGTCAGTGAATAAGTGGGCCAAAGTATTTTTGCACAGTAGAGCCCAGTAAAAAACGTGTGTTTCAAGGGTAGTCATATGCAGAACAAAGACGATCTGGGTCAGCTGGGCTGTGAGCTGATAACGAGACTGGGGAATGTTTATTTTGGAATCGGGTAGAGAGAAGGGAGTTGAGTGGGGGGAAGCTGACTTTTGGGCATGATTAATTGTATGGTTGTGCATAACGGGAATAGAGCAGGGGAGTTAAGTGTTAAAGACTTGGGTGTTAAATGTTAAAGTAAGGGAGTTATTTGTTATATAGGAATATATTATTGATGTGTTGTTCAGCTGTGCATTTTTCTATTGTCTACAGCGGGTAGCGGCACAGTGGGATAGAGCGAAATTTGGCACCACAAATTTCCCCACGGCAAAGGTGCATCTCAGACAAATCAGAGTTTTGAGATCTTGCCAGAGGCGGACGAAGAATAGAAAATACGTTTTCCCAAGGCAGGGGAAGACATTTCGTCAGGGAAATAGGATTTGTTGGATAAATCTTGAGCTCTGATGCTCGATCTTGTTACACACGCTAATTGGCATGCTGCCAGCGTTGTCGTAATTATTTCGCTTCGTCCCGGTCATAATAAAACCGAAGGCCCTGAACCCAGAGAGGGGACCCGGGCAGGTAAATCCAGAGTGATAGTGGTGAAACCAGCTACAGGTTCCAGTCCAGAATCCAGTGGGTTCTTTTTGTATACCTTAGTCGTCAATCTCAGAATTTGTGGAGAGTAACAGGGTTAAAATCCTCTCTACAGGTGGTAGACCAGAAAGACAGAACTGAGACATAGTTTTGTGTAGATCATAGCATAGGACAGCTGCTGAAGTTTAGAGGTGCAGTTAGCGGTGTAGCAGTGTTCAGGAGATTTCAGGATAGGCTGTGTAGAAACGAAGTCTGTGCAGAGATTGTGTAGACAATTCGTAGTAGTTCCAGCTGACTGTGTAATTAGAAGTAACATTAGAATTTAGAATAGCTAGTTTGGAGTGAAGGCTCGAAATTCGAGACCCCACCAAGTTCAGTGGGGTTTTTGTTTAACCTTAACTTCTTTCCTACATACAGGTTTCAATTGTGGGTGAAGGGTTGGATTGATGTTAAATCATTTTAACTGTGCTTGATTGTTTTTTTCAGGTGTGCGTACACACACTTTATTTCTTTGACATGTATTTGATTTTTGGTGTGTGTAAATAAACTTGTTTTAACTGTAGTCTGGATCAGTCACTTTATTTACGTACAGTAGCTATACGTTGTCTGTATCGTGGTGTATGTGATCTTAAGTGACCTTATCCCCTTAGGGTAGTTAGAGGTGGTTGAGGCTATAGCTATCTAAGACGTCCGGAGTGGCGAGGGAGAGTCAATCTCGGTTCTCACCGCTCGGAGCCAATAGTTTCAACTGTCACATTTTCACTATCATTTTCATCTAAATCTATCTTTTCAGTCTTTCTTCTCACTAGTGTCTTGTCACTATACGTAGACAGCCTCTAGTCGTAAATCCACTTCGTCACAGTGTGTTATAGCATTCCGTGGAGATTGTTCCATTTCTGATTGCGGTAATAGAAATTAGCATTTACGTGATTTAATGTGTTATTATTATAATTCACTGGGATTTTCTAGGTGCTAAGACTAGCGTATTAAATAACGCATAGCTATTTTTTTCCAGTTGTAATGTAGATTTAATCACCCGTACCACCCAGGAAGAGATGTTTTAATTGACTAATAAATACACTAGGCAACTGATCATTGAGGGAATACAATTCACTTCTAATTCCTTATGTGTAATTATAAAAGTGATTAGTGTAATATCATGTGGCGAAACAAATAGCTATTAATGACAAGCGATATTTGTTAAAGTAGTCATAATTAAATTAACACTGATATTGTGCGCTGAGTGTTTTACCGGGCGGGAGGGGACAGGCGCATACCTAAAACTCAACCCGTACCAGTTGAGCGAAGCGTGATAAGATAGGCTAGGACACGTGTGCCTTTTAATTTAATTAGATGACGGAGAGGATAAGAGATCATACCCTTACGCGTGATAGTATAGGATATTGATATTGTGGTTAAATGTTTTGTTTTCTTCCAAATTTAGTGCTGATCACAAACCAGCTGCCAGCGGTCTAATAACAGCAGTAACAATTCTTATTATTATCGGGTCTTCGATATTGACCTGTTCGGTCCTCTTGCTTCATCCAGAGAGAGACCAAAAATATAAACAATAATATTAATCATAACTGGACTAAGAGACATGGTCCGCAACCAGACGATCCGTCAAGGCCTAAAATCCCATCCGCTGCAGACCCAAAAAGAACAGTCCCAACTAAGATGGTTTGGCCATGTCTGCAGAATGGGAGAAGATCGGCTACCACGACAAGCATGGGAAACAAAGAGCCAGGGATCCAGACCTCCAGGACGACCCAGAGTCCGCTGGGAGGACAACATTAGACAATCTTTGAAGGACCGAGGACTAGAATGGAACCAGGCCGGAAGAAGACAGCTGATAGAATGGTCTGGCGCTCTCTCTTCCAAACCTCTACACCTCACGGTAGAAGGGGAACGACTAAGTAAGTAAGTAAGTATAACTGGACATACAAAATACCCAGAATTTTGCATTCAATTTTATCAGCCTGCTGTAGACAAATAGATATATATATATATATATATATATATATATATATATATATATATATATATATATATATATATATATATATATTATATATATATATATATATATATATATATATATATATATATATATATATATATAACATTTTTCCCGACTACTGACAGACGTGTTTCCAAGTGAATTTAGCTAGGAGAATACGTTGTTTCATAATCGTCACTCAACCCCGGAGAGAAAAACCGATAGGATATACCCTCATCATTTTTATTATCAGTTTACCAACCTGATGTTTCCTTTAGCTATTGGGAGTACTGTCTACTATCAACTGTGAACACTAGATCGCGATTTATATTTTGCTACATGAACTATCCGTTATTTACGGGATGTAAGTATATAAACCAATAAAACGGTATTGAATCAGTTCTACAAATAACGGTTCACATGAAACAATGGATGTTTCGGGTTTTACCCTTCGTCAGCCACAAACAGGTGACAAAGACAAGAAATACATATAGGTACTACAAAAACATACGATGATGAGAAAAATACACCAAATGGGTGATACAAGCAGATGGAAAAGGTAAACAACAACAGTGATGAGAGAAAAAAGAACAATAATAATTAAAAAGAAAATCGTAAAATCTAAAAGAAATACCGAAACAAGAAAGTAAATAATCAACGAAACGAAAAATAGAGAATTAACAAAACTTTGGAACAAGTAAAAGTTCACTGAGCTCGATCCGAAGATGCTGTGAAAGAAAGCCGTAGTATTCCGTCACAGAAATCGCAAGGAAGTGACGTTTGATAGCGACAAAACAAAAGATATAAAAGGATACGAAACGAACCAAAACAAAAACATAAGAAGATAGATCTAAAAGACAACGAATAAAGAATGAAAAAGAGAAAAGCTACCAGAATTTATGCAAAATGATGTTGGATATTCAAGCCATCAGGAGCTAAAACGCCCATTTGAAAAATAAGACGATTCTCCAACAAAAAGCGAGTCTTGTCATCACCGACACATGAAAGGAGGGCAGTAACATGAATATCAGAATTATCTGAATGGTCAGGCCTATTGAAATGAAGGGCCACCGGTAAATGTTTGCCATGATAGATGTCATTCAAGTGCTCACAAAACCTGTCTGCCAAATGCCTGCCAGTTTCACCAATATAGGTAATGCCACACCTCCTGCAGATGATAGCATAAATAAGGTTTCTGGATTCACACGTGAAAGACTCTCTAATTATAAGTTTTCCTTTCGGAAAAGTGACTGTCTGAGTTTGGAGTACAAACGGACAGCTCTTACATATACGGCGTTGGCACGGTTTAGTACCAAAGTATGAAGAGCTAGTATGTCGCAAGCAACTGTGTACAAGAATATCCCTAAAATTCCTATCCCTACGAAATGCTACCAAAGGTGTATCATGAAACAACTCTTTGGTATCAGGATCAGAGTGGAGAATTGGCAGATGTCGAAACAGAATTCTCTTCACCGCCAGACAGTGAGGATGGAAAGTAAGAACCAGTCTGAGTCTGTCAGATTGGACAGAAGGTTTAGTAGTGAGTGCCGTCTGACGAGTGACGCGTGTGATACGATTAAGAGCATCAGATAAAACATGTTCTGGATAAAGACGTCGGCGAAAGAACTCGAGCATCTCTTGAGCTCGCTGATGAAAATCATCGTCATCGTGACATAACCAACGCAAGTGAAGAAGTTGAGAAAAGGGAATGGAATGTTTACAACTAAGAGGATGAGATGAAGTATAAAGAAGGAAACCGTGAGCGCCAGTAGCCTTATAATAGACAGACGTTTTAAGACAAGTAGGGCTAATAGTCACAGTGATGTCAAGGAAGTTCACTGTGATGATATCCGAAATTTCACCGATCAAAATATAGCATATAGTTGTTTGTAGGTATAAAATAACATAGGAATTACCGCGCCACCAAAATACTAGCTTTTATAACTCGGTATCTCAAGGGTTAACCATAAAACGATCGTTAGAATTAATGCCAATGTGACGTCACAGACTTGCAAGCCTTTAACCAAAACGCACGTTTGAATGTTAGTATCGTTAGAAATTGTTTATTTCTTGGAAAAGGCAAGAGAGAGGGAAATTGGAAAGAGGGAAATGCATCGAGCCCGTTTGAATTTTAAAACTGAAACTAACTGTCCAAATCGAACGATAGAAAAAATAAAGACTAAAAGACGATTAAAATGATAAAAATTGTTGTTAGACATATCATATTCTTTAGTCTAAATATATTATCTTAATGTAGAAAGAAAGATATGTTATTTCAATAAATATAGAGGAAAACGAAAATGGTAAAAATAATAGCCACAAGTGTGAAACCTTATGCATTAGATGACAGACGGTAGACTAAGTAAATATTATCATTCTGTATTAAAATGACTTAGATAATACTAGCGATATGGTAGAATGAAGACATATATAGACGTGCATTGGGCTTCTTTACTGATGCTGGACATATTAAGGGGTGTCTCCTGATTTAAAAATAGTAGGTTAACTTTTTGAAAAAGACGCGTAGGAACGGAAGTCCCCTGATTGGTTGCTTAGAATAACTAAGAAGTGGGAATAAATACACAGAGAGACAAGCGTTCCTCGCCACTTTCAAATTATAAGTTCACTTGTGTAGTTGTTGACGTATACAGACAAGTTGTGCTCATATGCCTTCGCTGTTCTGATAGTCAGCAGGAGATTCTGTGTGACCATTTATGGCCTGTAATTAACTTACATAGTGAAAAAATTCGATATTTCGGTAAGACCAACATTTATATAATTATTATTGTATTTGAAAATGTGTTTGCCATATTGACTAAGAATGAATATTTGAAGGGTAGAGTCCCAGTCGTACAAGTGCCACTTCAACATGTTATGTAAAATCATTAAATGGGGTTAGATAATCTTATAGCTTCATGTAAAAGCCCTACAGCTTTACTTGTACTTTGGGAGATAAAAGAAAATATATAAAGAGGGAAGCCAACATCAAACTTTGTGTTGTTTCACCGAGTTGCTAAGAAAGATATTGTCCTTTGTAGAAAAGCCAGACAGGCTTTCTGACATTGTGGGGAAAGAACTTAATAAAATCCTTACAGTTTTACTTAAAAGTTGGGATAAAAAGAAATTAATAAGGGAAAAGACTTTAATGAATAATGTTTGAGTTATAGCCAGAAAATCACTGGCCATCTTTATGTAATACAGGTTATTACCTGAATGTATTTACGAAATTATAATATTGTATTATGACTAGGAAGGTGTAAAAACATATGTTTGAGATACTTAATGATGAATAGAGCACTCTACCAGATGGGGAAAATAATTATTTATGTATTATTTTCTGATTTTTGATCTGTTGATACATGTAAACCTGTTAAGAACGGAGATAGGTCAGAATATTATTTTGAGGGAAATTAATCCTCTACTTCCAGGGTTTCTGGGTGAGAAACTGAAGTGAGCCAGTCACGTTTTTGTTCAACAAAAGTACCAGTTTGAGGCGATATGAATTGAGTGCCTTACCTTATCTCGAATCCTGAAAGCTGTGCAGTGCTGTGTACATGCAGACTTATAACCAGGACATCGCAGAATTTTCTACACATATCTAAAGCTAAGCCCTTGTGTTTTGGGGCCTTGTTAATTCACTGACTGATCCTCCACCACCGAATATATCAACAAGATTTATAAAATATGATGACATTATTGATCCCCCAAATATGTGCTTAATTTTGGAAGAGAGTAATACACTAAGAGCACCTCCTAGTTCAGGAAACAATAGACTCTAGTAGTTAAACTGGTATTTGTGTAAATATATCTTGACGTTTAATCTTTTATGAATCAACTCAATTATAATTAATACATTTGTAAAAAATTGATCAGACCAAAATTCAATAGTGTGTTGCTTACTTACTTGTTTATTAACTTTAACGTGTGGTTGTTGATATTTTCTTCACATACATTGCATATACCCTAGACATCTAGCTACACAACACCCATACATCAGGACATATAATTTGGGATAATATACATAGCGGGTGGTAGTCATTGGTGGAAGCAAGACAGGTTCCCTGACATATATTTTTAGAAATTAAACTTCCTCAGGGGCTTGCATAGCTGACTTCACATCTGCTACCCAAATATATTGTGGTAAAGTGGGATGTTATAAATATTTATAGGGGACTTAGTGTACTGACTGAGATCAGCTGTGAAGGTATCTGTATCTAATAGGTGTAGTGTTTTGCAGATAACCTTACTTGCAACCACATTATACCTCAGTCAGAATTATTCTGGAATATTGTGATGACTACGTTAAATGTCTAGGGTATGTATATGATGAAGTGTAAGTCACAACAACAACAGACAGATAAACAATTTAATTTATTCCACCACACTTGACAACACTGTGACACTCACACACATTTAACACTCTATAAGACTATCTTAAATGAGGCACTGGTAAATTTTCAAATATAAATATGTATTAATTACTTTTACTAATATATGTGTCCTGATTCAAATACAAGGTGAACCAGGAATCACAATCAATTGTAATTACAATTTATATGTACAGAATTTATCAATATGAACCTGGTAGTGATATATTTTATTAATATTATCCTATGTGTGTCAGTTGTGTAGTAGTAATATGAGGTAATACTGGTTTTGTTTTTTCAAGCTATGTTGTTATTTGTCATCATGACTTCAAGTGTTTGTTTAACTTGGAAATAGTATGGGGAAAAGTTCACAGTTCCTATTAATTTAAACACTGTATTTTCCCTCTGTTTTATTATAAAGTCAGATTTTGAGGGGGGGGGGCATAATGTTGAGCTCCTCTGGCCACAGACGCTTATCTTTCGTGATGGCGGCAGGAAAAGACTCCTCTGCTCGATAGCCTCCCTGTGTTCTGGAGACACCTCACTGGTCACTATCTGGACCCAGGAGTATGCTGTCAGCCTCTAGGTTCAGCAAAGCTCAGACCAGGTGCTGCTCAATAACTTTAGGACCACGGTCCCTGAAACAAGAAGGTTGTACCTCCTATTTCAGAACTAATTTATAATAAATTTCCAGACTGAACACAATACATAACAAACACTGAGTTCAGAGCGGTAGGCCAACTGCTATCTTCATCTGAAACAATTTTCACCAGTATACTCCTCCCTAATGGTTACTACGCCTCTGCAATTCCAGCATTATTTCTTTCTAGTCAATAAGATAGGTGTCAGTGTACTGTTTGGCAATTCCATGTAGTTTTACTTTCCTCCGACACCTTCTGTTCAGGTTGGAGCACTATATAGGCTTTACCTCATGTTCGCTACTGAACCACACATATATACAGACATAAATTATCAATTTACATTCAATTTTCATTAAAAAGATATCAAATATTTCAAGCTTACCACAATTCATGGAATAATACACAGTTACGTTGACTGGCAATGAATATAGCACAATTTCGATCTGCCGATGTCCCAGGCTTTTATTTAGAAAAATATGCACGGGCGCTCAACGCACTGGTTCTTTAGTAAGTTTATTTGAAAATGTGGTGCTGACCTGACGCCTCTGATTGACTATATTGGCGGGTCTAACCAATCGAGCCATGTTTACACAAGCGTTTGAAAAAAAGTACCCTACTACTGTTTCCCCTAGCAACAAAGAAGTAGTATTTATAGTCCGACTAATCGTGTTTAGCCTTACATTTACTTTCCGCCAATCAAATAGGAGGTAACATGTCAGCCTATTTCCCGTACAATGGTGGTGTGAAAATCTGCCACTGAGCGATTCTGATTTTGGTGTTGTCTGACATCCCTCACTATTGTATTTTGGCTATAATTTGTTAATTCCTAGACTATTTGCGTAACGTTTAACATATTCTTTGTCAGCGAGTCCTAAGGAACCCAAATATATAAATTTAATGGGGCTAAGGGGCTGCGTTCAAAATATGCATTTTCTTCTACCTCCTGTTCACTTCGAATACGATGTGGTGTCTGGGTACTGTAATGTTTTCAAACGTAAACCAGTATAATGTCATGTTTCCTAATAAGCGTTTTTCAGGTTTTTAAAACCTAACTCGTATGGGTAGTGTTTTTTATCACTGTCGATTTGAAAAAAAGCTAGTGCTTGTGGCCTTACACGCGTGATGGTAGTAATTGTGTATCGCGAGACTGTGGTAGTATTGCCTGCGTTCCGGCTTTCAGCCCCTCCCTTTCTTTCTATCCTTAGTCCATCTGTCTTTCGTTTATGGTAACTTAGTGTATAAAATGACATGAATGGAATATTAAATATAGGTCAGATTGCGTATCTCAAGGTTTTTCTTAGAAAGGCAGTACACGTTGTATCGTAGAAAGCGGGTATTGAAGCAGTAGGCTTTTACTATCAACGTGAAACGTTACAATTTGCAGACGAAGGGGAAAACAAGGGGGATTTCGAGTACAGTCATTGTGACAGCACTGTTCTTTACCATTCTTCTTTCCTTTTATTAAATTTATTTGTTAGGCTTTACATTTACGTTTTAATTTATATATGTGGATTAGAATTTCACACGACAAATTCTCCCCACTTAAAACAGACGTTATATGTCAGTCTATAATTCTATATACACATAGAGAAATTTCTTTTTTTTCCTGGGATTTAGGGTGATTCTCATCACACGGATGGCGGCTCAAAAAATCCGATCCCAGATTTGTTTTTCCACTTATATACTCTATGCTAAACTCAAATGGCTGCATCAATAATGACCAACTGAGTAATCTAGAATTCTCATGTCTAGCCTGTGCTAGAAACGACAAGGGTTTGTGGTCCGTTTGCAACTTAAATGCCTTCCCATACAGATAAATATTGAATTTCTTTATCGCCCATATTACTGCAAGACATTCCTTTTCGCTAGTTGAGTAATTGGTTTCAGCTTTATTCAACTTTCTGCTAGCATATGCCACTGGGCTTAATTCCCCATCAAATGCATCTGATTTCTGCAGCAGAGTCGCACCTAACCCAATATTACTGGCATCAGTCCTTACAATGAATTCCTGACTTAAGTCAGGTAATTTCAAAATAGGTTTACTTGTGAGCTTTTCCTTCAATTCTTGGTAAGCCATTTCACATTGTGGTGTCCATGTAATTCGATCTGGATTTCCCTTACGTGTCAAATCAGTTAACGGTGCACATATGGAATTAAAGTTTTTGATATACTTCTGGTAGAAACCACATAATGAGACAAAGGATCTCACGTCTTTCTTGGTTTGTGGTCTCGGGGCTTTCTTTAGTTTCTCTAAATTCTTTGGGTCAGGGGTCATGTTTCCCTGATAAACTGTGTGTCCCAAGAATTCCAATTCTTTACATCCAACGCAACATTTGGTTGGTCGGGCTGTTAAATTCGCTTCCCTAAGTCGATTAAACAGCATGTTCAGAGAGTCAATGTGTTCCTCAAATGTTTCTGTTGCTATAAGGATATCATCCATGAAATTTGTGATACATGAATTATTCAGAGGGTCCAATAATTTTCTCATCATTCTAGAGAAGACACTAGGCGCATTCTTCAATCCAAATGGCAATCTGTTAAACTCATAGTGTCCTTCTGAGGTACTAAAAGCTAGGTATGGTCTAACCTCAGGCTTTACTGGAATCTGATAGTATCCTTTACTCAGATCCACTTTTGGGAAATATTTAGCTTTATTTAGTCTGGCAAACAGCTGATTTGTATCCGGCAATGGATCCACCTGTCCTTCTGTAATAGCATTCAGTCTCCTGTAATCTATACATAGTCTATGTTCTCCAGAGGGCTTCCTTAGGAGTACAACACCAGAACTATACGAAGATTCACTGTGTGAAATAATTCCTTCCTTCAACAAATAGTCTATCTCTTCCTTCAAAGCTTTCTCCTTAGCAAAAGGAATCGAATAGGGTTTCATACATACAGGTGTGGGGTCTATCAGCTTCATATCATATTCCAATAAGTTTGTATGCCCTGGTCGGTCTGTTAACACCTCTGCATGATTATCTAGAACCTGTTGCACTCTCTCTTTCTGAGTTTTTGTTAAATGTGTACTGATTTTCACCTGTGCCGCTGTCTCACAGGGGTGTAATGGATATTCAAATGAAGAAAGTGGTTCCTTTTTCATCTCCATGGCAATGGACAAGGTCAACAAGTGTATCTCTTCCTGATGTTCTCTTTCCAAATATTTCTTCAGGAGATTCACATGATAGATTTTTTCTTTCCCCTTCTTATCTATCTTATAATTGGTTCTAGACACCTTCTCTAGAACTGTATATGGACCTTGCCATCCAATTTGTAACTTATTCTGACTACCGTGGAGAAGAAGCAGTACCTTCTCTCCCACAGCCAAATCTCTGTCTTTAGCTTTCCTGTTATAATAGGCAGCATGTTTCTTCCTGGCTTGTTTCAAATTTTCATTGGCAAGTTTCCAGCCAGTTTTTAAACGAGTGGTAAGCTCATTCACATATTGGTATGAGGATGTAATATTTTCCTCTGCTTTTTCATCAGTCCACGTTCTTAACAGAGCTTCGAGTGGACCTTTTATTGGCCTTCCAAACAATAATGTTGCCGGGGCCATACCGGTGGAACTATGGGGTACCTCCCGATAAGCAAAGAGGGCGGCGTGAAGGTACTGGTCCCACGTATCTGGTTTTTCGTGTGCCAACTTTCTCAGGATCGACATTACGTGCCATTAAATCTTTCCACTTGGCCGTTCCCTTGGGGGTGGTACACACTACAATGGAAGTGTTTGGCCTGGAAGATCTTGAAAACTTCTTCTGTTAGTTTCCCCTTGAACTGAGAGCCATTATCAGTCAAGATTTGATTGGGAAAGCCTAACCTTGTGAAAATTGTGAGCAATGCCTCTGCCACATGTTTAGAATCAATCGATGACAGGGCTACCGCCTCTCCCCACATAGAACAAGTGTCCACCAGAGTCAGAATGTAGCTGTTCCTTCTCTTGGTTCGGGTGAGAGGTCCCACAAGATCCACGGCAACTCTCTCAAAGGGCGTTCCCACTATGGGCATTTCCCCCAGAGTTGCTGGTGCAGTCCAATGTTTAGGTGCTTCTCGTTGGCACTCTGGACAGGATTTTACATATCGTTTGATATCTTCAGTTATTCCTGGCCAGAAATAGTGACAAGCTATACGCTGTCCTGTTGCGCTGATCCCCATATGACCACTGAAGGGAATCGCATGCCCTAGTTCCAACACTTTAGTCCTATATGAAGTGGGAAGGACCAGCTGTCCGTGACCATTGGATTCAGATCCAGCCTTCCTATATATCAGCTTGTTCTTCATATAAAACTCTCCCTTGCCTGGAGGTGTATGGGTTTTGGGCAACTTCTTGAAACACGGCTTGAGTGTTTTGTCCTCAGCCTGTGCCTTCCTCATCTCATCTGGATGAGTATTTATTGGATTATCCTCCTCCTTTTTAGACTGTGATCTGGTCTGCACTGTTGCCAATATCACAGGTCTCTTGGGATTCCCCAAGAAGACATATCTACACCCCAATATCAGAGGGTAGATTGGCTCATTTTACAATTTTTACACCACCTTTTCCCTTGGTTGAAAGATTTTCTTTCATCATATTTCCTTTCATCGAATTGTGGGGTTTTATTTTTATTGTCATACCGTGGCCTATCAAATTGGTGCTTACCTTTGTTTTGATCTCTAGGATCAAATTTATTAAAGTTCTGTGGTGCCCTAAAATTTTCCACCTGTTTCTTTTTGTTACCTGATACCTCTGCCTGAGCCGCTTGATACCTTTCTGCAACATTTAGCAACTCATCCAGCCTCTCTGCACCTTGTTCCATGAGAAACTTTCTCAGGTCTTGAGCCATGGACTCTCTTAGTTGTTCTATAAGGACCATTTCCTTAAGATCTTGGGTTTTCCCCAGAGAAGTCCATTTCTCCAAGTATGTCTCTAACCGTGCAGAGAACTGGTGATAGGTTTCACCTGACAGTAGTTTAGCATTCCTAAATTTTTTCCTATAAAATTGTGCGTTCTTTTCATATCTTAACAAAAGAACCTGCTTTAGTATGTCATAATTTTCCTGATCACCTCTGCTCATTTTGGCAAAAACTTCATAAGCTGCCCCACGAAGCCCTTGAGATAACTTTAAGCTCCACCTTTCTCTCTCTAACCCATATGTGGTAGCTAATAGTTCATATCTATTTAGATAGCTCTCAATATCATCGTCTTTCTCAACGAAATGATCTAAATGAAAATTCATAGCTGAGGTTGAGGCTCCCTGACTAGCAGTGGCATCAGAGGCAAAGGGACTGGCACCATTTTCAGGAGCATGGCCTTGAAACTCAAACTCCCTTAGTCGTAACTCATGTTCCCTTTGTAATCTCTTCTCCTCCTTTTCTGCTTCCCTCTCTGCAGTTAATCTCTTGTCTTCCATTTCTGCAGCTAACTTCTTCTCTTCTCTTTCTGCAGCCTGTCTTCTTTCCTCGGCTTCCAATGCTTTAGCCTCTTTGTCAGCCTCAATCTGCAACCTCTTAGCCTCAGCCTCAATCTGCAACCTCTTAGTCTCAGCCTCAGCCTCAAATTGTAACTTCTTAATTTCCTTTTCAGCCTCTAACCTCTTATCTTCGGCCAATCTTTCAGATTCTAGTTTTCTTTCGGCCTCTTTTTTCTAATCTTCTTTCTTCCCGTTCAATATATTTGTCACATTCAGCAGTGACATAAGCAATCATAATTTGCCCGTCCATTCCTAACTCTTTCGCAGTCTGTACAGCAGCAGATCGAAATTTTGCAAAGTCGGCCATTGTCTAACATGCAATTGTAAACAATTCAATCTTTCAATAATTATCTAAGGACACTACAGGCACTGAGAGCTCAACCTTATTTATTTCCACCCAAGGATACCTTTTAATTCTTATTATTCCCAATATCTATAACAGGAGAAAGTTCAATATCCCTGGAGCGAGACCCCAATATATGTGGTAAAGTGGGATGTTATAAATATTTATAGGGGACTTAGTGTACTGACTGAGATCAGCTGTGAAGGTATTTGTATCTAATAGGTGTAGTGTTTTGCAGATAACCTTACTTGCTACCACATTATACCTCAGTCAGAATTATTCTGGAATATTGTGATGACTACGTTAAATGTCTAGGGTATGTATATGATGAAGTGTAAGTCACAACAACAACAGACAGATAAACAATTTAATTTATTCCACCACACTTGACAACACTGTGACACTCACACACATTTAACACTCTATAAGACTATCTTAAATGAGGCACTGGTAAATTTTCAAATATAAATATGTATTAATTACTTTTACTAATATATGTGTCCTGATTCAAATACAAGGTGAACCAGGAATCACAATCAATTGTAATTACAATTTATATGTACAGAATTTATCAATATGAACCTGGTAGTGACATATTTTATTAATATTATCCTATGTGTGTCAGTTGTGTAGTAGTAATATGAGGTAATACTGGTTTTGTTTTTTCAAGCTATGTTGTTATTTGTCATCATGACTTCAAGTGTTTGTTTAACTTGGAAATAGTATGGGGAAAAGTTCACAGTTCCTATTAATTTAAACACTGTATTTTCCCTCTGTTTTATTATAAAGTCAGATTTTGAGGGGGGGGCATAATGTTGAGCTCCTCTGGCCACAGACGCTTATCTTTCGTGATGGCGGCAGGAAAAGACTCCTCTGCTCGATAGCCTCCCTGTGTTCTGGAGACACCTCACTGGTCACTATCTGGACCCAGGAGTATGCTGTCAGCCTCTAGGTTCAGCAAAGCTCAGACCAGGTGCTGCTCAATAACTTTAGGACCACGGTCCCTGAAACAAGAAGGTTGTACCTCCTATTTCAGAACTAATTTATAATAAATTTCCAGACTGAACACAATACATAACAAACACTGAGTTCAGAGCGGTAGGCCAACTGCTATCTTCATCTGAAACAATTTTCACCAGTAGAAAAATATGCACTGGCGCTCAACGCACTGGTTCTTTAGTAAGTTTGTTTGAAAATGTGGTGCTGACCTGACGCCTCTGATTGACTATATTGGCGGGTCTAACCAATCGAGCCATGTTTACACAAGCGTTTGAAAAAAAGTACCCTACTACTGTTTCCCCTAGCAACAAAGAAGTAGTATTTATAGTCCGACTAATCGTGTTTAGCCTTACATTTACTTTCCGCCAATCAAATAGGAGGTAACATGTCAGCCTATTTCCCGTACAATGGTGGTGTGAAAATCTGCCACTGAGCGATTCTGATTTTGGTGTTGTCTGACATCCCTCACTATTGTATTTTGGCTATAATTTGTTAATTCCTAGACTATTTGCGTAACGTTTAACATATTCTTTGTCAGCGAGTCCTAAGGAACCCAAATATATAAATTTAATGGGGCTAAGGGGCTGCGTTCAAAATATGCATTTTCTTCTACCTCCTGTTCACTTCGAATACGATGTGGTGTCTGGGTACTGTAATGTTTTCAAACGTAAACCAGTATAATGTCATGTTTCCTAATAAGCGTTTTTCAGGTTTTTAAAACCTAACTTGTATGGGTAGTGTTTTTTATCACTGTCGATTTGAAAAAAAGCTAGTGCTTGTGGCCTTACACGCGTGATGGTAGTAATTGTGTATCGCGAGACTGTGGTAGTATTGCCTGCGTTCCGGCTTTCAGCCCCTCCCTTTCTTTCTATCCTTAGTCCATCTGTCTTTCGTTTATGGTAACTTAGTGTATAAAATGACATGAATGGAATATTAAATATAGGTCAGCTTGCGTATCTCAAGGTTTTTCTTAGAAAGGCAGTACACGTTGTATCGTAGAAAGCGGGTATTGAAGCAGTAGGCTTTTACTATCAACGTGAAACGTTACAATTTGCAGACGAAGGAGAAAACAAGGGGGATTTCGAGTACAGTCATTGTGACAGCACTGTTCTTTACCATTCTTCTTTCCTTTTATTAAATTTATTTGTTAGGCTTTACATTTACGTTTTAATTTATATATGTGGATTAGAATTTCACACGACATATATACATAATTAATATCTACCCACCACATTCACTGAGGTCGTAGCGATTTCAGAAGTGAATTTGATGGCAGGATTGAAATTACCAACATAGTCAATAAATCGACGGAGGTCTACCTCAGACATGTCTGTAATGCCAATACCATCATCAATATAGCGGCGGTAAAACTCGGGTATTGGTCCATCATAACTTTGAAAGACCAAATATTCAAAGTGGCCCATAAACGGGCAAGCGTAACTAGGGCCCATCTTAGTACCCATAGCGACGCCACTGATTTGGTTGAAGAATTGGCCATTAAACTCAAAAGAGTTGAGAATAAGAACCAACTCAGCAAGGCGAAGAAGCGGACCTGTACTTATAGTAAGATCAGTACGCTGGTCGAGAAAAAATTGGAGTGCCTTGAGACCATCAGCATGTTATTTACGGGATAGATTAACTAGGAACTTTGTTCTTTGCTTTATTGTCTATTCTATACCCTAGTGTTAATCTTTGACCTTTTGGGTTATTAACTTCTTTTGGGATCTTTTCTCAACAAGAGGGGAGGGCACTTATTGGGTTATTTTCCTATGTCTGTACACAATGATTATATGAATTTCTATATGTTTGCTGTTGTAAAGTTTAAGTGATAATAAACTAAACAAAACTTAATTTATGGTGTTGGTCACTAATACTTATCTAAATGTACGTCAATAATGTCTTCATCATATTGACAGATTGTTTCCATGGCAAGTGTTTTCAGCATAATAAGTATAGGGCCTTTATTTTCGGGTTGCATGAGGTTTGGACGTGTTATTGTGTGCGTGTGTGTTTTTTTTTAGCTCTCGTTTTACAAAGTATTGAGCATTACATATAAGAATTTCCATAGGCGTCCTTCCGTCCCAAAATTATTCCCATCAAAGCTGCAGTTTGGAAATTATGTAAAAGTCGTGCGCTTCTGGCCAATGCACTAAGCTGCACAGCACTTAAAATATTTCCCTTTTCGTCCGTACCAAAATTTGTACCAATCTATTTCACTACCAAATATAAGAAGTAAAAAAATAAAATAGTATGAAATCAGTTTTACAAGTTAACGGTATACAGGAAACACGGGACGTTTCGGGTTTCACCCTTCGTCAGCCACAGTTACAATCAGGCGACAATAACAAGATTTACAAACAGGTCAAAGAAAGATACTACAAACACATACGATCACGAGAAACATATGCAAAAAAAGAGCAAAACAAGCAGATGAAAAAGTAAACAACACAGGTGATGAGCGAAAAAAGAACAACATTAACGCAAGAAAATCGCAAAGCCAGAAAGAAATATCGAAACAATCAAGTAAATTATCAATGAAACGCAAAAGGAATTAACAAAAGTGCTAACACTAGTCCTGAATCTAAGTAGCTATATACGTGGAATAAAAGAAAAGAGCGCTAGTCTGGTAACGTCCATGGAAGTGACGTATAAGATAGCGGCATTTAAAAAAGAAACACAATGATACGAAACGAAACAATTTTTCCGGCTGCACCTATCTGCCTCCAACAATATTGTGACCATGTTTTTCTGGCGTAATGTCTTCCGCTAAGATGTCTACCCCGACAGGTTATCCAATTATCGCCTTTATCTGCGTGCCTCCGCCAGACAGATGTCTGGTCAGACAATGTTGTCTTCTTTCATCGTACGCACAATACAAGCTTGTGTCAACACGGTCATCAGCTTTTCACTGGGGTCAAATGTTGGACCGACACGTTTCCAAAGGTGGCCAGACGGATTCAAAGAGATAAGCGGGTGACTGGTCTGATGACTGGGTGTTGTTACGATAATACCACAGTTCACTTGGCGGAACGCAAATACGTCTGAGGAGTGGTAAACAAGATAAAGACAGTCCTATATCAAATACTTCCGTAGTGGAGCGAAAGTCTCTCTTTCCCCTACTAGATTCAGCATAGCGAGTAAAATAATGAATGAAAGGGCAAAAACATTATGCCAAATAAAAGCGATGAGTGAGAGGAAGAGAAAAATGAAAAAGAAAACAGTGATACTGACAGAGTGGACGTGAGATCGCGCAACCGTATCGTCACACTAATGGTAAGATCAGTAAGTCGGTCGAGAAAAAAATTGTATTGCTTTAAGACCATCAGAATGTGGAATAGAAATATAAAGCGAACAAACATCAAGAAGGAAAAGACGGTAAGTATGGTCAGGTGTGAATATGATCGAATCAAAGGTAATAATATCATGAGTAATATCAACCACTAAGGGTTGCAAAATACTATCAAGGAATTCAGAGATACTGTCAGTGGCACAAGAGCAGTCTGTAACAATGGGTCGACCAGGATTACCAATTTTATGCACCATGGGAAGCATGTAAAAGGAAGGTTTACCTAGACTACTCGCAAAAATATGGAGAGACAAAGCACCAGAAGGAAAGAGGTCATCATGGACGAGATCACGAATAGTTTTATAAACAGTAAGATTATTGCGGACTGTGGCATCACCAGAACAAGGTGAGTAGAAGGTGGAGTTACCGAGCTGTGAAACCCCTTCTTGAACATACAAGTCCTTACGCCAAACTACAACTGCACCACCTTTGTCAGTAGGTTTGATGATAATGTCATCACGTTTTTTAAGGAGTGACAGTGCTCGCCATTCAGAAGCAGTCAGGTTAGATCGAGAAAGTTGATTAAAATGTCATGTTAAGTGTTGGCAATATATTTGTATAATTCAAGAGCAGCAGAAGCACCTGGTGCTGTAGTCCAGTCTTGTTTAGATTTATCGAAACGACGAAAGATATCTCCATCAGCACAGGAAACCCTGTTGGAATCATTACCATTTCTATGGTAATATTTCAGACGCATAGGGCGATGGAAGCGGTAAACGTCTTGAAGCAGAGAATATTTATCAAATTTCGAACGAAGAGGAACAAACTTAAGACCTTTACTCAGGACAGTCAATTCATAAGAAGATAGCTGTAGATCTGGAGCAATGCAAATAACTTTAGTTTAAGTAGAAGTCTGAATAGAGGACACTGAAGATTCAGAAGGAACTTGAGGATGGAGGCGACGCAATTTTTCTTTTTTATGCGTGCTCTGCCGAGTATAAAGCTCCCTTTAGTATCATGGATATTGGTACGAATAAGAGGGAACGCTGCCGGGCACGAAGAAGTCAGTTGACGTAGTTGATGAGTGAGGTTAGATTTCAATGAATTTCGATGAATTTAGTATAGTATTTAACAATAAATGAGGAGGCTGCTGTAAAACTGGTAAGGAAACAAGTATATAAAGTAAACAAATAAAATAGTATGAAATCAGTTTTACAAGTTAATGGTATACAGGAAACACGGAACGTTTCGGGTTTCACCCTTCATCAGCCTCAGTTACAAACAGGTGACAAGGACTGGAATGGAAAATTGCTTAGTAATATACAAGAACAAATTAAGAGATGGACAGAACATTTTGAGGACGTTCTCAATAGACCAGCTCCAACTAATCCCCCAGACATCCAGCCAGCAGAAGAGGAGCTAAAAATCAGCTGTGAACGACCAAGTAGAGACGAAATAAAGAAAGCCATATAGCTTCTGAAAGATGGAAAAGCAGCTGGTCCAGATTGAATTCCAGCAGAGGCCATCAAAACAGATATTGATACCTCTACAGAGATATTATACAAACTACTCGGCAAAGTCTGCGACAGAGAGAGGAAATACCAGCATAATGGAAGGAAGGTTATCTGGTAAAGTTGCCTAAGAAGGGAAATTTACAAGAGTGCACAAATTATAGAGGAATAATGTTACTATCAGCGCCAGGAAAAGTATTAAACAGAATCATCTTTGAGAGATTAAAAAAGTCCATAGACAAGCAACTGAGAGATGAACAAGCAGGTTTTCGACAAAACAGATCAAGTACAGACCAGATAGCCACATTGAGAATAATAGTTGAACAAAGTCTGGAATGGAATTCACAGCTATACATCGGATTCGTGGACTATGAAAAGGCATTTGACAGTGTAGACAGAGAATCACTTTGGAAATTGATGAGGCATTATGGAGTTTCCATGAAGATCATTAACTTAATAAAGAAGATCTATGAAGACATGACATGCAGAGTTCTTCATGAAGGACAACTTACAGAACCGTTTAGGATTAGAACGGGAGTGAGATAGGGATGCCTCTTGTCTCCATTATTTTCTTACTAGCAATAGATTGGGTTATGAAAACATCGACATCACTCAACAGAAATGGAATCCAGTGGAATCTGACTGAACAGCTTGATGATCTGGATTTTGCAGATGACTTGGCTCTTCTGTCCCATAACCATAATCAGATGCAAGAGAAAATGAAAATTCTTGATTAGAGGTCACAACAAGTGTGCCTGAAAATACACAGGGAAAAGACAAAGATTATGAGAATAAATGCAAGAAATGATAACAAGGTTAAACTTGAAGAAACACCACTAAAAGATGCAGATTTGTATACATATCTTGGCAGTAATATAGACAATGTTGGAGGGGCAGACAGTGATATCAAAATAAAAATACAAAAAGCAAGAGGAGCTTTCATTGCATTGGGAAACATATGGAGAACAAGAGAAATCAAGCCGAACACGAAAATAAGAATCTTCAACTCAAATGTGAAGTCAGACCTATTGTATGGCTCTGGGACATGGAGAGCAACAAAAACACGTGTCGCATACAGATTTATGATCAATAAATTTTCTATATTCTTTTCTTTTCTACCCGTGTCCTTTACTTTATTATCGCTCTTTTATCCTTTTCCTGGTTTTTTTCGCATTCGTTCGTTTGCGACAAAATATTATTTTCCCATTCTGACTTTACCGTTCTTTTCTCATACTAGAAACGCATTTTATGACATAATGTGTCAGTCACTGCACTAGACGAATAACTGCGAAATCCGTCTCGATAGACATGGGATGGCAGACATATCGTCTAATATTTTCATCTGACAGGGCGCTCTACGGTTAAAGTTCTCGGCATGAGGTGTGGAAACTGCCCTCTGCATCGCTCAGGACTGAGAATAGTTAGACGGAGGTGTCAAAGACGCGTTGTGGCAGTTATGGCCTGCGTCTTAGTTAAGTGTTAAGAGATGAGAGGGGGAGACGGGGGTTTGCGAAATAACGTGGGATCCTTTGTCTGTTTAAGATATATCTACCCGAGAGAGTTTTAGACTAGTCATTCATACTCCTAAATTTGCAGTAGACAGGTTGTTTCGTGCTAAAGAGAATAAGCTGTATAGCGAAGTCTGAGTTTGTTTCGGAAATTCTGCCGAGCTTCTAGACTACCAATAAATATAAGCGTATCATTCTAAGTTTGTGCGATCACCCGTAGTTCTGTTTGGAGGTAATATTTAATATCTATTGTGTTGAGTGATCTAGTGATAAATCGCTTATTTTCATTTTACTAGTTAGTTTTCTGTGCAGAAGAAATTAATATTAAGTCTGTAATATTCGCTAGTCGACATGTTACAGTGGAAAGCAGAATATATTATAATTTCTAGCTTAAACTCATGCAGCTGTAAATGAATTAAATTAAACTGCGAATAATCAGTCGAGAATATTTTAACTAACTTATAACTGCACTGATTCATCATTGAGTATTGACGAAATACGTATGTATTTCTAATTCATGATGACTGATTTTGTGAATATAACTTATTTCACGGGAGATTTAAATGATAAGACAAGCTCTACGCTTGCAGTTTATAATGTAAGTTATAACCGAGGGAATAGTATGTATAAGTATTTTATATGTTGTTTTCTCTTTATTCAGTGAAACTGGGGTGACCCAACTTTGCCAGCGTTGAGTACTGAGTAGTATCTGTAAAGAACATAAACATTTTATTCTTAAAGACTTGGGTGTATAAAGTAAAACCTGTCTGGCATTGCATTGGCATCCAGAACGACAGAGTACCCATTCCATAAACTTTAAGATTTAAATAAAGTAACGGGCCTATCGCGCCAGATTTAATTCTTCCTGAGAGAAACCTCAAGTACATTTCAGCCCTTGTGGCAAGTAAAATATTACAATCAATAAACATTCCGACGGAGTTGTGACTAGTGGTGGCGTGACCAAATAAAGTCCTATACTGAGAGAAGGCAGTTACCTGACATTCCTAATTACTAGAAACCTAAGCTATTGACACTGTGCTCGCTGTTAACGTTCGTGCCTGGACAATTTTAATGTGACAGAACCAGATATCCTAAAATAAGTATAACCAAGAAAACGTTCCTTGAAGCAGTGAATTCAACCCGTCTTTTTGGAACTGGGGTTCTCTTGGCCAAGACTACCATTGGAGAGTCTGTATGTGCATGTCCTAAAAATTGTTTGTCCAGAAGTTGCTACCAAAGCTGTAAGTACGAACGAAAGCACGTTATCACGGCTGACTGAATAGAGTGAATGCAGGACTGAGCGATTCTTTTATTGTTGTATTTTGACACCCATTATTTTGCTGTCTAAAATTTCTTTATGCAAGTTTGGTTTTTTGTTGCTAACAATATTTTTCCTTAGGATAGATCAGAGTATACAAGTCTGTTCATACATTTAAAGGGAAATCTTAGACTAAATCATATGTATCTGTGACTCTTTGGGGCTATCACTTTTCTTCTAACAGGACTGTGGGCTATACATCGAGGGAAAAGATCATACCAACGGGTCTATCATTCTTGTAGCAATTCATTGACTTTATGACTATTTGTATATGTTTGATGTAATTTTATATGTTGTGATGGAAGTTTATTTTGATAATTAAACTTCACAATTAAACTTAATCAGTGTGTTGGTCAGCTCGTTCCAAATTATCTATATTTTCATTGTAATAGGTTCACGTCTGTGTGTCTATTGTAGTCACTTATGTGTGTGTGTGTATGGGAGGTATATATATATATATCTATATATCTATATATATATATATATATATATATATATATATATATATATATATATATATATATATATATATATATATATATATATATATACTACTATATATTATATTAGATTTGTCTGACTAATCTAACTCTGTTGTAGATGATAGGCTGACTGAGAGAAGCTTCTCGAGTGTCAGAGACAGAATCTAATATAGTTCCTCCATCCCACCCGTGAAATCTATTTCTATTTTATCACCTCCCACTGAGCTATCACTTTTTCTATGTCTATTCAGAAGGGACCAAACTAAGTCTTAATCACCTATCACAAATCTACGACACCACGTATATAGTTACTTAGATTCAGGACTGGTTTTAGCAGTTTTGTTAATTCTTTTTGCGTTTCGTTGATTATTTACTTTATTGTTTCGATATTTCTTTCTGGTTTTGCTATTTTCTTGCGTTATTGTTGTTCTTTTTTCGCTCATCACCTGTGTTGTTTACTTTTTCATCTGCTTGTATTGCTCTTTTTTGTATATGTTTCTCATCATCGTATGTGTTTGTAGTATCTTTCTTTGACCTGTATGTAATTCTTGTGTTTCTTTTATTTATATTTTTTTGGGTGCATGAAATTAAACATTTTGTTTCCATCCTTAATACTGGCATTTATCTGATTCTTGACGCAATTTTTTGAGTTTTCCCCATTGTTAATTCGGCTGAGTGTAAATAAAGAATGGAGTGCGTTACATCTGTAGTAACTCGGCCGATTTAGTCGCTCAAGTTTTTTTTTTAAAGTCAAAGTATCCCGTTCAACCCTTGATGGGTTATCTTCTTCTCTTCTTTGATCCTTAGCCGCCGACCGTCAAAGCAGTCAGTGGCCATTACGCCTGGTGGCGTCTTGTAGGGCAACAACAAATTGATTCCACTTTGCTCGGTCGGCGGCCATCCTTCGTACAGTGCCCCAACTCTGGTTCATTCTTTGCATCTCAGCCTCCACAGTCCTCCGCCAAGTTGTTTTTGGTCGGCCTCTCTTTCGTTTTCCTTAAGAGGTCCATAGCATAGCTGTTCTTGTGATGGCATCGGGGTCTCTTCTGAGGACATGGCCAACCTAGCTCCAGCGTCTGCCAGCTATGATGGTGTTCATGTCCTCTTGCTTGCTTCGAGTAAGCAGATCTTGGTAGGTGATGGTATTCGGCCAAAAGATTCGGAGAATTTTTCTTAGGCATGTTGTGTAAAAAGAGGACAATTTCGACATTTCCTTCTCTGTAACTCTCCAGCTCTCCGCGCCATAGAGAAGCACAGAAAGCACACAGCTCTGATATAATCCTAATTTTGTGCTTGTGCTGTACTGAGAGGACTTCCAGATGTTGTTTAGACTGATGGGTTATCATTAGGATATATTGTGTAGTAAATTCAAGATAATAAAGTCTAATTTCCGATATCTAAATGCAGTATCTTCATTTCCTTCTCTGTAACTGTAAAACTGTGTGAGTGTATGTGTACGTTCCCTCCCGTTTAAAAAAAAAACAAAAAGAAACAAGTAAAAATTAAATTAAATTAAAAATGAAATAAAAAACAAATACAGACCCTCAAGTCGATACTCCCTTACATATTGATTCGGAGACGGAGTAATTCATAGCTTATTTTGAATTGTTATGAAAAATTTAAATATCTACAAAGGTAATTTTTTAAAATGTGTACAGTACATATACAAATGGTAATTTCCAATTACTCGTGCTTTTTTGCTCCGCACAGAATATCTGTAGTTATGTGTTGTTTCGTACGATTACGGTTAGGGTTGGGGTTAAGGGTAACCCCAACCCTATTCCTAACTGTAAATGCTACGAAACAACTTATAACTAAACATATCCTGTGCGGAGCAAAAAAGCACGAGTAATTGGAAATTACCACAAATCGTGTTGTGATAAAACAGCTGTTAATTAATTAGTCAAATTTCAATCCATTAACCATTTGTTCCCACGCCATTTTTGACCACCATGGCTTCATAACCAATGCATCCAGATAAATGACAACATCAAAATTAGTGACGTCATCAGGGCATGCAGCAGAAATAGACAACATAACTATATCCAGCCATATTTTGGCGGGTATGCTTCTTGTTAAACCCCCTCATTTTCTTAGTGTCCCGTTCGTAACTGATCCTCACCAAGGTGCCATCTTTTCAAAGGTGCAATCTCGGTAAACTACGAAAAAGCCGCCATTGCGGCGTGGAAACTACACTGCACGCACATTTAAATAACTTCTTCCCGTCTCTTCATGGCGACTGAATCGGATGGGTTACTGTAAATGTAACGAATTCCATTTATTATCTACTGCTAAATATAAATATAAGAAGGCGATACTTATTCATACTTACCTGAATTATAAATTGGGAAAATTCCATAAATATGTCAACAACAAAAAACAAACAAACAAAAGATACGAAAATGTATGAAACATCCGCCATGAAGAGACAGGAAGAAATGTGCGTGCAGTGTAGTTTCCACGCCGCAATGGCGGCTTTTTCGTAGTTTACCGAGATTGCACCTTTGAAAAGATGGCACCTTGGTGAGGATCAGTTACGAACGGGACACTAAGAAAATGAGGGGGTTTAACAAGAAGCATACCCGCCAAAATATGGCTGGAAATAGTTATGTTGTCTATTTCTGCTGCATGTCCTGATGACGTCACTAATTTTGATGTTGTCATTTATCTGGATGCATTGGTTATGAAGCCATGGTGGTCAAAAATGGCGTGGGAACAAATGGTTAATGGATTGAAATTTGACTAATTAATTAACAGCTGTTTTATCACAACACGATTTGTGGTAATTTCCAATTACTCGTGCTTTTTTGCTCCGCACAGGATATGTTTAGTTATAAGTTGTTTCGTAGCATTTACAGTTAGGAATAGGGTTGGGGTTACCCTTAACCCCAACCCTAACCGTAATCGTACGAAACAACACATAACTACAGATATTCTGTGCGGAGCAAAAAAGCACGAGTACTAGGAAATTACCCCATTCAGGTAAGTATGAATAAGTATCGCCTTCTTATATTTATATTTAGCAGTAGATAATAAATGGAATTCGTTACATTTACAGTAACCCATCCGATTCAGTCGCCCAAGTCGATGCGTCCTTACACAGTAATGACTTGGAGACAAAGTAATAGAATGTCTGTTTTGAATTTGTGTGTGTTTTTTTTTTTACGGACCAATGCAAGATTTTAAAAGATGTTCATACATTTACAAAAAAATGTTGTGATAAAACAGCTGTTAATTAATTAGTCACATTTCAGTCCATTGGCCTTTTTTTTCTCACTTCTCTCCATGTCATTTTTGACAGGCTGTTCCGTAGCTTCATAACTAATGCATGCAGAAAAATGCCTGGTACAGCAATCTGATCCTATTTTTTATCCTTCAATGCTGGGAGCCGCGCTGGTGTAATGGCTTCGGCGTTGTACTGGCGACCAGGTGTTCATGGTTCAAACCCGGGCGTCGGCGTTTGAAGAAATGTTTACGGCCGGAAATTTGACTGAATAGCCTGAACGGCTCCTGTGATAAACCCTCTGTGGATGGGAAGGAGCGAAGCTCCTGACCGGGTTGGAAGGAAAGTCCTCAGGTTCCCCAGCCTCGCAATGACATGTCATTGGGCCGAAGGGCTGAAAGCCCAAGTGCCGCTGGTTAAGGAAAAAAAAAAAAAATCCTTCAATGCTGCCCCAAGTTTCACACGGTAGATAACATTGCACTTACAGCGTATTGAAAACTAAATTTAACTAAAGTAGATAACATTTCAGCGTATTGAAAACTAAAGTTAACTAAAGTAGATAACATTACAGCGTATTGAAAACTAAATTTAACTAAAGTAGATAACATTACAGCGTATTGAAAACTAAAGTTAACTCAAGTACCGTAGTTAATAAAATAACCCAGAAATGCCCACTATCAACATGAGGTGACACAGAGTGGAGTTTTCTTCAGATTTCTGTTTCTGTTGGAAAATAATGATTGATATTTATGATCCAGGTGGCAATGTAGTAGAGTATTTGTTTCTCTGGGCAAAGGGACTGGGTTCGAAATTAGATCGTCTCGCGCTCCAACGTGCCCGGCTGTTGAAATGTGTACTTGACTCTGCTGTGAGTTAGGGAAGGCAAAGGTAGAGAGGAAGGGAACTAGTCATCCTACATTTCATGAAGCTAAGACTTAACATAAGTGATGTCCCTAAAACGTCACTCTACTATGGTAGTGTCTGTAATGGGACTATGTTTACTTTTATTCATGGTGAAAAAAATAAAATATTTACAGTAAACAAACAGTCAACACACAAAGTACACTAATTATAGCCGTAAATGCCCACCTCGGTTCAGCTGAACGCGGATATCGAATCTCCAGAAGAAAATTGAGCACAAATTTAAATTAAAAAAAAAAACACACACTTGAATGGTGTATAAAAGCTATAAAAATGGAGAGGGTTACATGATAAACAATTGACATAATAAATCTCATAAATATAACATAAAGCTTGGCTCTCACTTTCTCTTTTCTAACTTTGTAGTTGGGAGCCGCAGTGCGGTGCACAAAACATCAATTAATCTTTTCATGTTGTTTGTGTACCCCGTAGCATTTCCTTTGAACACATATTGTGCATGACGTCACTTAAAAAAAGAATGATGACGTGACGCATGCTTGGTTACAACGATCTTTTTGTGTCCGCCTTCGAGGCGACAGGGAGTGTTTTATGGCCAGTGTGAATATGGTCTTTTATGTGCGACATTCGATGTGTCCAGACGGAGTATGGCGTTTGTATGATATTTAATGTGAGATCGTGGAAGTATTCATTCGAGTCCGACAATATATTTTGCTGTGGAATAATTATTACTCAAATGAAGATACACTTTGAATGTCCATCGTAGAGATTATACGAGAGGAAGCAAACGCTGAGTACCAGAGAGTGGATACCAGAGTTTTATCATTAATATGCCTGATCTATTAATGGGCTTCATCTGCTGTTAACATTTGATGTCAAATAAAGTGTGTAGGACCGTCATCGCAATTTTCGTGAGCATGATGAAGAGACTGAGTGTTCCTGTACCATCACTGCAACAAACAATACTGAAAACGAACACTTGCAGCACAAGCGAATCTCACTTGACATGTGTTTTGTTTATTTGTACCTGACGAAGACCTTGTGGTGGTAACGTAGGCTAATTCGTTGCCCTTTGTCATAGTAAGGCTTATGCTACATATTTTCGTTTACCCTACCCTCAGAAATAGTGTGCCGGTTCCCTGTCGTGAGTTCTAGGGCAAACAATAATCCTAGTAAATTGTCGTCTCTAATTGTACTAAATGTACTCATAAAGGTGTGCATTTTGGTGCGCAAGAAGGCACATTTGTGCACCGTAATGCAGTAAGAACAGTTATATGCACGCTGGTTGATAGATGACGTAGATTGTGTACATTAGTTACAGAGAGGAGTAAATTGGCTCAATAAAGACATGTATGTCAAGGATTTCAGAATATGAAATATATATACACCGTGAGGCAAAGAAATCCATGACCTTTAAATATTTTTAGAATCTCGGCCGAAAATGACCCGATTATTATGAAATTTGGTGACAATTATGATAACTATATCCCTTTTCGAATTTCAAATTTCGCGCAACGAATTTTACGCCTTGCAGGTGGCGCTGCATACAACTGTAATTCGTCTGCTGCAAAATGGCGTTCTCTGAAGAAGAAAACACGGCAATCAAATTTCTTTGACAAAACAAAAATTATGGTGCGAAACGACATCTTAAGGAGTTTCCAAACACAGGATGGACTTTAGGCGGACTGACATATCTTTTGCAAAAGATAGACCAAACCGGCACTGTTGAACGTCGTAAAGGCACTGGCCAAACACGCACTGCGCTCACCGATGACAACATCAATGCTGTTAACGAGCTTGTGCAAAGTCAAGAAGGACGTCCTTAAACACATCTTTCCCAACGTCAAATTGCTCGTCAGATAGGCGCTTCTCAAAGATCCGTGGGCAGAATCATCAAAAAGGAACTTAGGTTAAAATGTTTGAAGAAACATCGGACGACAGAGTTGACTGAACAGAGAGTCGCGGTTTTCCCGGTGCCAACATCTTTTGCGTCGCTTCCCAGAGCATAAAGTGAGTTTCATATTTTTCACGGATGAAAAACGTTTTATTTCATAAATGGGTGCTTGCGTAGAATAGAGGGATTAAAATGGTATGACAAGGTTACCAACGTGGAACTGATGACAAGAACTAGACAAGTGCCAGTGGAACAAGAGATGAGAAGAAGATGCTGGCGATGGATAGGACACACACTGAGGAAACCTGTTGATAGCATTACAAGGCAGTCCTTGTTCAGGAATCCTCAGGGTAAGAGAGGTAGAGGGAGACCAAGAAGCCCATGGAGAAGAGAGCTGGAAACAGAGGTGAAAATGATGAGGAGAACGTGGAAAGAACTTGAGATGATGGCACGTGACAGGAGGACTTGGCATGTGTTTGTTGAAGGCCTATGCTCCTTTGGGAGTGGAGGGTTATGAATGAATGAAAAAACTTTTTACTGTTGCTCGGCCTACCAAATCAGAACGATCGGGTGTATGCACCGGTTGTCACCAGAAATAGAAACATATCTGCTAATCGGTTGCTGCGAGCAAAACCAACGTTCAGCAAATCATTAATGGTTTCTGTTGGTGTCTCATCACTGGGCCGCACTGGAATTCATTTTGTTCAACCTGGTATCAAGATAGATGGCGATTACTACCGCAACGAACTGTTGATGAAGCGTCTTCTTCCTGACATGAGGGAAATGTCAGAATTCTTCTTCTTCCAGCAAGACGGCGCGCCTGCTCATTATGCTAGGGATAGGGAGCCGCGCTAGCGTAGTGGTTACAACACCGCTCTGGCGACCGGGTGATACAGGATCAAACCCGGGCGACGGCATTTGAGGATTTTTCGTCACTGGGATTAACTCGAACCTGGCGAGGACATTTTGAAGGAATCGACTTGGCGGCTCCTGAGCCGACCCAGCTGCAATGGGTACCTCCGAAATCGGCGAGTATTTGCCTGAATGGCGAGGGACACCTGTCTCTGTACAAGAAATAAAGGGATACTCAGATCTTACAGGTTAAGTCCCATTGAATAACCTGAGATTTCGCCTCGAGTATTAGCGGGCGAACGCAAAAAAAAAAAATGCTAGGGATACAGTTGCGCCGCTCACTCAGGACACACCTGAATTCATCGAACCGAATTTTTGGCCACCAAATAGTCCAGATCTTAAGCCCGTTGACTATGGGATTTGGGGTGTTTTGCAAGAGAACGTCTACCGAAAGAAAATTGGCAACGTGGATGAGTTAAGAGAGCGGATAAAGCAGGCTAGAACAGCACACGGCTGTTTGTGCCCTATACCAGAGCGCTCTTTTAGTTTCGGTGACCGGAATTCTGACACCGGGTATAAAATTTTCGTGTACACCGTAAAAGACTATTTAAGTTTTTGGCGGGGAAAATCAGCTGATGTGTGTGTAAAACCAGTAAAATATAAATCATTACACACTCGTTCTGGATAAACACAGCGCTAAAATTCTTTTGTGTACTATAACTTTGTTCTCTGCTCTATTTTTGATTGCATTTTTATTTGTTTGAAATTAGTTTTGACGGAGTTACAGACTTTTGAAAACAGCGTCATCATTTGAGGAAATTCATAAAATAAGTAATCTTTTTATTAATTTAATATCTAAAAATCGGCCCATTCGTTTGAGTTTATAATTATAAAGACTTCTCGAAGGGAAGCTAAAGATTATTTCCACATACTTTTTTTTTTTTGGTTTCATATCTTGAGAATGTGTGGTAGTCAGTTTTGTGAGTTTGGCATTACAAGAACAAGCATATTGTCACCAGATTTTATAGCATTTAAATTACTGTAAACGCATTCCTGATACTCACAAATCTTAAATAAGGTTGTAACAAAATAACTTTGTAAAGCACCATCTGTTTTTGCATTTTCATTCATTTATAATGATATTTAGCTACGTATATAAGCGTCAGAAAACATGTAAATCTATAGATAGATTACTTCTACATACTTTGTTCTATCTTTCAAGTCTTGTTAATCTTGTATTTATAATATGAATTTTTTTTTTTTTAATTGTGTGTGAGATAAGGACTGTTCCATTAGTGTTCTTTGGTAGACAATCCTGTGCACACGACGGCTGCCAAAGAATTCTAAGTAACTGTTTGTATATCTTCTTTCATTCACAGATAAAACATTCTACATCCTGGTGTTAGACTTGATAGTCCCAAATATTCCTCTATCTTTATACATACACAAGTAAACTATACTACATAACAACGAAATGGAACATACTGTTTTGCATCATATGAATTGTGCCAGTGCACTGTGCAGAGCCTGTGGCAAGAGAGCATTAACTTCCAAAACAACACGTTCAATTCAGAAAGCGCTGAACTGTTCTAAATTACGTTAATGATCTGTTCTTTGTGTTTGGAATTAACGTATCAGATGATAAACCCACACAGCATTCGACTATATTTTGTAAGAAGTGTTACTTACGAATACAAAATTCAAAAAGGAGGCATAATGAGAAGTGTCTTGAAACAGCCAAGTTACTATCGGAAAACAGTCAGCACATCTGGAAAGACTAAAACCATAATTTAACTATAAGTGAATGTCAACTGTGCAATTGTGTTGCAAAGACATCTTTTGGTGTTTTAAAAACAAAAAGCTGCTCTATCCCCTGTAATGTTCTTTCTGACCCCTCCATGTCTAGTCAGTCATTTAGCTGTAGTCAGGATAGCTCTGTACAGTAGGAGGTTGATGTGCCTGCCCACATTAGTGATGATATTGTTCAACTGGAGGTTGATGTGCCAGCTCACATTAAAGGCGATACCATTATTCATTTGGAGGTGGATAACACTACTCACCCTAGCATGCCAGTTTTTGTTGCCACATCTACACCTACCAAGTCAGTTATACATACGACAAGTACATCCACCTCGCCTGTCTTCAAAAGCGACATCACAGTACAACAGTTACTTGCTAAGCCACCTTCACAACCACTAACACAAAAGGAAGAACCCCTATTCACATCCATTGTTAGAAAAAAAAACTAGAAACAGCAAAAAGTAATATCATAAAATGCAAAACCAGAGGACAGCCTATTGTACTACAAAAACTAATTAAACATAGAAGAGAAACATCAGTCACCAGAACGCCAACAAACGTAAGCGATCTCAATTGCTTCACACTGTTAGAAAACATATTGCTGGAACATCAACTGATTCATTAGACCTGCAGCAGGCACATGAACTACAACGCTGTTCAGAAACGTCACGTCAGGAAATTTGCAGGAAAGCAGGCATTGAAAGTAGAGTTAGAATATCCAAAGAATTAGCAATAGCCATGAAGGAAACAGTAGGTCTTACGTGGGCACAGCAGAGAAGATTGAAAATTGAAAGACGCGCCAGAGGTATTAAAAATATAACTTCACAATTAAAATTTATAATGGAAACTCATTTGTTACAAATTTCTCCATCTGTGAATGTACAGATTCATCCTATAAAAAAAAAGGAAGTGTGAATGATAATTGAGCGAAATTTTGGGGCTAGAGCAAATTATGGCAGTTGTTGCTTGAGATTGACAGAATTAACAGAGTGTGGAAATCATTTAATAGATGTATTTTTTAAATACACCTATTTATCTATTAAATTGAACATTTCGTTTTACTCATGACCATACTTATTTTTTACATGACCATCGTGATGTATGATTGAGATAATTGTTAGCTCTCATGTTTTTGGGGACAATTGGGTGTGTTATTTTAAGGTAATAAATGTGGACTTGCAATTTAATGTTTCAATAATTAATGTTTGACGCATGAAACCAAAACAAAACTTTGATATCCATTTTCTGCAGGTTTTCTACTTTTGATTTCTGTAATTTGTTATGCATGTCGATTGTGACCGATTTAGTGAAAATTGCATTATAAACAAACCATAACAAAATATAAAAAAAACGTAAATTTTACACTATTTCAGACTATTATATCTTCTGTTCTAATTGTGATAAAATGTTTGTTCTTGTTCTAAAATTTACTCTAACATTTCTAGTCTAGCGTTACGCAAAATTAAAGCCGGTATTTATAATAATAAAGTAGCCTAAAAACATTAATTAAGCCCTATCAAAAGTAAAATCCGCCACCTTTTTTCCAGTTAGGAAGTTACCACGTGACCTCTGACACGATAGCTATAAATAGCGCGGTCGGGGGAACAAGGGGAAATAACTAAAAGATCGCTGGCAAACAGCCGTGAGCACACAATTGACGCGTCAGTGAGAAAGTGGCGCACCCGACTTCGATCATGTGTTGCAGCTGGCGGCGGACATTTTGAGCACCAATTGAAATAGGCAAAATGTAGGTAAACATTTTCTCACAATTTGTACCAAATTTCATAATAATCGGGTCATTTTCGGCCGAGTTTTAAAAATATTTAAAGGTCATGTGTTTCTTAGCCTCACGGTGTATATATTCATATAATACATTATATGAAAATACTTAGGGAGCAAATGTGGCCTCGAATTACACAACATTTATGGAAATAGTTTCTCCATGCCAAAGGATCAAGCTAGCTTTCCACACTATGAGGCAATAGAATAACAGAATGGGTTACTTTCACTATACCATTAACAGTGCCGGATTAAGGCCGTCTAGGGCCTTAAGTACTGAAAATAATATGCCCCCCCCCCCCCCCCCCCGTGAAAATATGATTAAGACAATAAATATGTTTTTCTTAATCTGAATTGCAGTAAGTCATTAAATGTTTGATTTTTTAAAATGGCGAAATCCGTGATTAGGATCAGGGTGGGTTTATGTAAAAAAAATAATATTGAAAAGGGTAATGCGTCTTACTAAAATACAAAGAAACAACCTACGTTGCGGCCTTCGTCGTGGAATGACTAGAACGCGAGAGCTAAGTAAGAGACGTGAGAAAATAAATAACATGAATATCACACAGTCGAAACAGGCCACAATACAAAACACAGAAATGCTTCAACTCTCATCTTCTTATGATTTAGGCCCAAGAAATTAACAACAGAGTAACACATTTTACACTTTCATTATATCAAAATTCCTAAATTAACCATTACCTCGCTCGGCGCTATTGTTCTGCAACTTCAAACACCCCTGGACTGGACAATGAACAGTTAAAAAGGTAGGAAAATACCAATGTAGCCATATTACAAATCAGATTAATCGTCCATGCAGATCGAAATGGTCGTATAAAACTCGTCCAGTGTTATCTTACTTACTTAGTCGTTCCTTTTCTACCGTGAGGTGTAGAGGTTTGGAAGAGAGAGCGCCAGACTATCCTATCGGCTGTCTTCTTCCTGGCCTGGTTCCATTCTAGTCCTCGGTCCTTCAAAGATTGTCTAATGTTGTCCTCCCAGCGGACTCTGGGTCGTCCTGGAGGTCTGGATCCCTGGCTCTTTGTTTCCCATGCTTGTCGTGGTAGCCGATCTTCTCCCATTCTGCAGTGTCGTGGAATATTCTAATCCACATATATAAATTATCAAGTAAATATAAAGCCTAATAAATACATATAATAAAGAAAGGAAGAAGAATGGTAAAGAACAGTGCTGTCACAATGACAGTACTCGAAATCCCCTTTGTTTTATGCTTCGTCTGCAAATTGTAACGCTTTCACGTTGATAGTAAAAGCCTACTATATTATTACCCGCTTTCTTCAATGAAACGTGTGCTGTATTTCTTGGAAAAACATTGAGATACCAAGCTGATCAATGACCTAATTTACATATTTCATTCATTCCATTTTATACACGGCGTAACTAAAGACAGATGGACTAAAGGATAGAGAGAAGGGAGAGGCATAAAGCCGAACACGTGCAACACAAAACACGCGTCGCGCGATACACAATTACTACTATCACGCGTGTAAGGCCACATGCACTAACTTTTTCAGACGGACAGTGATAAATTCACTACCCTTCCCAGAGTTAGGTTTTAAAAAAACCTGGGAAACGCTTATTAGAAAAGATAACATTATATGGGTTTACGTTTGAAAACATTACAGTACCCAGACAGCACATCTTCGAAACAGGAGGTAGAAGAAATTGCATATTTTGAACGCAGCCACTTAGCTCTATTAAATATATATATTTGGGTTCCTTAGGGTTTGCTGACAAAGAATATGTACAACGTTATGCAAATAGTCTAGGAATTAACAAGTTATAGCCAAAATAAAATGATGGTGCTGTCAGACAACACCCAAAATCAGAATCGCTCAGTGGTAGATTTTTTTTACACCACCATTGTACGGGAAATGGGCCACAAGTTACATTTGAACTGATTGGCTGGAATGATATGTAAGGCTAAACACAATTAGTCGGGCTATAAATACTATCTTTGGTTGTTAGGGGAGACGTGGGAAGTTAAAATTTTTTCAAACACTTGTCGAAACGTGGCTCCATTGGCTAGACTCGCTGATATACTCACTTAGGAGCGTTAGTTCAAGACCACTAGTCAAATAAGCTTGATAAAGCAACAGTGCGTTGAAGCCAGCTCATATTTTTGCTAAATAAAAGCCTGGAACATAAGCAGATGGGAATTTGTGCCAGTAGTTGTGCCAGAATTCATTGCTAATCAACGTATCTGTGTTTGTTTCCATGAATTGTGGTAAGCTTGAAACATTCAGTATCTTTTAATGAAAATTGAATGTGAATTGTTAATTTATGCCTGTATATATGTGTAGTTCAGTAGCAAACATGATGTAAAGCCTATAATGCTCCAGCCTGAACAGAAGGTGTCGGAGGAAAGTAAAACTGCATGGAATGGCCAAACAGTACACTGACACCTAGATTATTGATTAGACAGAAATAATGCTGGAAGTGCAGAGGCGTGGTAACCATTAAGGAGGTAAATACTGGTATAAAGTATTTCAGATGAAGCTGACAGTTGGCCTAACGCTCTGAACTCAATGTTTGTGATGTATTGTGCTCAGTGTAAAAAAGAGAGTATAAATTAGTTATGAAGTAGAAGGTACATCCTTCTTGTTTTCAGGGACCGTGGTCTTGATGGTATTGAGCAGCACCTGGTCAGAGCTTTGCTGAATCCAGAGTCGGACAGCATACTCCTTGGTCCATTTAGCTATCAGTGAGGTGTCTCCAGAGCCCAGGGGAGAAATCGAGCAGAGGAGTCTTTTCCTGCCGCTCTCACACAAGATAAGCTGATGTGGCCAGCTGAGCTCAAAATTATGTACCCCAGCTTAAAATGACCTTGTAAAAATAACATTAAGAGGGGAATTAAATTGTTTTAATATCAGGAACTGAGAACATCTCCAATACTAGTCCCCATAAAGACAAACTATTGAAGTCATGATGACAAATACCAACAGAGCTTGAACAAAACAAAACCAGTATTACCTCATATTACTACTACACAACTGACACACATAGGATACTTTTAATAATATATGTCATTACCATATTCATATTGATAAATTCTGTACATATAACTTGTAAGTAAAATTGATTGTGATTCCTGGTTCCCTTTGTATTTGAATCAGGACACATATTCATTCATAACAGCAATGAATACATATTGTTATTTGAAAAGTTATCAGTGACTCCTTTAAGATATCCTTTAGAGTGTTATATGTATGTGAGTGTCACAGTGTTGTCAAGTGTGGTGGAATAAATTAAATTGTTTATCTGTCTGTTGTTGTTATGACTTACACTTCATCATACACATACCCTAGACATACAACGTAGTCATCACACTATTCCAGAATAATTCTGACTGAGGTATACATATGTGGCAGCAAGCAAGGTTATATATAATACACTACTCTTATTAGATATATATATATACCTTCACAGCTGATCTCAGTCAGTACACTAAGTCCCCTATAAATATTTATAACATCTCACTTCACCACATATATTGGGGTCTCGCTCTTGGGATTTTGAATCTTTCCCTATTAAAAATATTGGGGGTAATTCACTTCAGGGAATATAAGAATTAAAAGGTATCCTTGGGTGGAATTAAATAAGGTTGAGCTCACGGTGCCTGTGTTGTCCATTAGATATATATTTAGAGATTAAATTGTTGGTTAGACATTGTATAAACTTACCTGATAGACAATGGCGGACCTGGCCAAGTTTCGATCTGCTGCTGTTCAGACTGCAAAGGAGTTAGGATTAGATGGGCAAGTTATGGTTGCCTATGTCACTACGGAATGTGACAAATTTATTGAACGCGAAGAAAGAAGGTTTGAAGCCGAAAGAAAGTTAGAGGCTGAAAGGGAAATTAAGAAGTTACAATTTGAGGCTGAGGCTGAGACTAAGAGGTTGCAGATTGAGGCTGAGGCTAAGAAATTGGAGGCAGAAGAGAAGAAATTAGCTGCAGAAAGGGAAGCAGAAGAAAGAAGATTGACTGCAGAGAGGGAAGCAGAAAAGGAGGAGAAGAGATTACAAAGGGAACATGAGTTACGACTAAGGGAGTTTGAGTTTCAGGGCCATGCTCCTGAAAATGGTGCCAGTCCCTTTGCCTCTGATGCCACTGCTAGCCAAGGAGCCTCAACCTCAGCTATGAATTTTCATTTAGATCATTTTGTTGAGAAAGACGATGATATAGAGAGCTACCTAAATAGGTATGAACTATTAGCTACCACGTATGGGTTAGAGAGAGAAAGGTGGAGCTTAAAGTTATCTCAAGGACTTCGTGGGGCAGCTTATGAAGTTTTTGCAAAAATGAGCAGAGGTGATCAGGAAAATTATGACATGCTAAAGCAGGCTCTTTTGTTAAGATATGAAAAGAATGCAGAATTCTATAGGAAAAAATTTAGGAATGCTAAACTACTGTCAGGTGAAACCTATCACCAGTTCTCTGCACGAATAGAGACATACTTGGAGAAATGGACTTCTCTGGGGAAAACCCAAGATCTTAAGGAAATGGTCCTTATAGAGCAATTAAGAGAGTCCATGGCTCCAGACCTGAGAAAGTTTCTCATGGAACAAGGTGCAGAGAGGCTGGGTGAGTTGCTAAATGTTGCTGAAAGGTATCAAGCAGCTCAAGCAGAGGTAACAGGTAATAAAAAGAAACAAGTGGATAACTTTAGGGAACCACAGAACTTTAATAAATTTGATCCTAAGGATCAAAATAAAGGTAAGCACCAATTTGATAGGCCACGGTATGAAAATAAAAATAAAAACCCACAATTCGATGAAAGGAAATTTGATGAAAGAAAATCTTTCAACCAAGGAAAAAGGTGGTGTAAAAATTGTAAGATGAACAATCATGACACTGACCATTGTAGAAGGAAACCTCCTCATTTTGCTGCTATGACATCGGGGAAAAAGGAAAAGAAGGGCAAACCTGAAGAATTACAGGAACCATACCACCCCCCAGTGTGTGAAGATGTCATCTGTAATGGTGTCACTATAAGATGTTTATATGATACCGGTTTAGATTACGATTCCGTTGTGAGTTCTCACCTGGTGCAGGCCGATCAATACACCACAGAAACAGTGGAGATTCAAACTGCAACCAAGGATGTAGCTACCATGACACTTCCCGTCGCCCGAATAAAAGTGAAAACGCGATATGTGGAAGGAATCATAAAAGCAGCAGTGATAAATGAGCCAATCTACCCTCTAATATTAGGGTGTAGATATGTCTTCCTGGGGAATCCCAAGAGACCTGTGTATATGGCAACCCTTCAGGTCAGGTCGACCTCAAGACAGGAGGAGGATATTATGTTGGATACCACTCCAGAAGAGATGAGGAAGGCACAGGCTGGGGATAAAACACTCAAGCCTTGTTTCAGAAAATTGTCAACTTGTCATACAACTCCAGGCAAGGGAGATTTTTACATGAAAAACAAGTTGATGTATAGGAAGACTGGAGCTAGATCCAATGGTCACGGACAGCTGGTTCTTCCTAAAAGATATAGGGCAGACTTAATAAGGAGCCTACATGTGAAACCAGATGGGGACCATGAGAAGATAGGTACCATCATTCAAAAGGTGGCTCACAATTATTATTGGCCCAAAGCAAGATGGGACATTGAGAATTTTGTAGAAAGGGGTAGCATAGCACATGAGGGAACACCCACAAGTGGGAACATGGATCAGGACCTGGACACGCCACGGGGCAAAATTAGGCCTGATAATAAAAAGAAATATAGATTTGATAAAGTGGACCAAATGGAATGGGAAGCCCCTTTTCACGGACAAGCTTCACTTAACTGTTTCACAATGGCCACTATGCGGAGAGTGCAAAAGGATGTCTTACCCCAGGATAAGCCGACAATCCCTCAATCGGACTTAAACAAACTGGAGGAAGAGGATGTAGAGAGGAAATCTCTCATCAAGAATTTTAAGTGGGGAGAAAGCCCCAAAAGAAAAATTGGTAGCGGTCGTTTTGTGAATGATAATTCTGGGAGGAAAAATCATCACTATAAAGCTTCGAGTGGAAGAAACCATACCGGTGCATGGACAAATAGGTCCACACAATTAAAGGTCCATATGTAGCTTTGTTAAGAACGTGGACTGATGAAAAGGCAGAGGAAAACATTACATCTTCATACCAATATGTGAATGAGCTGACCACTCGTTTAAAAACTGGTTGGAAACTTGCCAATGAAAATTTGAAACAAGCCAGGAAGAAACATGCTGCCTATTATAACAGGAAGGCGAAAGACAGAAATTTGGCTGTGGGAGAGAAAGTACTGCTTCTTTTGCCCGGGAGTCAGAATAAGTTACAAATTGGATGGCAGGGTCCATATACAGTTTTAGAGAAGGTATCTAGAACAAATTATAAGATAGATAAGAAGGGGAAAGAAAAAATCTATCATGTGAATCTCCTGAAGAAATATTTGGAAAGAGAACATCAGGAAGAGACACACTTGTTGACCTTGTCCATCGCCATGGAGATGAAAAAGGAACCACTTTCATCATTTGAATATCCATTACACCCCTGTGAGACAGCAGCACAGGTGAAAATCAGTACACATTTAACGAAAACTCAGAAAGAGAGAGTGCAACAGGTTCTAAATAATCATGCAGAGGTGTTAACAGACCGACCAGGGCATACAAACCTATTGGAATATGATATGAAACTGATAGACCCCACACCTGTCTGTATGAAACCATATTCGATTCCGTTTGCTAAGGAGAAGCTTTGAAGGAAGAGATAGACTATCTGTTGAAGGAAGGAATTATTTCGCACAGTGAATCTTCGTATAGTTCCGGTGTTGTACTCTTAAGGAAGCCCTCTGGAGAACATAGACTCTGTATAGATTACAGGAGACTGAATGCTATTACAGAAGGACAGGTGGATCCATTGCCGGATACAAATCAGCTGTTTGCCAAACTAAATAAAGCTAAATATTTCTCCAAAGTGGATCTGAGTAAAGGATATTATCAGATTCCAGTAAAGCCTGAGGTTAGACCATACCTAGCTTTTAGTACTTCAGAAGGACACTATGAGTTTAATAGATTGCCATTTGGATTGAAGAATGCGCCTAGTGTCTTCTCTAGAATGATGAGAAAATTATTGGACCCTCTGAATAATCCATGTATAACAAATTTCATGGATGATATCCTGATAGCAACAGAAACATTTGAGGAACACATTGACTCTCTGAACATGCTGTTTAATCGACTTAGGGAGGCAAATTTAACAGCCCGACCAACCAAATGTTGCGTTGGATGTAAAGAATTGGAATTTTTGGGACACACAGTTTATCAGGGAAACATGACCCCTGACCCAAAGAATTTAGAGAAACTACAGAAAGCCCCGAGACCACAAACCAAGAAGGACGTGAGATCCTTTGTCTCATTATGTGGTTTCTACCAGAAGTATATCAAAAACTTTAATTCCATATGTGCACCGTTAACTGATTTGACACGTAAAGGACATCCAGATCGCATTACATGGACACCACAATGTGAAATGACTTACCAAGAATTGAAGGAAAAGCTCACAAGTAAACCCATTTTGAAATTACCTGACTTAAGTCAAGAATTCATAGTAAGGACGGATGCAAGTAATATTGGGTTAGGTGCAACTCTACTACAGAAATCCGATGCATTGGATGGGGAATTAAGCCCAGTGGCATATGCTAGCAGAAAATTGAATAAAGCTGAAATCAATTACTCAACTAGCGAAAAAGAATGTCTTGCAGTAATATGGGCAATAAAGAAATTCAATATTTATCTGTATGGGAAGGCCTTTAAGTTGCAAACAGACCACAAACCTTTATCGTTTCTAGCACAGGCTAGGCATGAGAACTCCAGGTTACTCCGATGGTCTTTACTTTTGGCTATATATAATTTTAGCATTGAGTATATATCTGGAAAAACAAATTTGGGAGCGGATTTCTTAAGCCGCCATCCGTGTGATGAGAATCACCGTAAACCCCAGAACTAATAATAAATTTCTCTATGTGTATATAGAATAAAGGACTGACATATAATGTCTGTTTTAAGAGGGGAGATGTCGTGGAATATTCTAATCCACATATATAAATTATCAAGTAAATATAAAGCCTAATAAATACATATAATAAAGAAAGGAAGAAGAATGGTAAAGAACAGTGCTGTCACAATGACAGTACTCGAAATCCCCTTTGTTTTATGCTTCGTCTGCAAATTGTAACGCTTTCACGTTGATAGTAAAAGCCTACTATATTATTACCCGCTTTCTTCAATGAAACGTGTGCTGTATTTCTTGGAAAAACATTGAGATACCAAGCTGATCAATGACCTAATTTAAATATTTCATTCATTCCATTTTATACACGGCGTAACTAAAGACAGATGGACTAAAGGATAGAGAGAAGGGAGAGGCATAAAGCCGAACACGTGCAACACAAAACACGCGTCGCGCGATACACAATTACTACTATCACGCGTGTAAGGCCACATGCACTAACTTTTTCAGACGGACAGTGATAAATTCACTACCCTTCCCAGAGTTAGGTTTTAAAAAAACCTGGGAAACGCTTATTAGAAAAGATAACATTATATGGGTTTACGTTTGAAAACATTACAGTACCCAGACAGCACATCTTCGAAACAGGAGGTAGAAGAAATTGCATATTTTGAACGCAGCCACTTAGCTCTATTAAATATATATATTTGGGTTCCTTAGGGTTTGCTGACAAAGAATATGTACAACGTTATGCAAATAGTCTAGGAATTAACAAGTTATAGCCAAAATAAAATGATGGTGCTGTCAGACAACACCCAAAATCAGAATCGCTCAGTGGTAGATTTTTTTACACCACCATTGTACGGGAAATGGGCCACAAGTTACATTTGAACTGATTGGCTGGAATGATATGTAAGGCTAAACACGATTAGTCGGGCTATAAATACTATCTTTGGTTGTTAGGGGAGACGTGGGAAGTTAAAATTTTTTCAAACACTTGTCGAAACGTGGCTCCATTGGCTAGACTCGCTGATATACTCACTTAGGAGCGTTAGTTCGAGACCACTAGTCAAATAAGCTTGATAAAGCAACAGTGCGTTGAAGCCAGCTCATATTTTTGCTAAATAAAAGCCTGGAACATAAGCAGATGGGAATTTGTGCCAGTAGTTGTGCCAGAATTCATTGCTAATCAACGTATCTGTGTTTGTTTCCATGAATTGTGGTAAGCTTGAAACATTCAGTATCTTTTAATGAAAATTGAATGTGAATTGTTAATTTATGCCTGTATATATGTGTAGTTCAGTAGCAAACATGATGTAAAGCCTATAATGCTCCAGCCTGAACAGAAGGTGTCGGAGGAAAGTAAAACTGCATGGAATGGCCAAACAGTACACTGACACCTAGATTATTGATTAGACAGAAATAATGCTGGAAGTGCAGAGGCGTGGTAACCATTAAGGAGGTAAATACTGGTATAAAGTATTTCAGATGAAGCTGACAGTTGGCCTAACGCTCTGAACTCAATGTTTGTGATGTATTGTGCTCAGTGTAAAAAGAGAGTATAAATTAGTTATGAAGTAGAAGGTACATCCTTCTTGTTTTCAGGGACCGTGGTCTTGATGGTATTGAGCAGCACCTGGTCAGAGCTTTGCTGAATCCAGAGTCGGACAGCATACTTCTTGGTCCATTTAGCTATCAGTGAGGTGTCTCCAGAGCCCAGGGGAGAAATCGAGCAGAGGAGTCTTTTCCTGCCGCCCTCACACAAGATAAGCTGATGTGGCCAGCTGAGCTCAAAATTATGTACCCCAGCTTAAAATGACCTTGTAAAAATAACATTAAGAGGGGAATTAAATTGTTTAATATCAGGAACTGAGAACATCTCCAATACTAGTCCCCATAAAGACAAACTATTGAAGTCATGATGACAAATACCAACAGAGCTTGAACAAAACAAAACCAGTATTACCTCATATTACTACTACACAACTGACACACATAGGATACTTTTAATAATATATGTCATTACCATATTCATATTGATAAATTCTGTACATATAACTTGTAAGTAAAATTGATTGTGATTCCTGGTTCCCTTTGTATTTGAATCAGGACACATATTCATTCATAACAGCAATGAATACATATTGTTATTTGAAAAGTTATCAGTGACTCCTTTAAGATATCCTTTAGAGTGTTATATGTATGTGAGTGTCACAGTGTTGTCAAGTGTGGTGGAATAAATTAAATTGTTTATCTGTCTGTTGTTGTTATGACTTACACTTCATCATACACATACCCTAGACATACAACGTAGTCATCACACTATTCCAGAATAATTCTGACTGAGGTATACATATGTGGCAGCAAGCAAGGTTATATATAATACACTGCTGAGGAATCCTTGATTTATGGCCTGATAAAGTCTCCCAGCCGCTGCTTTTCGAGTGGCCAACTCTTCTTTGATGCCCCCCTTTCGGTCTATAATAGCTCCGAGATATTTAAAGTGGTCGACCTGCTCCAGGACCTGTTCTCCCAACTTAATCTGATGTTTTCTTTCTTCTCGTGATATCACCATGGATTTTGTTTTAGAGCTGCTTATGACCATCCCTCTCTTCTCCAGCTCTTCCTTCCAGACTTGCAGGTTGGATTGGAGATGTGTCTCTGATTTAGCAATCAGGACAACATCATCAGCAAATGCTAGCTCTGAAATACAGACCTGTCTCATCTTCCAGTACCCCACTGAATACTTTCTTGTTCTCTCCTTACATGCCTTGATGACATCGTCCATGAGGAGTATGAAAAGATAAGGTGACAGGATATCGCCTTGTCTTACACCAGTGGTGGTCCTGAACTCTTCTGACTTATAGTTTGCTGTCCTCACATAATTTCTGCAAGACTTGTAGAAGCTCTGTATAGCATGAATCAGACGTGCTGGAATGTTCTTCCTTGCCAAACAGTCCCAAAGTTTGCTCCAGGGGACCCTGTCAAACGCCTTTTCCAGATCTATGAAACAAAGATGGATCTCACTCTTGTACTCAAGGGCCTTTTCACTCAGCTGCCTGAGTGTGAAGATTAGGTCTTGAGTACTTCGGTTTGCTCGGAATCCGCACTGGGCTTCATCCAATTGTGGCTCAGCTAGGCATCGGAGTCTCTGCTCTAGGATTCTAGAGTAGATTTTACCAGGGACACTGAGAAGGGATATGCCTCTGTGGTTTCCACATTGTCGATTGTCACCCTTTTGAAAATCGGTGTTATGATGGCAATCTCCCAATCCTTTGGTATGGCCTTGTTGCACCATGCTGCCTGTAGGACCCTTAGGAGTAATAGGTCGCCTGATGCTCCCATGTACTTAACCATTTCTGGTGTTATACCATCATGCCCTGCTGCTTTGCCCATCTTGATTTTCTCCAGTGCTGCCTTCAGTTCTTCCATCTTTATGTCATCTACATCACCATTTGTATTCTCTTCTGTGCTAGTGGTTATCATTTCTGATGCTCTACCTTGCTCACCATCAAGGAGTTCTGAGAAATATTCTTTCCATCTTTCCATTACTTCCTTCGGGGCAGTAAGCAATTTGCCTTGCTTGTCCTTTATAAATTTAAGAGGGCATTGTTTTTCCTTCCTCATGTTCTTTAGGGTCTTATAGAACAATTTCTGGTTTTCTTGCGCATCTTTTTCTAGCTTTTCTCCAAATTCTTTCCAGGACTTCTGTTTTGCTGCTAGCACCTTGTTCTTTGCTTCTGTTCTGAGTATCACATATTCTCTATATTTCTCTATTTGTCCTGCTGTGTTTTTAGCTCCTAAATATTGTTTCCATGTCATTTTCTTCTCTCTTATTTTCTCTTTGACTTCCTCTGTCCACCAAGGTGTCCTCTTTCTCTTGTTCCCAAGTCGGACTTCACCACATGCTTCTGCAGCAGCTGTCTTTATGATGTCTTTGAATTTAAGCCACAGGGTTTCCAAGTCATCAGGTTGTTCTTCTGTGTTTCTCACCGCTGTAGCAATAAGCCCCTGATATCTGGTCTTAATTTCTGGCTCTTTCAGCTTGTAGGTCTTAATGCTCATTTCTTCCGTTCGTTTACTTGGTTTCTTGCGTGGTGCTGGACAGTTCCTAGGCTGAGCAACTCTTTCAGTTGTTCTTTTGATTGTAAGCAGGTAGTGATCACTTCCAATCTCTGGCCCCCTCCAGACTCTAGCATCCCGGACATATTTGAATGAGCATAGTCGATCACTGACTTCTCATTCTTTGTTGGTTCACACCTAGTGTATGCATGTATGCGCTTATGGGGGAACTTTGTGTTGGTAATGATCAGATTCTGCTCACTGCAGAATCTGAGGAATCGCTTTCCATTGTCATTGAGAGTATCTTCTCCATATCTTCCGATAACTCCACCCCATCTAGCATGGTCATTTCCAACTCTGGCATTGAAATCTCCGAGCATGATAATTTCATCTAGGCAGTCATCCACTGTCCTTTGAAGCAGCTCGAAGAATTCTTCCTTGACCTCTGCTCTCTCATCCTCATTTGGCCCATACATTATGACCAGGTTGACTATGGTTTCTCCTTCTTTTAGTTTTACAACCATAATGCGCTCCGAGACAAAGTTCCATCCCTTGATACTCCAGTGTTATCATTAACAATTAAATATTTTGTGTGCTCAAGGTTGGCTGGTACGCTAAGCACGTGCTTAGTGCGCTTAATGGATGTTACGCACAAATAATTACTTTTTTCAAAGCCTTTGTATGATCATTTTTCGTATGTATGATCATTTTTTGACTGAAGTGTGTATTATGTTTTTTACAGTCAAGGGACATAATCCGAGTTATCGAGACTACAATTTTTTAGGAGTTTGCCTTCTCTTGTATAGAGACACGTTCGGTCTATAATTTCTTGAACGAAGCGTGACCATATCTCCTTATTTGGTAGTATCAGTCAACTGTTGTAGATGCCTGAAACCTTTCTTAACGCTTCTGTTCATGACCATAAAAGGCGCGACTGTATAAGACTTTTATCTCGAATGTTCTTAGAATCGTCTTATTGTGAACGGCGACTCAGAGATTGTCGCTCTGCGCATGTCTCGACTTGGTTTTCGTTTGTTGTTCCGCCCAGCTCGGGCAGTTTAGAAATGGTCTAAGTAGCGAGCAGACGCGACCTGCGTCTTGTGATTTTCTGAGGGAAATACATTGTCTTTGTGAGTTAGTTAGCTAACTAGACTATTTCCCAGTATTATTCAAGCCTGCCTGGAGGCATATGTTCATGGTTGATTTTCCGAAATAAGGTAATTCCTCTTGTATCGAACTTTATGCTATCATCTAGAGGTTCGTCATTTTGTCGCCTTTTTGCTCGCCTGTGTGATTCAAAATGGAGAGGTACTTTGACTAGGATTAAGTCACCGGTATCTTTATACCTGAACTAGTTGTATATATATATATGGGTCGCTCTAGACCAACAAGACTATTGTCTGTGTTCCAGGATTCGTTATATCAGAGATCACGTCCAAGTCAGATGGTTAGACTTAGGAAGGTTATAAAGGTCGAGCTGACCTGTAATCCATGTATGCTATTCACGTGCAGACAGTAAACGGACTTATTGTATACATCTGATCTGCTAGCATCAGGAAGGGAATAATTATTATTGTCTATGATCATTGAAGATCTGCAGCTGACACTGTTGCAGAAGTTATATATATTATTTATAAAGCTTCACGAACCAGAACTTTATGATATCTGTTTACCATACAACTATGGAGTATTGAATCCTACATGACTATCAGTTAATATGATTTTGAATGCTGCATTCGTTATACTGTGCTGATGATGACATAAATATCATGACTGTTTTGTGGCGTGCAATAAATGGTATAAAACTAAAGCGAAGTTACCATTTCTATGACTCTACACGTCATGTTGCCTGTGGTGTACCCTGTGAACTGTTCTACTGCAACACACACAGCAACATTCTAAATCAGAGAAGACACCTACATCTTGCACTTTAATACCAGGTGTCGATAGGGGTGGCAAGTTATCATTTCAGCTCAAATCCACCCTTATCATTTTTGGTGGCCATATGTTGGTTTACTCTGATACCAGCTATCAAGGGGGTCAACAAACCCAGACATCATCAGCAGACTACAAGACAACGTTGCAGTTTCTATTCATCACCTTTGATGAAATTTTTTTGAAAGACGCGGCATTACTGACAGTTGTTGATATTTTGAAACTACCCGGCGCTGCTCGGCAGTATTGAAGTTTGTCTACAACTAGAAGGACAAGTACCGAGCGAATGGATTTCCTGATCTGTTAAGAAGAAGGACAAGTGCCGTAACAACTGTTCCGGTCTCAGAGGTACTGTTGCAGATTCAGAAGGTCAAGTGCTCAAGTCAATTTGTAGAATTCAGAAGGTCAAGTTCAGAAGCTGTTTCCTGTCAGAAGCTCATTTCCCTCGTCATGGCTGTCTATGGGAGCAGATGTTAATCAACGTTGGATCTTTATCCTCAGAATGCTGACGACATCCTGTTCTGCACCGTGCTGACGTTTGGGACATATAGAAGTTAAGTGGCCTGTTTTGTTTGTGAACTGTGCCCTTATGTTCTAACTGAGCCTTCTGTCTATCACATTTTTCACACTATTTACATGTTTATATGTTATATGTTATTTGTATTTGTATATTTATATTTTTATATTCAGCGGGTTTTCTCGGTTGGGCGGTGTCTTTCAGTAGAAGATACCACGTCACAGAGGTTCTACTGTTAGCGTTTTCGTTAGGGACTATGCGAATTTCCTACTGTGAAATTTGCTAGCGACAATCGTTGCTATATCTGTTTAGTTGTGACGAGTTGTGCTTTATTTTCGTTTTTTGTATATTTTTTTCTCTCTCTTTCTTTCTGTTTTTTAGTTTCGATTTCGATTGTTTGTATTTGTAGGTCTCCCCTTTTCTATTATTCAGTTCTTTACGTATATTTTTGTGTATACACTGTAGCGTCATTTGTTTGTCATATTTTCGCATATTTCTTTTTAGTTTCGCTGTTTATTTATTTGACTTATGCGAATGTTTTCATATTGTTTGATCTTTGTTATTGTTTACATTGACTCTGATCTTTGTTGTTGTTTACATTGACTTTGATCTTTGTTGTTGTTTACATTTGACTTTGATCTTTGTTATTGTTTACATTGTTGGTGACCTTTGTTATTGTTTACATTGTCTTGTTATTGTTTGCATAGTTCTTGCATAGTTAGCTTTCACTATTGTTACATATATGCTCATGCACTATTGGTCTATAGTGCACTTATCATAACTAACTGGTGGTTTTTTGCTTATGCACTATTGTAGTGCAGTTATGATAAATAACTGATGGTTATGCACTGATTTGTGTAGTGCACTGATAATTAAGAGGTGACTTGTGATATTATTATACATTTGATAATACAAGTTGGTGTCAAGTCTTGTTTCCCACAGAGATTGGAGTAAACATATTGATTATACAAGCACTTTATTAAGTCTTGTTGCTATTAAGATTGAAATAAGATAATTAATTATTTCAGGTTCTGTACTCACATTTTAGACATCATGTCTACATTTGAGTACTTTATTGAGCAGGGTAAAGCCCTTGGGAAGACAGGTGATAAATTAGAAGAATTTGCGACTGTTCAATATGCCAAGGCATTGAAGTCGGAGGAAAAGAAAATGAAAGAACTAACTGAACAAAAGAGAATAGATGCTGAAAATTTAAAACTGCAGATGCAGGTAGATGAAAAGAGATTACAAATGGAAATGGAAAAACAAAAAAGAGAAGCAGAATCTCAGGAGAAGAGACTTCAGGCTGAGGTTGAAAATAAGAGACTTGAAAAAGAAGCTGAAAATAAGAGACTTGAAAAAGAAGCTGAAAATAAGAGACTTGAAAAAGAAGCTGAAAATAAAAGATTAAAAGATTAGAAAAACAAGCTCAGGTTGAAGAAAAAAAGTTACAAGCTCAAGCTGAAGAAAGAAAGTTACAGGCTGAGGCTGAAGAAAGAAAGTTACAGGCTGAGGCTGAAGAAAGAAGGTTACAAAGAGAAGCTGATGAGAGAAAAGCAAAAATGGAGCATGAAGAAAAACTCTTAGCTTTGGAGTTAGAAAAGTTGAAGTTATCTAGTAATGCTAATGATGCTAATAAGATATCATCTGCTAATAAGTCTAATGCTGTTGATTTCAAGCTTAATTTACCAGCATTCAATGCTTCAATTGATGATATAACATTTTATCTAGATAGATTTGAAAGTGCATGTAAGGTGCATAATATAGATAAAACATTATATGTTTATCATCTGTCCAAGATACTTAGAGGTGATGCTTTGACTTTTGTTGGGTATGGTAGATGTGCCTGACAAGAACAACTATGAGGTTGTCAGGGCGGCATTGTTAAAGAAGTACCAACTTAACGAGGACGGATATCGTCTTAAATTTAAAAACATGTTACCAGAAACTGGAGTTGAATTCTCTGAATTCATCTCAGGCATCCGTCTTACTTTTTTACGATGGGTTGAGTTGTCTAAAACAGAGAGTACATTTGAAGCTCTTATGGACTTACTACTTAGAGACAAGGTTATGTCTTCTGTTAATGAAGCTTTTCTTTCTTTTCTTCATGAGCGTAAGCCTAAAAACATAAAAGAAATGGAAGAATACTGTAGCCAGTATGTCACTGCGCATCCCCACATAACCATTAGCAACTCTAAAGTAAAAGAAGGTCTGCCAGTTGCTTCGGCAGCACCTTATGGCCCAAATTTTATGCGTAAATTTCAGGGTAGCCAGCAAAATTTCAATAAAAAGAGTAACCGTAATTATGCCCAGAATCATAGTAATCAATTCCAGGGTGATTCTTCTTCCCAGAACTGGAGACATCCTAATACTACACGTTATTCTACTCCGGTTAACTTTAGAAATTTTCACAAAGGTAATCGGTATAGAGGAAAATATTTTTCTCAGAGACCTCAATACCAGGATAATAGAGGTTCTCAACAGTATAGAGATGGTAATGACAGTTATGGAAACTGGAACTCAAACCAGGATAAAAATTACAGTAGGGACTTTAATGATAATTGCAGAGGCAATAATGGTCGCGGTAGATCGCAACATAAGAGAAAAAAATATCAACAGACAAACTCTGTTCAACAAGAATCTCAGGGAGTAGATAAACAGGTTAATGATAATAAAGACCATAATGCTATCGGATGCTCATCTTTTGATTTTGGTAGAGCAAATAAATGTATCCAATGCAGTACTTTATTTGACCCAAAGACCGTTAGTACTTTAAGCTGTGGTCATCCTTTGCCCGCTCTTCCTGCTAATGTTGCTCATGATGGGAGAGGTTCTCTTATATTACATAAGGGGCTTGTAAATAGTAATCCAGTCTCAGTGTTGTTTGATTCTGGATGTACTACTGTCGGGGTTAGGCAATCTCTTGTAGATCCATCCTGTGCTACAGGAAAGGTCATCAAATGTGTCACATTTGGTGGCACGTTGGAAAAGTATCCTACTGCCATAATACATATTGCTACTCCTTTCTTCACGGGAGAGGTCCACGCGTGTCTACTTCCAAACCCTATTGCGGACCTTATTATTGGTCGTATTCACGGAGTTAGGGAATGTACCCCACAGCAGATTGCTGTTTGGGAAGAGCAAAACATTGAAGCTACCAATGCGGTGGTCACAAGAGCACATGCTCTGGATCCACCTCAAACTTCATTAACTAATAATGATGAAGTAAATGACCAAGATAGTCACTTGACTATTACACGTGACTCATTTATCAAATTGCAAGAAGAAGATCCTTCTTTACAAAAATTCTTCATTCTAGCAAAAAAAGGTGATCCTAATCAAAATACTAATAGAAAATCTTGGATTTCTATGAAGAACGGCGTACTTGTACGTATGGTACAAGACTCGACTACGTCCACTCATTCACAAATTCTTGTGCCCAAGAGCATGAGATTGCAAATATTGCAACATGCTCATGACTCGCAATGTGCTGGACATATGGGTTTTTTCCCGTACAAAGTCGAGAGTTCTTGCGGCTTTCTTTTGGCCATTTGTGAGCAAGGACATACGAATGTACTGTCGCTCTTGCAAAGTATGTCAGGAGGTCAAATCTAAAGGACCACGACATGCTGCGCCTATCCAGGCTGCTGACATTCCTATTCGCCCTTTTCAAAAAATGGCAATAGATATTATCGGTCCTTTTAGAATTAAGTCGGCTAGAGGACATCAATTTATCCTTACATGTGTCGATATGTGCACACGTTGGCCAGAGGCAATACCTCTCAAGAGCATCTCAACTGCTGACATCGCAGACGCTCTTTGGCTGATATTTTCTCGCTTGGGTTTTCCCGGAGAAATATTGTCAGACCATGGCACTCAACTTATATCAGACACTATGTCACAGGTAATGTCTATGCTACACATTAAAAGGTCTCTCAGCAGTATCTATCACCCAATGTCTAATGGGTTAGTCGAACGTTTAAATAGGACTCTGAAAACTTTACTTGGTAAAATAACTGAGGATCATCCTCAGGATTGGGACAGGGTCTTACCCGCGGCTCTCTTTGCGTATAGAGAGGTCCCCAATGAACATACGGGGTTTTCCCCTTTTGAACTTGTCTTTGGCGCGCAACCGCGCGGCCCTATGTCTTTACTTCACGATCTAATCACTGCCGATAATATTAGCGATGAAACTCAATCTTCTTATGAGTACGTCATTGCTCTTAGGCAAAAGATCATCGAGGCATGCAAACTAGCAACTTCGTCTTCCGAATTTGCTAAAGAAAAGGCAAGGCAGTTTGCAAATAAGAATAGATGTCTACGACAACTTTGTCCAGGTGACAAAGCTCTCGTTCTACTTCCTTCAAGGGAGAACAGACTTCTAATTGCATGGAAAGGTCCATATGCAATAGTCTCCAAAATTTCTGATGTCGACTATGTTGTCGATATTGATGGAAAGCATAAAACTTTCCACATAAATATGCTCACGGAATTTCATGAAAGACCAGACTATTTGCAGCCTATTTTCCAGGCAACGGACAATTCTCAAGTACCTCATGGTCAGTACTCATCTCTGTCAGTTATACAGGATGAGGAAACTACTTTTTCTGATGTCAATCTTCCTCTTTCTATGGTCCCACTTTATTCTACGGAATCTTGGAAAAACGTGACCGTTTCTCCAAATCTTTCCGCTGAGGAACATCGACAAGTTTCTTCGATGTTGCAAACATTTCAGGATGTTCTTACAGACATCCCGGGACACACACATGTCATTGAACATGACATTGTGCTAACTGATCATAATCCTATCAGAGTCAGACCTTATCCAATACCTATCCATTTCCAGTCTCAAGTCGAAAAAGAATTGGATGAAATGATACGTTTGGAAATCATTGAACCATCCACTTCAGCATACTCTTCGTCTATGGTTATTGTTCGAAAGAAGGATAATAACATTCGCATTTGCGTAGATTATCGCAAATTGAACCAAGTTACGAAGTTCGACGCTGAACCTATGCCTTCATTAGAAGAGCTACTCAATAAACTTTCTAATTCTAGATTCTTTACCAAACTAGATTTGTCTAAAGGTTATTGGCAAGTTCCTCTAACCGAACGTGCCAAACCTTTTACAGCTTTTTCTACACTCAGGGGTTTATTCCAATGGAATTTCATGCCTTTTGGTCTTATGAACGCCCCTGCTACATTCGTACGCATGATGCGGCGAATTCTCGCATATCGTACAGATGTCATAGCATACCTAGATGATATCTGTCTATTCAGTGATTCCTGGGAAGATCACTATTTGGGTTTATACGAATTACTGTCCACTCTTCGCGAGTATAACTTGACTGCAAAACCCTCTAAAGCCTTTATAGGATTTAGTGAGATTTCTTTCCTAGGTCATCGTGTTGGTCGTGGTCTTTTAAAGACAGAGGACCACAATGTTTCAAAAATACTTAACATTTCGGTCCCTAAGACGAAGAAACAAGTAAGGAGTCTATTAGGTTTGATCCAATTCTACGGACGATTCATTCCGAATTTGTCCTCCATTATGGCACCGCTTTCTACTTTATTGAAGAAAGGGTCGCCTAATCTGATCCGCTGGTCTAAAGAATGTCAATCCTCATTGGACCAGGTTAAAGCCCTATTTTCATCTCCACCTATTCTTAGGTTACCTACTATTGAGAAGACTTTTGTTCTTCGAAGTGACGCCTCGTCAACTGGGATTGGGGCAGCACTAATGCAGGAGTATTCTGATACTCTGCATCCGGTGATGTATATCTCTAGGAAATTAAATGCTGCAGAAAAGAATTACTCGGTTTTAGACCGTGAGTTATTGGCTATGGTATGGTCTATTCTGAAGTTACAAAGATTTCTTCTAGGCGCACATTTCATTGTGGAAACCGACCAGAAAGCGCTTACTGCTATTCAGAGCAAAAACTTGAAGAGCTCGAGGTCCACTCGTTATGCCATAGCTCTTCAACCATTTCATTTCTCGGTTCGAGCTATCCGTGGTTCGGATAATGTAATGGCAGACATTCTGTCCAGATGCCCACACGATTCCACATGATTCTTCTGTCATATATATATATTTCCTGATATACAGTCCAATGTTATAATGACATGTTAGTAGATTTTTTTTTTTTTTTTTTTTTTTTTTTCCTTTTTTGGGGGGGGATTTTTAAAATTGTTCCATGTAATTATCTTAGAAGGCTTAGTTAGTGATATACGGGCCAAAAGATCACTCGGCCACATTTAAACAATATATTTGCATAATTGTATTAAGAGATTTACCAGTTGTCTTTAAGATTTGTGTTATTGATATTTTCGCAGCACATCATTGAAGATGCGAGATTGTGTCCATTGTGGAACTTTGAGTATATCAAGTCCTGTCCTAGATTGGGAGCGGATGATGTCCACATCTTCTTCTATTGAATGTTTTATGTCAACGAAGATCAACACATGTATTACTTATTAATTACTGTTGCTTTATATAATGTAATAAAATAGTGCGGTATATTAATATATTACACCGCTGTTTGCACAACACATTGTATGATATCATAATAATATATTTAATTTCATATATTGGTATGAGAATAATTTGATTTTCATTATGATGTTGCCATCATTGTGGCGTGTGTTGGTGGCACCTTCCTGGAATATATAAGCGTATACTTAGATAAATTTTTTCTCTAAGGATCTGAGATATGATCTCAGTGTCGCTCCATGCGTTGAGCTAATTTGTTAGGTATATATCCGCGCATCATACGTGCGTTAGGAGCCTAGATTTTTTTTCCGGCTCCAGGATTTTTAAAAAAAAAAAATGTTTCATTTTTTTTTTCCCGGGAGGGTGCGGTAATGTTACGCACAAATAATTACTTTTTTCAAAGCCTTTGTATGATCATTTTTCGTATGTATGATCATTTTTTGACTGAAGTGTGTATTATGTTTTTTACAGTCAAAGGGACATAATCCGAGTTATCGAGACTACAATTTTTTAGGAGTTTGCCTTCTCTTGTATAGAGACACGTTCGGTCTATAATTTCTTGAACGAAGCGTGACCATATCTCCTTATTTGGTAGTATCAGTCAACTGTTGTAGATGCCTGAAACCTTTCTTAACGCTTCTGTTCATGACCATAAAAGGCGCGACTGTATAAGACTTTTATCTCGAATGTTCTTAGAATCGTCTTATTGTGAACGGCGACTCAGAGATTGTCGCTCTGCGCATGTCTCGACTTGGTTTTCGTTTGTTGTTCCGCCCAGCTCGGGCAGTTTAGAAATGGTCTAAGTAGCGAGCAGACGCGACCTGCGTCTTGTGATTTTCTGAGGGAAATACATTGTCTTTGTGAGTTAGTTAGCTAACTAGACTATTTCCCAGTATTATTCAAGCCTGCCTGGAGGCATATGTTCATGGTTGATTTTCCGAAATAAGGTAATTCCTCTTGTATCGAACTTTATGCTATCATCTAGAGGTTCGTCATTTTGTCGCCTTTTTGCTCGCCTGTGTGATTCAAAATGGAGAGGTACTTTGACTAGGATTAAGTCACCGGTATCTTTATACCTGAACTAGTTATATATATATATGGGTCGCTCTAGACCAACAAGACTATTGTCTGTGTTCCAGGATTCGTTATATCAGAGATCACGTCCAAGTCAGATGGTTAGACTTAGGAAGGTTATAAAGGTCGAGCTGACCTGTAATCCATGTATGCTATTCACGTGCAGACAGTAAACGGACTTATTGTATACATCTGATCTGCTAGCATCAGGAAGGGAATAATTATTATTGTCTATGATCATTGAAGATCTGCAGCTGACACTGTTGCAGAAGTTATATATATTATTTATAAAGCTTCACGAACCAGAACTTTATGATATCTGTTTACCATACAACTATGGAGTATTGAATCCTACATGACTATCAGTTAATATGATTTTGAATGCTGCATTCGTTATACTGTGCTGATGATGACATAAATATCATGACTGTTTTGTGGCGTGCAATAAATGGTATAAAACTAAAGCGAAGTTACCATTTCTATGACTCTACACGTCATGTTGCCTGTGGTGTACCCTGTGAACTGTTCTACTGCAACACACACAGCAACATTCTAAATCAGAGAAGACACCTACATCTTGCACTTTAATACCAGGTGTCGATAGGGGTGGCAAGTTATCATTTCAGCATATAATGTCTGCGTACCAGCACGCTTCTATATGGCCATGAGACGTGGAAAACCTTTCATCAGCGGTGTCTACACCACAACCGTGGTATTTCGTTGAAGGACCAAGTGACAGATGTCAAGGTGCTGTCACGTGCCGGCCTTCAAAGCATGTATACATTGCTTAGACAGCGCATACTATGCTGGCTTAACCATGTCTGCCGCAAGGAAGATGGTCGCATCCCCAAAGGTCAACTGGCAAAAGAACAGTTGGGCGACCACGTCTGAGGTTAAAAGATGTGTTAAAGGCACTGGGCATAAATTCAACAACCTGGAAAGATGATGCTGCCGGTTGCACCAAGTGTCGATGCTCTCAACGGTCTACCTCAGACTGGGCGAAAAGAAGCTCTCACATCAGCTCAAGGTCTTTCCTTGTCTTCCTTATTTCTTTCATGCTGGTCTCCAATTATCTATGTCTGTCTCTACCTTCTCTTTCCCTGGGGATTCCAGAACAAGGGCATTGTAATACTATCAACAAGTGTCCTCTCCATCACCAACGTCTTTTCTCATCTCTTGTTTTACTGGCACTTGTCTGGTTCTTGTCATCAGTTCCACATTACAGATCTTGTCATCAGTTCCACATTACAGATCTTGTCATCAGTTCCACATTACAGATCTTGTCATCAGTTCTACATTACAGATCTTGTCATCAGTTCTACATTACAGATCTTGTCATCAGTTCTACATTACAGATCTTGTCATCAGTTCCACATTACAGATCTTGTCATCAGTTCTACATTACAGATCTTGTCATCAGCTCTACATTACAGATCTTGTCATCAGTTCCACATTACAGATCTTGTCATCAGTTCCACATTACAGATCTTGTCATCCGTTCCACATTACAGATCTTGTCATCAGTTCCACATTACAGATCTTGTCATCAGTTCTACATTACAGAGCTTGTCATCAGTTCCACATTACAGATCTTGCCATCAGTTCCACATTACAGATCTTGTCATCAGTTCAACATTACAGATCTTGTCATCCGTTCCACATTACAGATCTTGTCATCAGTTCCACATTACAGATCTTGTCATCAGTTCTACATTACAGATCTTGTCATCAGTTCCACATTACAGATCTTGTCATACCACATCAGCCATCCTATTCTAATCAAGCCCCCCCATTTATAAAAGTCTGTAGCTCTCTGGTTGTTCTTTGTAGCATCTATACATAAATGATATACAGGAAGTGCAGTTTGGTTATCAGATATGCAACATCAATCCCTATCAGCTCCCTGTGGACCTCAGGCCATTTAACACAAACACGCCAAGCAGTCATGTCTTTTCATGTTATCTTTAGTCCTTTCATATCTGTATCCAGTTCTCTTCTCTATCTTTTTTTTTGTTTGTTTTCCTCTGATTGACAGAGTGGCTAGAATGCCGGCCTCTCGCAGCAAATGTGCTGGGTTCAAAACATGGTGGCGTCATGCTCTAGCCCACCCAGCTGTAAATGAGTACCTAAATCACAAGAATATCTTGTGTTCTAATCATCAAGGGTGTTTGCATTCATTATCATTCCTCAGAATTCAAATTAAAACATACAGCAGAGAAAATAAACTCTGCCCCACTTGATCCAGGCTAAATCTTTTATTTTCAGTAGCCAGTTGTTGTTTTTTTTTGTTAGGTGCAAAGTTTCTGATTTGACACTCAACTGCCTTGAGGCAATTTTAGTCACGCATTTTGGGAAACATTAGGTATCCCCACTTTATATTCATAATTAGGATTCATGAAACTAATGGGACATGAAATGAACAGTGGAATAATAAAGTACAGGGTTGGAAATTTGTTTATTGAAAGCAATGAAAGTTTATTATTGCAATTAAATTAGTGGACAAGTAAACAATATATGAGAGATAATACATTGAAAAACATAATTTACAAGCAAGAGTAAACTAATACAAAACAAAAACAGCTACAATTTATATTATGACTTTGCTTCCTTGTAATGGTTTAACATTTAAGAAAATTATAACTATTGGCACAGATCTAACCAATTAAAAAAATATTGCATAATTATAAGGGCTGGGATCTGAAATGATTAATTAATAAACACACTGGTTAAAATTTTTTTAAACGATTAATTCATACAACAAATTTTAATCAAGTACTTCATTTTTAGCAATGTTTGTCATTTTTGCTTAAAAGCGAGAGCATCTGCTGTTAGAGGTTTGTGATATGGAATTTGGCAAGGATGATCAATAATAATAAATCATTTGGTTGTAACTTTTTTACTATTTTCATTATATTTTCAGCAAGGTGTTGCCTTTTGAAAAGTAAAATGAAGTCCATAGTGATTTTTAAAAAATGTTATTTTTTTTTAAAAATAATTTATCAAATTGTTAAAAATTGATTGCTTAATCTTCAACTAAAGAAATTTGATTAACCAGCCAAGATTATTTTTTTTAATCAATCCTAGCCCTATTATTTCTGTTTTAGGAGGATGGAGGTGGGGTCAAAGTAATAAACATTTGATTATGCATGTTAAAGAAATAAACAAATAATTTAATTGTTAAGGTTCAAAGAAAGAAATAAAACAAAACAATATAAGATCTGCAAATCATGTAAAAAGATACAGCAAAACGCATTATAAGGCTAGGAAACAAAGAGTGTAAAAGAAATTAGCAAGGTCCTCTGTGGAGAAATTGTTAAAATAAGCAATTTAATCACAAGGTTTATAGGGAGTAACAAAACAATGTAATCAACATAATTTTTATGGAAATAAAATAAAATTTAATGAAAAAGGTCAACGAAAAAAACAACAAATAAATAAACACGGAATCACTAAGTTGTCAGGGGAAAAAGTCAGACCACATCTTTCATTATCCTTCTCAACAAAAACTTAACATTTAAATACAGATACTTTATTTTAGGCACAAAAAAAGAGTGAAACACATACAGTTAATTATTACAAGATAAATTAAGAAGATCTGTAAATCAAACATGTGTTTTAAATTAAAGGAAAAAAAGTATTTAAAACAACAAACTAAAAAAAAAACCAAGAAGATTATCTTTATTTCAAGAGGGAGCTTATACTTGAGCATTGCATTTGGGGATAAAGCAAGCATTCATATGTAACATGCTGTATGAATATATTGCACTTCAAACATTACATCACAGTAGCAAGAAAAGATCCATGAGTGAATTGGAATGATAAAATATACTGTAAAACATCTGTAACTGAACACCATATAAAAATTAAAGCCACATTTTTCATTAAAAATAATACATACTGAAGAGTTTGCTTCCCACATTTTTTTTTTACAGACATTTAAATAAAATAGAAATCATCTTTTCACTTTTTGCCATTTATCAAAGTGAGAGTTGCACTTCATTTACTTAGTAATATAAGCATATAATGCTGTAAAATGTTGAAATGTTGGCCTTCAAAGCATGTATACACTGCTTAGACAGAGCAGATTAAGCTGGCTTGGTTATATCTGCTGCATGGAAGATGGTCGCTTCCCTAAAGATATCTTCTAAGGACAACTGACAGATGGCAAAAGAACAGTTGGGCGACCGCAGCTGAGGTTCAAAGATGTGTGCAGGAGAAGCATGAAGGCTCTGGACATAAATCCAATAACCAGGGAGGATGAAGCAGCCAATCGCACCAAGTGGCAATGCTCCCTATGGTGCCATCCCAGATCGGGCAAACAGAAGCTCTTACAAGAGGAAGAGAAAAAAAAACACGCCGAAAGGAGAAAATAAATGGTCGAAAGGAACACCAGGAAAATAAGCAGTTGAGGGCTATCCCCTCAGGGACACATTCCCATAGTCAGTCATTACTGAAGGGACTACTACTACTAATGCTGACTTGGAAGATGGCAGCTGGTTTTTTTTCAACATGGCAAAATCTGATCTTTCGTGTGTATGGCAAGGGGTGCTAACTACGATACTACAGGGGAGAGCAGAGAGTTGGCACTTAGAAAATTGGCCAACTATAACTGTTTTTACATGATTATCAATTTCAAAACAAAGCTATATATGTAAAGCACTTCCAGCTAGTTAAATCAAGACTTAGAAGAAACTTTAATTATTTCAATTGAATACTGAGAATATACTATCTCCAGTACTGATTATCAATTCTGTTGTGACTTTTTTATATATATACCATGATGTCAAACTGTCTAGTATCTTTTCTCCTTGTTGTCATATATCTCTTTTTTCCTTCAATCTTTCCTGTTTTAATGACATATTCCCGCTTTCTTCTTCTTATTATATGTTGACAGATTCTAATGTGAATAATAAGCTTCCTTTGTGCAATGGCTTTTTACATAACATCCTCATTACTCTTTTAAGCTGTCCATGGTATTCTTACCCCGTGAATTCCAAATGGGGTATTTGATGAGATAAAGAATAGGACTACTGTTCCCTCTGCATGGGGCTTGCAAACTCACTATGTAAAACACATTTCCACAGAAACCACCACTACAAGAGCACGTGGCTGCTTGGTGCAGGATTCATGCTAAGGGATGAACTGTAGTGGTGGTGCTCTATGCTCTGTGAGAAGTACACAGGAAAATACAAACACAACAGAGCATCATTTATACGTATTAATCATGCCAAATTTGGATAAACTAAACAAACTTTATAAGAATTTAGCACAACTCTGGCAAGGGTGTCGCATTCAATATTGACACAAGCCCCCTGGTTATATTATGGCATATGTACAAATATAAAAAGACGCTGTGGTCTAGTTAGTATACAACCATAAAAGTCTAGTGTAACAGATGTCCAAAATTTGACTGAATTATGGTAATAAAGTGAAAAGAAAATATAAAATACCACAAACACAAATGAAAAAAGTGCAGTATGATACTTTCTGTTCAAAATGTTCATAACATTGTAATATGATGTTCCGTAGCCAACCTGCTCTCACTTTAAATTTGGAATGGTCACATAACTTTATGTTTAGCTTCAGTGCATTTTCATGCAACAAAGTTTCTGACACAGATTCCCATACGGTTCAGCTTGTGCCATAAAATAATCAACACACTCCACAACTGCAGCATTAGCAGTGGCTTTCCTTGCATCTGAAGGGCATTTCAATGATGTCGTGTTTGTTTGCTCTTTATTTCTGATATATTTGTATTTAAAACATTATAAATGAGAAGAGCTGCTTTCACCTTTAGCAAGATGATTAAACATTTATAAATTTGTCCCAACTGATAAAACAGTATATTTTCCTTTGGAAGATTGAGCCTTACAGCACAGTGATACATTTCTGAAACACAATTTGCAAACCTTACATGTCTTAAACCCAACTAAAATATGCAATGTTAAATCATTCATCAATCTGTCTTCACTTCATCTGTATTGTGCTATTAAGGTCAAGTTACCCGAGTTCGTAAACAAAATCAGAACAGCACTCCTCCCACAATAGTTCAGTGTGTCTTTAAATCCCACTTCTTATAAACTAAACAAGATTTTCATAAGACTTTGCTTAGGCAAAGAAGGAGGTTAAGACAGCCAAAGGTCAGATAATTAACACCCTACTGTATCTGCACCAAAAGAATACAACACTGAGATTACAAAAAACAATATATGTGTTGTCAGTGTGAGAATAAGTGTGAAGGGTCTGAAACGCCCTTTCAAATTCTCTTTTGCTCACACACTCAAACGTACATAAGCATGTACCCACACACATCTGAAGATGATTAAGGCATGAATATATCAATTTGTGAAACTTCCTGGTGAAAAAATACACCTTTTCTTGCAATGTTTTGGAAACTACAATATATGTATGATTGTTTAAAGTGTTAAATTCCAACGCATATAAAATATATATATCTTATGCACACATTAAAAAAAAAAAAACATGCCCCCAAACATGGTTAGTGCACTGGCTTCTTAGCTCAGTGGTCCAATCCCCAGTTGAGGTGGGATTTTTTAGACCGCTAACGTCTCCGGGGTCGACCCAGCCTCATGAATTGGGCACCAGAGCAACTCTAGGAAGGCGGCCGGCGTGATGCTGACCACACCATCCCTAGTGTGCCGATGGTCAAGAAAATATGGGCCAAGCACCATATTCCCAATATGCCTCAATAGGTGTGTAACGGTATCCTTTACCCTTTTCCAAACAGTTTGAGATGGAATTTCACAAGAAAAAAAAAGGAGAAAAGAGAAGGGCTAAAGACACCTGAAGAACAAGACTCAGCATATAGTGGCAGCCATCACCGGTGTCAATACCGTGTCGAGGTATGGTGGCTTGCTTACCCTGATTACCCCCAGAGCTATGCCAGCTGGAGTTTTACTCATGGAAGGTTCTACCAAGCTGGACAGGTTTGCGCGGGCAGGAGTCAGGCTAAAGCAGACATCCTGGTCCTCCAGGTTGGGGGTTTTAGCATAGGGCTGTTACCCCTGTCTATGTAAAAAGAAATGAAGTTACGGAAACGACAACAAATGAACAAACTTTGCTGCGGGATGGACATCGGAGTCTGAGGCTCGTATGACTGTCAGTGGTGAAAGCCGAAAGGAAGCCACTGACACGAAAACAGACGTCCTGACCGCAAAACATGAAATTAAAAATAGGATTTTGGAATGTCAGGACAATGAACGAGACGGGTAAACTAAAACAGGTCACAGCAGAAATGAGGAACTATAGATTACACATTCTAGGGATAAGCGAGAGCAGATGGACAGGGGCAGGAAAAGTTAAAACAGCAACAGAAGAAACAGTACTTTACTCTGGAAGAGAGGATGGACAGCACAATGAAGGTGTAGCCATTATTCTACAGAAAGGAATAGAAAGGACATTACTGGAATGGAAACCCATCAACAACAGACTGATAAGAATAAGACTGATTCACCAACACTACAATAATACAATGCTGCGCACCAACGAATGACAGCGATGATGAAGTCAAGGATGAATTCTATCAACAACTGCAGAAAGAAATGGAAGACACACCTAGATATGATCTTATCGTAGTAATGGGAGACCTTAATGCGAAAGTTGGAACACACAATACATATAATGAAAGAGTAATGGGGAAATGCGGCAGCGGAACAGCAAACGAAAATGGGGATAAATTAATAAGTTTCTGTAGCATTAATAACCTGGTCATTGGAGAAACACTTTTCCCACACAAAGAAATTCACAAATTAACATGGGAATCACCAAATGGTCGGGACAGAAACCAGATAGACCACATCATGATTAATGGTAGATGGAGACATGCATTACAAGATGTGAAGGTAAGAAAAGGTGCAGATGTGGGAAGTGATCACCATTTAGTAGTAGCAAAACTGAAAGTGAAACTCAGAACGGCTGGACCAACTGTAACTACACAGAAAAGGTTTGACATCAGCAAATTGAAGGACCCCCTTACCAGAAAAGTGTTTGTGGCTGATATAAAGAAGCGATATCAATTTTCCAAAAGTCAGGAAAAGACAGAGTGATTTTTTTTTTTTTTTTTGCGTACGCCCGCTAATACTCGAGGCGAAATCTCAGGTTATTATTTATGTCTAACCTGACATTGATTTTACGTGAGTATCCCTGTATTTCTTGTACAGAGACAGGTGTCCCTCGCCATTCAGGCAAATACTCGCCGATTTCGGAGGTACCCATTGCAGCTGGGTCGGCTCAGGAGCCGCCAGTCCCTGGTCGACGACACTCCTTCAAATGTTCTCGCCAGGTCTCGAGTTAATCCAGTCCAAATCCCGGTCGACGAAAAATCCTCAAATGCCGTCACCCGGGTTTGATCCTGTATCACCCGGTCGCCAGAGCGGTGTTGTAACCACTACGCTAGCGCGGCTCCCACATTGACTGATGATATAGACCTGAAATTCAACACCATTTCAACAATATATAAGGAAAGCAGCAAATCATGCTTGGGATTCCAGGAAAGGAAGAAGCAAGACTGGATAATTCCAGAAACATTAAACCCCATAATGATGAGAAAGGAAATGAAAAGAAAGAAAACAGAAGTGAAGTCCCCCAGGTTAAAGCAACTATATAGCGAACAGTACAGTCAGCCGGACAAGGAAGTTAAACGCCAAACCCGAGCCAACAAAAGGAATTTCCTAGATGATCTTGCAAGACAGGCAGAAGAGGCAGCACTGAGAAATGAACAAAGCACAGTATACAAAATAACTAAAATCATCAGAGGAAAACGAGGTGCAAACAATATTACATTAGTAAGAGATAAGCAAGGAAATCTGATCACGACAGCAGAGGGACAGGAAACAAGATGGGCAGAGCATTTCAGAGAAACTCTGAACAAGGAACCACCAGAGACACAATTGAATGTTCCTGAGGCTGAAAATGATCTAGATGTTAATACAGACATTCCATGAAAAGAAATCATCACAGCAATCAAAGGGTTAAAGAATGAAAAAGCTCCTGGCCATGATAACTTAAATGCAGAGCTATTTAAGACAGACCCTGAGCTAGCAGCAGAACTATTAGAACCACTATTTGCACAAGTCTGGAAAACAGGGACAACACCAACGGAGTGGAACAAAGGAATAATTGTCAAAAATTGCCCAAGAAGGGAGATCTTGCAGACTGCAATAATTGGAGAGGAATAACTCTTCTCTCAGTTCCCAGCAAAATACTAGGCAGGATAATTATACTCGTACAGAGAATTTCAAAAGCAGTAGACCACAAACTGAGGAAAGAACAAGCAGAATTTAGAAAGAACAGAAGATGTGTAGATCATATATTTACCCTCAGGAACATTATAGAGCAGTGCTTAGAATGGCAAAGACAGCTGCACATTAATTTCATTGATTTTGAAAAGGCTTTTGACAGTATACATAGGGACAGTTTATGGAAAACACTGAGGGCTTATGGAATTCCAAGCTGCATAGTGTCAATCATAAAAAGCCTCTAAGCCAACTTTACGTGTAGCATTGGGCAGAGCAACCTAACCTTTGAGGTGAAGACAGGAGTACGACAGGGATGCCCCTTATCAACCACTCTATTTTTAACAGTCATAGATTGGGTGATGCGCCAGACAACAGAGGGCAGTCCAAGAGGAATAAGATGGACTATATTTTCTACATTGGAAGATCTGGAATATGCAGATGACATTGCACTACTTGCACATTCACATCAACACATCCAAGAAAAAACGGTTAGACTTAATAAGTTTAGCCAGCAGGTGGGCTTGAACATCAATTTAAAGAAGTCAGAGGTCATGACGCTCAATGTGAGCAACCCTGAGCCCATATTAGTAAGGAATCAGCAACTGGAACAGACAGACATCTTCACATACCTAGGATGCATAGTAACACCAGATGGCGGAGCAAGCAAAGACATCAACAGAATGAACAAAGCAAGAACAGCCTTTTTTAGTCCAAAAAACATCTGGAAGTCCTCTCAGTACAGCACAAGCACAAAATTAAGATTATATCAGAGCTGTGTGCTTTCTGTGCTTCTCTATGGTGTGGAATGCTGGAGAGTTACAGAGAAGGAAATGTTGAAATTGTCCTCTTTTCACACAACATGCCTAAGAAAAATTCTCTGAATCTTTTTGAATACCATCACCAACCACGATCTGCTTACTCGGAGCAAGCAAAAGGACATGCACACCATCATAGCTGGCAGACGCTGGAGCTGGGTTGGCCATGTCCTCAGAAGAGACCCCGATGCCATCACAAGAACAGCTATGCTATGGATCCCTGAAGGAAAATGAAAGAGAGGCTGACCAAAAACAACTTGGCGGAGGACTGTAAAGGCTGAGATGCAAAGAATGAACCAGAGTTGGGGCATGTACGAAGGATGGCCACCGACCGAGCAAAGTGGAATCAATTTGTTGTTGCCCTACAAGACGCCACTAGGCATGATGGCCACTGACTGCTTTGAAAGTCGGCGGATAAGGATCTAAGAAGAAGAAGAAGCATATAGTGGCAGGAAAGTCCAAGAACAAAAATTTTGAGTGTTGAAACAAACTCAAAGCCAGGCTAAAAACTAGCTGGCTTGCACAAGAGATGGTAGAAAAATCTGACAGTGCTTAGTTCACAAAACAGAAGACAAGAGTAAAGGAAAAACAAGCAGAATATTATATTACTAATGCCAGAAAAAGGAAAGTACAGTCTGTGGTTCATAATCCAAGGTTGTAATGTGATATTTTAATCGGATATTGGAACTTTTGACAACTGGTGCATACAAATCACATCACGGTTGCACATTCGTCTTTTCAATTATTTCACTAGAGGCACATCTGAAAAATTTAAAATACACAAAAAAATGTAAATGAAGAGTAAACAGTCATAAAAATAATGATGCTGTGAAATTAGCACAGCTGAAACAATTCTAAATTGAGAAGGTTAACATTCAAATGGGACAGATACATCATTGTGTCTTTTTAAAAATTAAAGTAAATTTTTCTAACATACATTTTAATTTAATGTCGTCATCATTTTCCTTTGCACTCCTTACAAAGCATGGAGCCACCATTCCAGCTAGCCCCCCCCCCCCCCCCCCCCCCCCCCCCCCCCCCCCCCCCCCCCCCCCCCCCCCCCCCCCCCAAGGAAGACTCCACCAAGCATTCACATGCTCCTGCAGAGGTTGTTTCTGTGCAATTCAATTTACATGATGAGGTTGCTAGCGCCATGCACAACATCATATTAGCCACATTGTACAACATCATATTAGCTACATTGTACGACATTTATATTAGCTACATTGTACAACATCATATTAGCTACATTGTACGACATCATATTAGCTACATTGTACGACATCATATTAACTACATTGTACGACATGCCGGAGTGTGCAGTATATTCTTTCCTTGCCGCTTCAGACACCCATGGGAATGTTTTTATGTTGCTTGACTTTTCATCCACCATCACTGAACGTTAGCTCTTGCTGGTGTATGTTACTGGTAAATAACATGAAACTACAACACTGTTCAGGTTAACTCCTTGCAGGTAATGCCCAGGCACAAGCCATACTGAAACCAGTCACTCAGAAGCAGATTTCAGTTTGGCCTGACAAATCTTTGGCCATAATCAATATGTGCAGTCTGAGGAAACCGGTTGATAGCATTACAAGGAAGTCCTTGTTCTGGAACCCCCAGGGCAAGAGAGGCAGAGGTAGACCAAGAAGCACATGGAGAAGAGAGCTGGAAACAGAGGTGAAGATGATGAGGAGAACGTGGAAAGAACTTGAGATGATGGCACGTGACAGGAGGACTTGGCATGTGTTTGTTGAAGGCCTATGCTCCTTTGGGAGTGGAGGGTTATGAATGAATGAATATGTGCAGTAAAAAAAATATATATAAAAAATGTAAAAAAAAAAAATGTGACCTCTAGCAAATTTATCCTTAATTTTTTGGTTTTCAAATTGCGTTCAAAGAGTAGCACAGAGTGTCTGAAATATAGGCTAGTGTTGCCCATATTAGTCAGACACTGCCCTAAATGTGATAGTAAAGTAGCCTAAATTAGCTAATAATAGCCAGACATTGCCCTAATTGTGATAGAAAAATAGCCCAAAGTAACTTTTGATTTTCCAAATATTTTGCAATATTTTGGTTTTCCAGTGTTCAAAGAATAGGATATAGACCTGTAAAGCATATGAGGCTTCACTGCTTGTACAACATCAGCAGACCAAAGACATTCAAACGCAACAAAGAAATAGGGAAAAAACAAATTTAGAAATAATTATCACAGGAAGAAAAAGAACTGAAGAAAAAAGCAAACCATAAAACGCAAATTAAAAAATAATAATTAAAAACTACAACCTCAACTGAACAGAGTGAAAATAACAAAACAGAAGATCACAGAAGGAAAATTACTTACTTACTTAGTCGATCCTCTTCTACCACGAGGTGTAGAACGAAAATTACAACAACAAAAAATACTACTGAAGAGGTTAATGAATGGTGAGCTGGTAGATCAGCAAATTACACAACTATACTGCATTTTAATGTACAAGGTGACTGACAAGTTATTTCCTATTGTTCAATTTTTATTTTCTCAAATGTATCCATTGGATATTCATTCATAACCCTCCACTCCCAAAGGAGCATAGGCCTTCAACAAACACATGCAAAGTCCTCCTGTCACGTGCCATCATCTCAAGTTATTTCCATGTTTTCCTTATCATTTTCATCTGTCTCCAGCTCTCTTCTCCATGTGCTTCTCGGTCTACCTCTGCCTCTCTTGCCCTGGGGGTTCCAGAACAAGGACTGCCTTGTAATGCTATCAACAGGTTTCCTCAGTGTGTGTCCTATCCATCGCCATTGTTTTCTTCTCATCTCTTGTTCCACTGGCACTTGTCTAGTTCTTGTCATCAGTTCCACATTGGTAACCTTGTCATACCATTTTAATCTCTCTATTCTACGCAAGCACCCATTTATGAAAGTCTGTAGCTTTTTGGTTGTTGTTTTTATTGTTCTCCATGTCTCAGAGCCATACAATAGGACTGACTTCACATTTGAGTTGAAGATTCTTATTTTCGTGCTGGATCTGATTTCTCCTGATCTCCATATATTTCCCAATGCAATGAAAGCTCCTCTTGCTTTTTGTATTCTTATTTTGATATCACTGTCTGTCCCTCCAACTGTCTATATTGCTGCCAAGATATGTGTACAATTCTACATCTTGTATTGGTGCGTCTTCAAGTTCAACCCTGTTATCATTACTTGCATTTATTCTCATTATTTTTGTCTTTTCCCTGTGTATTTTCAGACCCAATTGCTGTGACCTCTCATCGAGTGTTTTCAATTTGTCCTGCATCTGATTACGGTTATGGGACAGAAGAGCCAAGTCATCAGCAAAATCCAGATCATCCAACTGCTTAGAGTCCACTGGATTCCATTTCTGTTGTGTGTTGTTGATGTTCTCATAAGCCAGTCTATTGCTAATAAGAAAAGAAATGGAGACAAGAGGCATCCCTGTCACACTCCTGTTCTTATCCCAAATGGTTCTGTAAGCTGTCCTTCGTGAAGAACTTTGCATGTCATGTCTTCATATGTTTTCTTTATTAAATTAATGATCTTATGGGGAACTCCTTAATGCCTCATCAATTTCCAAAGTGATTCTCTGTCTACACTGTCAAATGCTTTTTCGTAGTCCACAAATCCGATGTATAATGGTGAATTCCATTCCAGACTTTGTTCAACTATTATTCTCAAAGTGGCTATCTGGTCTGTACAGGATCTGTTTTGTCAAAAACCTGCTTGTTCATCTCTCAGTTTCTTGTCCATGGACTCTTTTAATCTCTCAAGGATAATCCTATTTAATACTTTTCTTGGCACTGATAGTAACATTATTCCTCTATAATTTGTGCACTCTTGTAAATTTCCTTTCTTAGGCAACTTAACCAGATATCCTTCCTTCCATTCTGCTGGTATCTCTTCCTTTTCCCAGACTTTACCAAGTAATTTATATAACATCTCTGTAGCCATGTCGATATCTGCTTTGATGGCCTCTGCTGGAATGCCATCAGGTCCAGACACTTTTCCATCTCTTAGAAGCTTTATGGCTTTCTTTATTTCTTCCTTCGTTGGTCTATTGGACATACATGAAATAAATGTCAAAACAAAAAGCAATAACTGCCAATTGACAAATTAATTTTTTTTTCTTCATGGAAACAAAATAAAATTTAAATGGCCGATAAAATGATGTTACAAGAGATACCAAAAATTGCTGCGAAATCCTGCGAAGAGCAAACATGATCTCATGCTGGGCTGTAATGTCAATGTGACACAGCATTTTGTGTGATAAAACAAGTTAACTGTCTTTATTTTGACGTTCATTTCATAGGATTGTAGAAATAATAATTTAGAAATAAAAAGTGACTTTTCAATCACTCTGTATATTAGAAATGCACATTTAGTACTTGATCGTCGGGGTGAACCCTTCTGGTGATCAGACTGCCTCCTGTTGTATTGCTCTGTATAGAGTTTCCTATCATCATATCTTATTATCTAAAGAGCAGTATGTGTGAAATGTGCATTTTCATTCTATGTTTTGTTCCTTACAAAATCGTGTTGATGTACATTATAGTTGTAAAATCTCATGTTTTTCATTAGTTACAAATTTTAATGTCACGAAATTGTCTTCTTCTTTGCTTTGCTTTCTCAATTTACATTCATTTTCTCTAAACACTGGAAGTCAGAGCAAATGTAGCAGCATCATCATTATTTCCCTTCTCACTCAATATGAAGCACGGAGCCACCACTGCAGCTTGCCCTCTTGCAGTAAGTCTGCATGAAGCATTCACATGTCTTTGTAGTGGTGGTTTCTATAGCAATTAGGTTTTACATGATGAAGATGCCAGCCCCATGCTTAACTTCATATTAGTGGCCTTGTATGACATGCCTGACGGAGCAGTAAGTCTATTCTTTCTTTGTCTCATCAGAGATCACCAGGAATTAATGTATGCTATTATACAAACAACAGCGAATACGTGCTTCTGATCACATTTATATGTTTTAAAGACTTATTTGTCACATCTAACTATGACCACGATCAATGGGCCTGTCAGCTGTATAAATCTTTTTGACTAAGGAATTTTATAGCTCTAGTCTAGCAAAGATTCTAGATTTATTAACTAGCTGCATTTAGTAAAGATCAAGACTGCACTTGAAGAAACACCCTTATAAGATGTAGAAGGCAGAAGTATAGACAAAGTTGGAGGGACAAACAATGCTATAAAAATAAGAATACAAAAGGCTAGAGCAGGGGTCGGCAAACTTTTAGTAGTGTCGTGCCAAAGTAATGTTGCAAAGTCACTCAGCGTGCCAACCTAAGTCCACCATATTTTTATATATAACAATTATTGAAACAATTTAAAAATGATCTTGTATTAACATTTTTCCGATACATTAAATAACTATTCTATTCTTTGTAGATTATTCAATATTTTAATATAAATAGGAACAAATATCAATACAAATATTATGTTTTGCAAAATTTAAGTTCTGAACACATTAGTTTGAAATTTTATAATAAAATTGCCATATGTATATTTTGTTAAGACAGAAAGTTCAATAGCTTGAAGAACAAAACCATTTAATAAACCAAACATAAAAACACGTTATTAAAATTTTAATATGAGTAATCATTGATTATTATTGATCTGAGCCATTAATCAATTAGTGGGACCCGTGTCCTTGCTTCTCCTTGGTTAATTGTTCAATATCAGGTGTGTATATTGTCAATTTCAGCTTCACACAGGCTTCTGAATGCACAGGTGTTAGGCGACTTCTCTGTAGACTTAAAACAGCTTTCATGTGTGAGAAAATTTGTTCACATGTATAAGTTGACCCAAAAGCCGAAAGTAGAGCAAATGCAACTTTCTTCATACAGGTGAACGCTTCAGGCAGGGATGTCCAGCAGTTGAGGATGGCAGCTGACTTTTCCAAGCAGCTTTCTTCAAGAGTTTTTCGCAATTCTACAAATTGTATCATCCATAACTCTGATGTCTTGAATTCGATGTGTTGCATTTCAAAATTGTCAACATCCATCCACTCGAAAAGAGATAGGTCAAATGGGATGTTAGTATGATCAATTAAGTCGGGCTTGATGAGGTAAGAAAACATGGGCCCGTGAATTTTGAAGTCGTGACCTTGTTTAGCAAACTCTCCTTTGAGCGCTTCAACGTACTTCTGAAGCTCATCTCTGTTGACAGTAAATCGATTTGAATGAGCCTTTACGTTTGGAAAGTACTTGTATGTGTTAGTGGTAATATCTCTGCAAAGTATGTCTAATTTTGACGCAAATCCTTTCCAGTGCTCAAAAAGATCAAGTACTGTTTGACCCTGCCCTTGTAAATGCAAGTTTAATTCATTCAGATTTGTAGTTATGTCAGCCAGAAACATCAGCTTGCACAGCCAGTCCTCGTCATTCAATTCCGGGAAATGTTCTTTTTCATCAAGAAACACCTTGATTGCTTCTAGACATGATACAAATCTGTTCAAAACATTACCTCGACTAAGCCAACGAACATTGCTGTACAGCGGGAGGTCCGCATATGCGCTCTCCATTTCTTGTAGAAGAGACTTGAATTGCCTGTGGGTCAATGAAGAGCGAGAAACTATGAAGTTAACTATCTTGACAACAGTTTCCATTACAGAGTTCAAGGATAGTGACGAAATCTTCGCACACAAACTCTCCTGGTGTATAATGCAATAGAAGCTCAATACTTGACGTCCAATATGATCCTCAAGAAGTTTAACAAATCCTTTGTTCTTTCCGACAAATGCAGGGGCGGCATCAGTAGTAACACAGAATATTTTATTCATGTTAATGTTCTGATTTTCGAAATAGCTTACAAATGCAGTTATAATGTCCTCTCCCTTGGCTGTACCATCAAAAGGTATCAAGCAGCACAGTTCTTCATAAATACGGTCGTTATCACAATATCGCGCAACTATAGCTAGGCGCGCCACGTCATTCACATCGACACTTTCGTCAAGAGCGCCACTAAATACAACAGCTTGTTGTAACCCGGATGTTTGTTTTACCGTTACATTTTCAGCCATATCAGTTATGCGCCTCTCGATTGATCTCGCAGAAGCTGGTATTTCTCGAATCCGAGACAGTATTGTTTCAGTATTTGGTAAATCACTAAACAAAATTTCAGCACAGCTCAAACAAGTTTCCTTGATGTATTCTCCATCTGTGAAAGGTTTGCCCTTCGAAGCCACACACTGTGCAATTTTGTAACTACATTCGGTAGCTTTATTTTTGGTTCCAATTACTTGACTAAAAATACTACTTTGTTTTTTGTAGCCAGAAACAGCCATTTTTATGGCTTCACTTTTCTCCTCAGAGTTTTTAAACATGGACTGATGTTTGGTTTGATAGTGTCTTTGTACTCTTGACGTACGGCACACGACACTTTCATAACATAAAGCACAAACAGCACGATCCTTCTGTTGTATGAATCCATATTCGTTTGTCCAAAAGTCTTGAAACGAGCGTATATCAAGTTTTTGTCTTTTTTGAGTCATTTTAACGGCACCGTATTACTTAATAACAACACCAACTTTTGTGCTGCGGTCAACGGACTGTACGGGCATGAGTATGCGACAGCCGAGAGAACTGTAGAGGTGGTGGTGGTTGGGAGAAATATAACTTCGTCGAGGTCAGTCATTGTTGCTACAAACTCACATTGGGAATCAAAAACTGCGAGCGAAAATCAAATAAATACGCTCGTCCAGGCGCTAGCCAGACACTATTGCGTAATTATGATATTACGTCTTCGCTTGCCCGTCAAAATTCGCTTGGGATTCTTTGCAAGAATCTCATCCTGCAAACTACGGTAGCAGGTAGACGCCAGACTAGCGGGCGCCGCAAAGTATAACCACTCCCCTTGAAATTCGTTGAAGAATGTTTGTTCTCGGAAACGGTCCATAAAAACGAAGACTTACGTGCAGTATAGTATGATCAGGCCTTTAGTTTGCATCAGATCGCACATTCTTACCTCCAATGTCTAAAAACTTTCGTTTTGAAGGGTTGTAAAAACAGGTATAGCTTTAAAAGAATTATATGCTTCTATTTAATTAAAAATTCAATTTTTTTAAAATGAGATCATATACTGTACAGTATTTTAATTCACTCAGCGTGCCATTGAAAATCGTTCCACGTGCCACGCTTGCCGACCCCTGGGCTAGAGGGTCTTTCATTGCATTGGGAAATATTTGTAGATAAAGAGAAAGCAAGTCTAACCCAGAAATCAGAATCTTCAATTAAAATGTCAAATCAGTCCTCTTGTTTGGCTTTGAAACATGAAGAACAACAAAAACAACAACCAAAAAGTGAGACTTTAAAAAATGGGGGTTTGTGTTGAAGCGAAGATTGAAGTGGTATAATAAGATCACTAATGTAGAACTGATGACAAGAACCAGACAAGTGTCAGTGGAATAATAGATGAAAAGAAGATGCTGGCGATGGATACGATAAACACTGAGGAAACCTATTAATTAGCATTACAAAGCAGTCTTTGTTCTGGAATCACGAGGGTAAAAGATGCAGAGGCAGATGGAAAAACACCACGAAGGAAGAGAACTGGAGACAGAACTGAGAGTGATGAGGATGACACGGAAAGACCTTGAGCTAATGGCACAGGATAGGAAGACTCGTCATATGTTTACTGAAGGCCTATGTACCTTGAGGTGTGGAAGGGGGATGATGAAGAATCAGTAATGATCTGTGAAAATATTTTTTTAAGAGTTCATATTAGGTTGACAAAAAAAAATAACATATACACACTTTCAAGTAATTACATTCTTCTCTTAGTGCACACTTCTGTAACATGCTTATAACGCCTTCTGACCAATGTCATTTACTATGATCACTCCTTTCCAAGGATAGCATTAAAAGAAAATTTGTTCACAACTGAAACCATAAGCATTGAGGAATTTAAACGATGCAATACATTTTCACTGAATTTCTTGACCCCATCCTGCAATTCTATTATTCAATCATCCAGTGGACACAGCACACATTGAACAAGCTTGCATAATTCTAGTATCTGCATCAAGAAAAACAGTTTTGCACCATTAGTTTATCAAAAGGGTTATGAAAATACGGTGCTAAATGCTGAAATAATGAGTCGAAATTCCATGCCAAAAATGAAACCTACCTATTTCTTTCTTCCATTCAACTCAAACACAGTGTAATCCTCATCATCATCATTACCATCTCCAAGAGGTTCCATTTCTATATCTTTCTGATCTCCACTTTGTGCAATAATCCTGTATTTTCTAGACTTCGTTCGTTTCCTTCGCAACCTGTCAATATGAATAAATTCAAACACAACTGTAAAAATACCAAAAACCATTTTTTCAGTAAATTCATCATTAACACTTAGTACAAGCTATAAGGTTGTCACATGTCTAAACCATGGAGCACAATTTATGGTTATCACCGGTGACTAGAATTTAAGGCAGTTGACAAGAAGCTGAGTGAAGCACTTTACTGTTTGATTTTAGAGGCAACCAATAGTTTTCATTCTAGCAATACCTTAAGACTTGAAATTTCATGTCTTGGTCTCACTTCTACTCTGTATTCTGTTCATGTAATATACATTTTAAAAGTATGTTTACATACATACAGTGCAGCCCACTTAACTTGAACTCACGCTGATTTTCACTTAACTTGAGGCAATCTGGAAATCCCTACCAATAGTCTTCTTTAAGTAAGTTAAGAAATTCCAGTTATGTCGACTGCTGTTGACCAGAATTTTTTAATGTAAAAGTGTTTTTTTCCTGTCCCACCTCAAATTTGTACTTACTTGAGTAGAAGTTCTGCCCTTACACCTAAAATATGTTGTGATGTGGCTCTAAACACAAGGATGTGAGGAATTATCTCGGGGGAATAAATGATCACACTGGATTGTGAGAAAAGCATGTTTAGAAGATCAGATTGGACGAGCAACACTCGTTCAAAGCAGCCAAGTATTGTGATCTGGCCACGGAGCTGAGACACGATGGGTTCACTGCAAGGGTCATGGCTGTTGAGGTGTGTGCAAGAGGGCTCATGGCTGCATCAGTGTATGATTTATTGAAACTGTTGGGGCTGAGGGGACAGTTGAGAACAAAGGCAATGAAGAGGCTTAGTGAAACTGCGGAAAACATGCTGGCTGTGGAACAACTGCATTGGGCTATGGAACTCCTGACAGAAATCTAGCCCCACTTGTGGTATAGGAAACGCCCTGAAATTTTTCAAAGTCCGCAACACACTGAGTTTTTCGTTGTATTGGTGAAAGGACAGCGGCTCTACTGGTAACCCGCGGTCTATTATATTCATTTGCCAGCTTGTAATGGCTTCACGCAGGTGTGTCAGTGGTGTGCTGCAGAACAACCGCAATAATTTGTCTTCACTTTGTTACTTGCATGATTGCCTCCGGCTGGCGGAATTGTGGATTTTAAAGCTGCAACCAAGGTGGAATGGGTTCATTTTCTACACAAGACAACAGGAGGCTGAGACACTTGGGAGTCATGACCCAGGTGGGCCCATCCCCCTTAGAGTGTAAACGAGAGTAAAGGGCAGAAACACTTGATCAACGGGGGGACCTCATCTGATGATCAGATTGCCTCTTGTATCGCTCTGAACAGAGTTTCCTATCTTCCACGTTAAACAACAGTTCGATGTTCTGAATAACTGTAATTTTCTTGTTAAAGAGTTTCAATTTAATGCAAGTTCTTCTTTCCATGATTTTGAAAGTGAAAGAACAAAATTTGTAAAAAAGAAAACCTCCCTACCCTGAGATCTGAACTCGCATAATTGTGATCACGACAACAGCTTTTTAAAAACGCCTTCAAGACAACAAAGTAAAAAAAAAATAAAATAACTAGGATTAAGAATAAACAAAATGATGTAGGCTAAGCATACTCTCTGTTCTGATTTGCTGTAGGCCTATACAGCTTCTCAGTTGTGGCAGGGCTAGGCCTATATGCATTAGGCCTATACTGTCATCAGATAGCCTAGGCCTACTTCTTTTTAAAATAAGATTTCAAACAACTACTAAATCCAGGAAAAAAACAACAACATGACTTACCAAAGTGCTCTGGTTATAAAGTACACTAAAACGATGCCAGTAACGCCCAATATCACATACAACGTCCGTAAAAGCATATCTTTGTTATCAGACATTTTTTGTAAGAACGTATCTGATCTATCATCATCTTCTGAATTTGAACACTCTGTTTTGTTTACATTAACGTCAAGAGTGCAATTTAATTTTTCCTGAACTACATTGTTAACTGGTGTTAATTCTGGTCCTAGAGTAGCTTTGGTTACACTGCTGGCTTTCTCAGTCGAGACACCTGGGACGTCTTTTACCAAGCGTGCATGTTCTCTTCCCGCTGATACTAATGTTAATTGCGAAACTACTATTAAGAAGGATATGGCACACATGGAATATACAGTTAGGAAATCTGAAAGTCTGAGTTCGCTTGAACCAAAAGTATACGTAATCATACTGATTTACAGAATATACCTTAGGACTCTTAAAAAACCCTTCTCTCTTTTTTTTTTCAACTTAGGCCAGACCCGACAACTAAAACATTATTATTAATCACAGGTTGTCTTTCGACACGCAACACAAAACGTTACTACACATAGCCTGATATTTTTTAGAGTTGCAGTCTTAAATAATGTTTAAATTGTTGAATAACTCGGGAAAACTTAATATAGTAAACCAATATTACAACGTATAAAAAATTCACATTTAGGGCCTACAGTAATTGTAGGCTACCTTAAGTTATGCTTAATCTATACGCAGCATAGTAATCACAATAAATTTTGCAAGCTTAGAGAAGTTTTGTCCATTCAAAAATAAAACAAAGGCAAACTGTACATAATGGAGTGTAATTTCCGGTTTCTGGTTTCATAAACAGGGATGTAGGTAAAATGAAAATAAATATATGATACAGTGAATAAAACTCTTAAGAATACAAAGAATAACATTGTTATATAAGTAACAAGACACGAAAAACAAATTTAAAATGAAATGATTTGTTGGACAATGATAACAGGCTTCAGTTTTTTAGTTTTTCATTGTTTTAAATAACAATATTGTGATTCAGGTCTGTTTGGTTGGAAGCGCGCGTCTTGAAATTACCCGAAATTGGCAATGTCCGCTTAAACAAAAAATGTGTTTGTTTTATATAGCCTACTATACACACTGACTAAAATAGGAAATTACCCTAAAATAATAAATTGAACGCTAGTTATTCATCAGTTGGAATAAAATGCGTTGGCGGAAATAATAAATGCACGTGCTTGTAATATTTGTTTTTCCAACTAGGCTTTTGGTGTCGTCAAGCGAATTAATGTGACAACATTTCTTGTGCAAGATGTAGGGCCTATGGTTTGTGGTTGTTACTTCTTCTTCTTCTTTGATCCTTAGCCGCCGATCGTCAAAGCAGTCAGTGGCCATTACGCCTGGTGGCGTCTTGTAGGGCAACAACAAATTGATTCCACTTTGCTCGGTCGGCGGCCATCCTTCGTACAGTGCCCCAACTCTGGTTCATTCTTTGCATCTCGGCCTCCACAGTCCTCCGCCAAGTTGTTTTTGGTCGGCCTCTCTTTCGTTTTCCATCAGGGGTCCATAGCATAGCTGTTCTTGTGATGGCATCGGGGTCTCTTCTGGGGACATGGCCAACCCAGCTCCAGCGTCTGCCAGCTAGTGTGGTTGTTACCATATCTCCTATATCGGCAGTTGTTCATATTATTTGGAATTGAAAACAATATATATCCTGATTATAACCCATCAGAGGTTGAATGGGATATTTTTCATCATTAAAATATAAAAATAAAAAAAATATCGCGTCATTCTCTTCTGATTTGCAAATTCACCCATAAATATAGATCAAGTGTTAAGACCCATGGAAATGCATAATATAATTAAACAGTATTTAAAAAGAACAAGTTTATAGGCCTATATAGTAATTGGGAAGGTCTGGTGACGTTCTTATAACATTGACTCGTGGAAATGAAGCACAGTGGGCTGTCTGTTCGAAAGGGTCTTAAAAACATTAAGAGACGCAGTGAAAGGGGGTAAGGGTTAGGTTTAGGTATCCTAATCCTAACGCTAAACGACATGGTGACATACTGGCATGACATCAAAGAAGACGGTCCACTGTGCTTCATTTCAACCCATATGACTTATAACAAATAAAAGTCAATTAAATATCTAACTATTAAACACCCATTACTGGTACCGCCAGGCCTTTACACCACTTCACTTTAATATTATTCTTGTTCAGAGTTTCTTCTTGATTTTGTTTGTTTGTTTTTTGTTATTTACTTAACGTATAAGCACAATTGTGATTGTCCCTATTTACAGTGATTTGACAAATTTGATGCCACTTTCTCATATCGGCAGTTTTTCATATTATTTGGAATTGAAAACAATATATATCCTAATTATAACCCATCAGAGTTCCATGTGTAGTGAATGTTCCGAAGAAAATACCTTTCACAAAACCCACTCTGTATATGTTCATCTTTGCAAGGCTTTTCATTTTCAGACCTTACTTCACAACTGTATGCATTTCAGGCAGTTATCTTATCTAATAGTTGTGCAACACAAGCAAACATATCTTGAATGGATTACATAAACGAGAGGCTTTGCTGCAGGTAATTATTTTGTCTGCCCCAAGGAGGACAGTCTTTGGGTGATGACAATCACAATGGCATGTTATTATGCCATATGATCAATTTGTAATACAGCATTTGTTGATAAATCAGATAGCCACATTACGAATAATAGTTAAACAATTTATTGATTATAAAAACTTTTCACAGTGTTCTGGTTTACTGCATATAATGTGATGGTTGTTATCTTCACAACATTTCCACTCAGAGAAAACATTTCAATATCCTTTCTGATAGACTTAATCAGACCAGATCACCTGCTATCTTCACAGCTAAGGTCAGCTGCAGTGAATCTCTGGTCTATCAGAGATAAACCTGCAGAAATAACTCTGACAATGTCATTTGTACAGTGAAAATTGTGGACAACATATTGTAAAAACTGGCCCAGCCTGTAAGACTGAATTACTAATATCTGTCTTCGTTATCAACAACAGAATGAACAAAGCAAGAACAGCCTTTTTTTAGTCTAAACAACACCTGGAAGTCCTCTCAGTACAGCACAAGCACAAAATTTGGATTATATCAGAGCTGTGTGCTTTCTGTGCTTCTCTATGGCGCGGAGAGCTGGAGAGTTACAGAGAAGGAAATGTCGAAATTGTCCTCTTTTCACACAACATGCCTAAGAAAAATTCTCCGAATCTTTTGGCCGAATATCATCACCAGCCAAGATCTGCTTACTCGGAGCAAGCAAGAGGACATGCACACCATCATAGCTGGCAGAGGCTGGAGCTGGGTTGGCCATGTCCTCAGAAGAAACCCCGATGCCATCACAAGAACAGCTATGCTATGGACCCCTGAAGGAAAATGAAAGAGAGGCCGACCAAAAACAACTTGGCGGAGGACTGTGGAGGCTGAGATGCAAAGAATGAACCAGAGTTGGGGCACTGTACGAAGGATGGCCGCCGACCGAGCAAAGTGGAATCAATTTGTTGTTGCCCTACAAGACGCCACCAGGCGTAATGGCCACTGACTGCTTTGACGGTCGGCGGCTAAGGATCAAAGAAGAAGGAGACTGTCTTCGTTGGTTTGAGGAGGAGCTTATATAGTGGGTTTTGTGTCCTGAGATATTTTTTCTTAAAGCATTCACCAAAGCACATGGAACTAGCCACATTATGCTTCACTGAAAACCATGTGTACATTATTCATTACCCTTTAGCTCCTAAAGGAGCTTAGGCCTTCAGTGCATAAATGCCAAATACTCCTATCCCATGCTGTTAGCTCAAGTTCTTTCCATGTATTCCTCATCAGTTTCATTTCAGTCTCCAGTTTTCTTCTCCATGTGTTTTTCAGTCTACCTCTGCTTCTGTTACCATGGGGATCAGCAGGCTTCCTCGGTGTGTGTCCTATTCATTGTAGCATCATCTCTTGTTCTATTGGCGTGTTTCTGGTTCTGGTCATCAGTTCCATATTGGTGACCTTGTCATACTATTTCAATGAGTTCTATGCCAGCACTCTTGTGGGGGTCGGAATGGCTTAGAAATATGGTTCCCTCTAATTCTAAAGATACTATGTTCGGTTCCCAGTACAGGGAATATATTTTATTGAAATTTTTTCGGCCAGAGTCCGCTGGGAGAACAACATTAGACAATCTGTGAAGGACCGAGGACTAGAATGGAACCAGGCCAGGAGGAAGACAGCCGATAGGATAGTCTGGCGCTCTCTCTTCTAAACCTCTACACCTCACGGTAGAAGGGGAACGACTAAGTAAGTAAGAAATTTTTTCAGAACCAGTGGGTCCTATGATGTCATACTCCCCTTGATCTCATGGATAGTGAGATCCGATGCCTATCCTCGGATAAGGGTGAAAAAATAAGAGTCCTTGTGTGCAAGCTGCGCATGTTAAAGTCCCTGAGCAGTTGGAAATCGTAAAAAGTAGGCCAAATAGCTACTGCCCTGGCAAAAATTTACAAAATTAGGAAAACCTACTCACCACAAAAATATTTATAAAATGAATCCTGGGGACACGTGTTATAAATGTGCTGTGGTTGACTACTTTTGGGGTCAGTTGTGAGTGAGGGCATCATTACAGAATGTAGTGTCTATGAGTGGCACCAACCCCTCCCCCATCACCCAGACTACATATGAGGCCATTTTCTTATTAGTGGACACTAATTCACCTTCTGACTGCATGAGATAGGTTGTGATCTTTTCTGTGAAGTGAAGTGAACATTCACTAAAATATCATTGTCCACCGCTGCGTTGAAGGAAGCAGATCATCTTGCAGAGATTAAAGATACATAAAGACCACACTTGTTCAAAATACTCTGAAATGTGAAAAAAGACTGTGATTATTAGACATAAGATCTTTAGACAGCTCAATGTTTTTAAAGTAGATCTCCATAGCTCCTGGGTTGTCTACAGCTATTCTGGAGCAAAGAATTCCTTGTGATTTTTCTAGATCCTTCTTTAGTGTGTGTCCAACACAGGTTGTACTCTTACTTGTTCTGTCCACATCCAACATATTTCTTTATCTCTCGTTCCACTAGTATTTGGTTCTTTCCCTCAGTTCTGTTGAGTGATTATATCAGTATAATAGTTCTTCTGTTCTCCATACACATCTGTTTGGAAATTTCTTTGATCTGTTTTGTATTGTTATTGTTCTCCATACAAGAAGACAAATTTAACGTTTGAGTTAAATAGGTTGAAGCAATAATTAAGACCCTTCCCCACCAGCCCTGATTAAAAAAATATTTTTGTATTCATTTTTCTTTTCAAATCAGGTTCTAGATGCCAGACAGAAGATGCACCATAAAAGCGAAACACAATTATGTCTCCTGACACAAGTGTATCCAGAGTTGTAATTAACCAATTACGTATTTAATGTTAAGAAGCATCTCTTCTTGTATGTCGAAGCGGGTGACGGCGTCTTCAAAGCCAGTGAATGCAGAGAACGCACAGACGTACAAACTGGTGGTAGTTGGTGATGGTGGAGTTGGCAAGTCGGCACTTACCATTCAGTTCTTTCAGAAGCTTTTTGTGCAGGATTATGACCCAACCATTGAGGATTCATATATCCAGTACACAGAGATTGATGGCCAGTGGTGCATTTTGGATGGTAAGCACTTCAGATGGGAGATAACGCATAAATGAATGTAGTAGGGGAAAAGACTGTAAACTTTGTAAAAATTTGATGATCAGTACAACAAAATAGAGGAGAAAATAGTCTTCTAACCTAAAAGTTGTAAAGGCACTGTCTTTTCTTTAAAGGAAATATGTTCTGCGCATGGTTCTTCTTCTCCATACGCTTTCAGATGTCATGTTATGCCATGAATATGTTTAACAAAAGCAGTGGTCAGCCTGAGGTTGTTGGCATCTCCAAAGAGTTTGTCCAGGTATGGTAATGGTGATTGTCCTCTTTGTATGTTATACTGGTATCAAATTGAGACCTGTGTGTAATAATCAGGGTTCGTAGCGACCTTGAAAAACCTGGAAAACGAAAAAAAAAATTCCAGGCCTTGAAAAGCCTGGAAAAATGGCTAACAGCCTTGAATTTCCTGCATCGGACCTTGAAAAAATATTAAAAATCGGAAGTTTTCCATTTTTCGGTTATTGATGGTATTTTTCGTTAAACTTCAGTTACCGCAGAATTTTTACTTCCCTTTGGGCACAAAATCCATTTCCAGACGTTTTCGGCGGTTCGTGTTTTCGGCGATTTGCGTTTTTGGCGAATTGCGTTAACGATGTGAAGCAGATTTATTTTTAGCACGCGTGTCTGTTGTTACTCGAAAGCGGTAATTTCCTATTACTCGTGGGTTTTTGCTCCGCAGTGAATATGTGTAGTTATGTCTTGTATCGTAACAGTTAGGGTTAGATTTAGTATTAAGGTTAGGATTAGGGTTAACGCTAACCCAAACACTAATACTAAACCTAACCCTAACTGCTACGAAAGGACACATAACTACACATATTCACTGCGGAGCAAAAACCCACGACTGGGAAAAAAATGTATTTTAACCTCAGACCTAAGGGCCTTTTATATTTGGATATGCGCCCTAATATAACCGACTAGGTTGAACGGAACGCGCCTCGCCAAAACTTAAAAAAAAACAAAACAACAACAACACCAAGAACTTGTCTCTACGCATTCATGTTGTATTAAATCGTTCATTTCAACTGAGGTAAGTAATAAATTCATTTATAAAACATATTTACATAGGCTAAGTGCGGTTTATAGATAGGCCTACTGTACTTACGGCCGTAATTTACAATGTAGGCCTATTTACAGTTATTTTTAACCATGGCAAAAATTAGTGTTTGAATGAAATTTCTTGGTTTACAACTGGTTACGAGAATATGTTTGACACAGTTTGAGATGGTCAAGAATAGAAATTGATGGCGATTCCATATCCTATAGCCTACTCTGTTATCAGATGTGTCCCACTGTTCATTTCACCACATTTTTGGGAAATAAATATATTTTGAATGCTTTTTCATTATATTTATGATGAAGAGACATCCCGTTCTGCTCTGCAGGGTTATAATTAGGATATGCCTAGGCCTACATGTTTTCAATTCCAGATAACATGAATAACCGCCGATACATGAAAGTGGCGTCACATCTGTCAAATCACTGTAATTAGGATAAATGATAATTACTAATTTTGTGCATAGACCTATGTTATTTAAAATTTTAAAAATAATTTAAAAAAAAATTTTTTTAATCGAAACAAACAGAAACGATAAAACAAAACAAACCCCAACAAAAAAAAATCAAACAAAAATAGTAAAGATGGGGAGGGGGTGTGTGTGTGTGTAAAGGCCTGATGTTTCCAGTTAGATATTTAATAGATTTTCACTTATCATAAGTGTTATAAGGATATCATCATACCTTCACCCTCCCAATTACTATATATTAACGGGAGCCGCGCTAGCGTAGTGGTTACAACACCGCTCTGGCGACCGGGTGATACAGGATCAAACCCGGGCGACGGCATTTGAGGATTTTTCGTCGACCGGGATTTGGACTGGATTAACTCGAGACCTGGTGAGAACATTTGAAGGAGTGTCCTCGACCAGGGACTGGCGGCTCCTGAGCCGACCCAGCTGCAATGGGTACCTCCGAAATCGGCGAGTATATGCCTGAATGGCGAGGGACACCTGTCTCTGTACAAGAAATAAAGGGATACTCACGTAAAATCAATGTCAGGTTAGACATAAATAATAACCTGAGATTTCGCCTTGAGTATTAGCGGGCGTACGAAAAAAAAAAAGAAAAAAAAACTATATATTAACTTTTGTTCTAGTTAAATATTGTTTGACTATATTATTCATGCGTTTAGAACTTTGACTTGGTAAATATACATAGCTTAGGCCTACTTATAAGTTATTTGTGTGTTCCATTTTTGTTTGTTTTTTAAACAGAAAAGAACACAACCCTAAGGAGCAGTTTTTCCCTCAGAAACATCAAAACTATCTAACACTATTCCCTCGGACACGTCAAAAACATGTAGCACTATTAGGAGACCTACAGATGTGACATCATTTGTGACCAAGGAAGAAACTCTCAGAGCTGAGATTATTTGGACTCTTTTTTCAGTGAAAAGTCACCATAGTTTTAATTCAAATTTCATACGCAACAAGGGACATATTCTCTTCTGTGGTAGTTTTTATTCAGCCTTCAGCTTTATTTCAAAACCTGAAATTCAGATTGGTGCATTTGGAACAGTAGCTGAAAATAGGAAGCATTTTCCTGTAGCATTGAAGAAAAAACAACTCAAATTGAAAAAGACAAATCATCCTGTGTTTTGTGCGAACGAACTTTACAGAAGATAAGGCATGCCGACAATCACCTGGCATGATATGAAAAGATTTAACCTTATATCTACTGTTCACTCCAATGATAATATAAACAAGGCAGAAAGACAAATTCTTTAGGGCAGAACAATTCAGAAGCCTTTGCTTGCAGAAAAATACAGCAAAAGTATGGGAGGTGTCGACTACTTCAGCCAACTAGGTGCAAGCTACCCCTACCCACACATATCCTATTTTTATATCATTTCTTAGTTGAAACTGCCCTGGTCAATGGGCACATAACCTACAACACTGCCAACTCTACAAAAAAAAAAAAAAGCAAAGATCAGGATGTCAGTATGACTCTTATTGAACCTGCTATTCTTCGACGTAATGTGACACCTTCAAAACCACAGGTCACAACAACACGACTTACTGAGCACCACTTCATTGATAAATATGAAAGGACAAGGTACAAACCAGACTGTAAAGTGTGTAAGGCTGCAGGGAACAGAAGCCAGACTTGCATGTACTGCCCAGATTGCAATGTACCTCTATGCCTGATATTCTGCTTCAAGTTATACCACACAGTCAAGGATTATCAACGATCCAGACAAAGTTTCTTGCAGAGGCCTACAGCTACAACTTCAATCCCAGTTAATAAAGGAAGCAGCTCAGACTCCAACTAGAGGTACGTAGCTACTCAAACATTTACAAACGCTCATTGTCATGCCACAGACGCAGAATACATTCAAAAAAGACAAACACGAAAAATAGTTTTTTTTTGCATTTTATTCACAATTTTATTAGCCTTTTATGTTGATATACGTTAATCATTAAATCAATATGTCAATCAAGCTTATTTTATTCATTGACATCCATGTCACTAACATTTTATTGCGCTGACGTTGAACAAATTCGCTAAAAACTGGGAAAAGATGTCTGTTTTTCAATCTTTTATGAATTTAAAAAAAAAAAAAAATGTTCTTTTTAAAGAAATCTGCAAACACCCTTGGTAATGGGAGACGGTAATGCTCCGGATTGCTGGTCAGCAAAGTGATAATTATATCTGAGAAAATTAGATGAGGAAAATATTAGAGTTTCCCATCCTTGAAAATCACGTGCTGGACCTGGAAAAAGCCTGGAAAATGCTTGAAGAAATTTGCTATGAACCCTGAATAATGCATTTTTGACATGTACACCACACCATACTGTGTTGTTTGCAGTCTTTGTAAATTGTAATTGTAGTGATGTAATACTAAATATGTGATGTTACTAGCACATTTACTAATCTGCACAATGCACAGTCCAGACTGTTTCTAACTTTCTAAATAATTTGACAGATATCAAGAATACATTACGTATTAGGGCAGATTATATGACTGTTCAAGCCATAGTTGTTACTATTATTAGGAGCAGTGCGTCTTAACCAGGAGTGCATGCAAACCCTGGTGATGCACAACCCAGCTTTTGGGGATATGAGACATGCTGTATGTTTTATAAGGCAGGTCATCATAAGCACGCTGTAATACACAGACTTCAAATGTATTTCTACAATAAATAACATTGACAACGTGAATTCAATGACGAACCTAAGTCACATATTTTAAATATCATTTTCTGAATCATAATTAAAGAGAAGAAGTGGTAGAAGGCTCATTAATCTAGTCAACTCATGATTACTGTCAAATGTAAAATTCTTAGTTTTCATATTTTCTAAACAAAAATTTATAACATTTGAAGCATATTTACAATTATTTCTCAGTAATGCTTTAGTTATGAATATATTGTGTACTAATTTTCTTCAGAAAGTATAGAATATTGGCGCTGGCTAAATTCAATAGAATTCTTGTCACTGTCTACAGCTATATAAAAAAAATGCTGGAAATTACTCACAAATGCACTCCTCATTCATAAGCCTCTAATGATCATATTTTCCATTTTATCAGGCTTATTACATGCAATAAATATAGAAATAAAATATTTTTCTTTTAATTGCATGTAAAAAGATGTATTTGTATCTCTTGTTCACACTTCTCGCAAATTTGTGAGCTAGAAATTAAAGAGCGGTGGGCTTCATTAGATGTTGTAAAGAGGTGCAAGACTTCTAAGGTGCGGTAAAGGAGTGTGGGACTTCTAAAGGGTTAAGAAGCACTGATTTAGGGGTACAGTCACAAGGGGTGACTACATGAGGTTGTGCATAAGGCTGGCAACCTCATCTTGTAAAATAAATTGCTACAGAAACCATTACTTACGAGAGCACATGAATGCTTTGATGCAGGCTTCCTGCAAAGCAACCATTTGCAGTAGTGGTACCAAGTTCGTTAAGGAGCAAAGAGGGTAAATGATAGTGACAAGGTATATGCCTTTTTCTTTTTTAATCAGAAATGGGTTTAAACCGCTCAACCTGTGTTGAAATTTGAAAATTGGTTATCCTTTCAGCCAGCTTGATGCAGTTGTGAAACTAAGAGTTTTGTTATATTATATAAACTTACTTTTCTGAATTCTTCTTCTTCTTCTTCCGTCCTTAGCCAAAGACCGACCAAGCAGTCAGAGGCCATCACGCCTTGTGGCGTCTTAAGGGCAACAGCAGATTGATTTTCTCTGTTGTAGTTTCCCATCACGCCTAGCGGCGTCTTTAGGGCAACAACAAATAGATCCATCTGCCGTTGTTTCCGTAATCGGTGTGACAAGCCAACGGGTGATCAGCCCATTGGGCTTTTCTGAATTACATAGCCCATTTTGTCTGTTCCACAAACGTGTTAGCAGTTTTGCAAAGTTCTTTAAGCATTTAATGCACTTTCTTATCTTTCAGCATTTGATCCAGTCTTATTTCTCAGCATGTGATACACTGTCTTTGTCTCTCAGCACGTAATACACTGTTTTATTTGACAGCATGTAATACACTATCTTATATCAACATGTAATACACTGTCTTATTTCTCAGTGTGTAATACACTGTCTTATTTCACAGCATGTAATGCACTGTCTTATCTCACAGCATATATTACACTGTCTTATTTCACAGCATGTAAATGCACTGTCAGATCTCAGTATATAATATGTCTTGCAGTACTGGACACAGCTGGACAGGAAGAGTTTAGTGCCATGCGTGAACAGTACATGAGGAAAGGTGACGGGTTTCTGCTTGTATATTCTGTCACAGACAAGCAGAGCTTTGAAAATATCAGCAATTTTCACACCCAAATTCTTCGAGTTAAGGACAGGTAAGGGATACAATTTATGTCTGTCACTGAAATGATCTGTGTGTGACATTGGCACAGCACTTTTTAATGAATATACTGTTGTCATTACATGTCTTAATTAATTTTTTTTAATTGTCTCAAATATTGTCAATGAAAGAAAGCAAGATTAAACTTATCATCACCCTACAGTTATCCCAAAGAGCATAGGCCTTCAACTAGCTTATGCCAAGTCTTTCATGTCCCGTAACCATCAGCTGAAGCTCTTTTTGTGTCTTCTCTTTCCTTTCATATTCTGTCTCCAATTCTCTTCTCCGTGTTATCTTTGGTCTCCCTCTACCTCACTTACCGAGGATTCCAGAACATGGACTGCATTGTAATACTTTCAGCAGGTTTCCTCGGTGTGTGTCATATCCATCGCCAATGTCTTCTTCTCATCTCTTGTTCCGCTGGCACTTGTCTGGTTCATGTCATCAGTTCCACATTGCTGACCTTGTCATACCACTTCAATGTTTCTATTCTGCACAAGCACCCATTTATGACAGAAAGTAAAATAGAACTAAATAATATTTCCCAATCAATGTTACATGTGCTGCATGTTATGTTATGAATCAGAAAACATTAACTGTCTTAAGTCAGACCTTTAAAACTCTTATAAATTCCCAAACAGGAGCCAAGATTTTAAAATAGGGAACCTACCATGACAGGAATATTGAGTTGTCATAAGCCCATATTTAACTCATTAACTACCGCAAGCCGATGGGAACGGCTTACGAAAGAAACACATTTGGACGGCAAACCGGTCCCATCGGCTTTCTAAGTTTAGTAAGATAACGAATGAAATATATGACGAAACACATTCTGATCTGGTTCGAGATTTTAATTTAACACCGGAAAACGACATTCCAAAGCGTGGGTAAATTTGTGCTTCTCAAAAGTGATATTATATTCATATTTATTACACGTTTCAGGTTAGTTACCAAATCGCAAAACTGTTTACTATGGCAACGAATGATATCGCCACAAAAAACGCACGTACACCTCGTCTAACTGCTGAACAGGCTAGAAACTTATTTCAGCAATTGATCGATAGTTCTAGCGATGATGAGGACAGTGAAAACAATGTGGACATTTATTCAGGTAGTGAATTGTATGGCAGTGATGATAACACTAGAAGTGAAAATTCAAGCAATGAAGATATTAGAAGTCCTGGGCCATCAGTGGGTCGTAAAAGAGTGAAAACCTCGGTTAGAGTTACCAATAGTGCAGGAAATAGTGCAGGAAATACTGTAGGCCTAGGCCTAACTAAAATAAGAGAACAATGGGATCAAGTGACTGAGGGTGAAACAACAAATAGTTTTTATTTTGATCCAACTCATGAACCAGGTTTGCAAGCAAATCTTGATGCAAGTTCCTCTGTACTTGATTGCTGGCTTACATTGCTGACACCAGATGTTTTACATTCTTTGGTCAAAGTAATAAATGATTATGCTGAAGTAAAGAATTCAAAACCCCCATCTTCAAACAGATCTTCGTCTGCTGCTTGGAAACCTGTCACTGACTATGAGCTTTTGAAATTTTTCGCAGTAACAACTGCGATGGGTTTAGATAAAAAGCCATCGGTAAAAGATTATTGGGCACATACACCTCATAATTATACACCCTGGTATGGCAATATGTTTTCAAGATCTAGGTTTGAAATAATTTACCATACAATGATGCATGTTGGAGATGCTGATTCAGAAGGGAAGGACAAAATAGAGCCTTTTTTAAATTTGCTCGTTGCGAAGTTCCAGGATGCATTTTATCCATTTCAGAATTTAGCCATTGATGAAATGGTTATTGGGTATAATGGACGCTGGAAACACAAGCAGTACAATGCAACAAAGCCAAGCAAGTATCACATTAAGACCTTTGGATTGTGTGATTCTGCCACTGGATATGTCTATTCTGTATTGACATACTTTGGGAAGAATACATCATATATTCTTGCTAATGACTCTACAACAAGTCAGGCGGTGAAGGTATTTGATTTCTTGCTGCAAGGAATTGGGAAGGGCCACCATGTATTTGCTGACAGATACTACACTGTGGATACACTGATAACCTATCTGTTGAGTAGGGGCATTCATTATACTGGCACAGTCAACATCAACAGAAAAAATTTTCCACTTCAACTGAAGACCCTCTCCCTCCATCACCGAGAAGCCAGGTGGTACAAAAATGGTGATGGATCTCAGATATGTGTTGCTTGGCAAGACAAAAAGGCAAAGAAACCATGTATTGTTGTGTCCACTGAAACATCAGTTGAGATGGTGCAAGTCACAACTCGACATCACAACTTAGTCGAAAAACTCAAACCAGTACACCAGTACAGTTTTTGCATGAATGGATGTGACCACAATGATCAAATGGTAGCTTACTATGGCAATTTCCAAAGAAAAACTAGAAAATGGTGGAAGAAAATTTTTTACTGGATTATAGAGGTGTCCCAGGTAAATGCCCATATATTGTACACCCTCAGTCATGCTGATGAGAAGTCAGTGTCATTGAAATTTTTCAAAGACAAACTGATTGATCAGTTGACTGAGAAGGCTGCCTCCATAACTCCACCTGATCTAGTAGATACCAGTAGCAACAAGAAAGGTAGGAAATTGTTAGGAAACAAAGTTAAACGATTTGAGGGTGCAAAGCACATTGTGGATTACACCGACAAAGATAGGAACTGTATAGTGTGCTCAACACCTGCGAAACGAGTCCGAACCAATTTTTATTGCATCGGTTGCCCCGAAAAGCCCCATCTCCATCCAAAGAGCTGTTTTAGGCTGTACCATACGCATGATCCTTCAGCTGTAACTTACTAAAGACATTGACATACTGTAAATAAGTTATAGATAATGTGCTTTGTCAAAGGAGCTATTTATTCAAAATTTCTGAGATTTTTTGGAAGTGGTGTAGGTGTGATAATGTAAATCATTAATAGTGTATTTATTAGCTATTGTGTGTGTTCTTGGGCTTGTTTTTCTTGCCATTGGATATACTACATGAAAATCACCAAGAAAAGAAATTAGCTGCCTCAGGAATAAGCAAGTTCCAGGTAAGTTGATAATTTAAAGAAAATGTTGCATGCTTTTTCTTTCTTTCAATCATTTTACATTACTACTAATATCCACCATATTAAGTAAACTTTCCTTTTATCAGCTTTAGGCAACAGGACATTCATTTGTCATCAAAATGACATATCAGTAATAAAAATCTGTTTAAAATTAATAAATCTGCAGCTTAAGTTCTCCAAACACTTACAGGGAGAAAATGAGGAAAAAATTTCAGACATTTTTTGGGAAGTGGCATAGGTGTGATAATGTAAGTTACCAATAGTGTAAATATTAGTCAGTGTGTGTGTGTTCTTGGGCTTGTTTTTCTTGTTATTGGATATACTACATAATAATCACCTTAAAAAAGGCATTACCTACCATAGAAACAAGAAATTTGAACATAAGTTGATAATTTGGAAACAAATTTGAATTGATTTTTGTCTGTCAATCATTTTATATTACTATTAATATCTACCATACTAAGTAAACTTTCCTTTTATCAGCTTTAGGCAACAGTACATTCATTTGTCATCAAATTGACATATCAGTAATAAAAATCTGTTTAAAATTAATAAATCTGCAGCTTAAGTTCTCCAAACACTTACAGGGAGAAAATGAGGAAAAAATTTCAGACATTTTTTGGGAAGTGGCATAGGTGTGATAATGTAAGTTACCAATAGTGTAAATATTAGTCAGTGTGTGTGTTCTTGGGCTTGTTTTTCTTGTTATTGGATATACTACATAATAATCACTTTTAAGAAAGGTATTACCTACCATAGAAACAAGAAATTTGAACATAAGTTGATAATTTGGAAACAAATTTGAATTGATTTTTGTCTGTCAATCATTTTACATTACTAATAATATCTACCATATTAAGTAAACTTTCCTTTTATCAGCTTTAGGCAACAGTACATTCATTTATCATTAAAATGACATATAATTCATAAAAATATGTTTAAAATTAAGAAAACTACAGATAAAATTCTACATACACCTACAGAATGAAAATGGGAACAAAATTTAATTCGGCCACAGTGTGTTTTTTAATTCGGTAGTTAATGTGTTAAGGTAGATAAACAGGTATTTCTTCTTTTGCACAGTTTTAAGTTTGCATGAATTTGCATTCACATCAGCATAATTATGTTTCATGCTCAGTGGCATTGACAGTAAGTACCCTCTTTAACTGCTGTTTTTATTTTTAGCATGCCAATATTCCAAATAGGGGCTGCTTTCACAACTGTCTTGCCATGTGAGTTATTTGAGATAGGTACTGTTTTCTCAGCTGTCCTGCTACGCCAGTACTTTGGATAGTCACTCTTTTCTCAGCTGTCTTGGCGTGCTAACTTACTTACTTAGTCGTTCCTTTTCTACCGTGAGGTGTAGATGTTTGGAAGAGAGAGTGCCATACTATCCTATCAGCTGTCTTCATCCTGGCCTAGTTCCATTCTAGTCCTTGGTCCTTCAGAGATTGTCTAATGTTGTCCTCCCAGTGGACTCTGGGTCGTCCTGGAGGTCTGGATCCTGGCTCTTAGCCTCTCATACCTGCCGTGGCAGCCGATCTTCTCCCATTCTGCAGACATGGCCAAACCATCTTAGTTGGGACTGTTCTTCTTGGGTCTGCAGGGGTTGAGTTTTCAGGCTTTGACATATCGTCGGGTTGTGGACCATCTTGTTACTTTAACCACCTTTCTCAGATACCTCATTTCTGTTTTCCCAGCTTTCTAGACATGCCTGTACCTCAGATACTCACTGTTTTTCCCAGCTGTCTTGCCATGCTGATACCTCAGATACTTGCTATTTTCTCAGCTGTTGGGACATTTCAGTACTTCAGACAGTTGCTGTTTTCAGAGCTGTCTTATCATACCAGCACTTCAGATAGGCACTGGTTTCTCAGCTGTCTTGCCAAGCCAGTACTGTAAATAGTCACTGTTTTCCCAGCTGCCTTGCCATGCCAGTATCTGAGGTAGTCACTGTTTTCTCAGCTGTCATGACATTTTAGTATCTCAGACAGTCACTGTTTTCATAGCTGTCTTGCTGTGCTAGTATTTCATATAGTCACTGTTTTCACAGATGTCATATTATGTCAGTACTTGAGACCGGCCACCTTATCCTATTATGTGGAACAGAGAAGGCGCATATGGCCGACACCAGTACCATTCATGAAAAAGCTCTACGTAGATGCAGAAAGCATCAAGCTGACTACTGCTTTCTTTCAAAACATTCAAGTATACATCTGAGAGTGTACGAAGAAGACAGTCACTGTTTTCATAGCTGTCTTGCTGTGCCAGTCAAGACCTTTGTCATTATCTCCCATACTTCTTTTTTTCTTTGACTTTTCCCTAGTCAACAGACTTTCAAAACTCTCCTTTTTTTTAAGTATGTGGCCAAAGAGCTTTGCCTGATGTAGATTAGTACTCTTAATTTATGTAGTTCAGAATTTCTCTTCATGCAGTGTGAAACAAATCTTCAAAGCACAGCATGAGTTATTTTGGCACTGTTGATTACATTTGCAATAATTGCATGATAATGGATTTAAAATGTGTCCCATGCTTGTTTTAACACCATTAAGCTCACAAGGTCAGTCAGCTTTGGAGAACTTAAAGAAATCAAGGAAGCCGTTTGAGGTAAAAAATCTTCCTGAGCCCTACAAGTAGCGTGAAGAGCAACAATAAGAACTACTTCTTGGCAGTACATTCCCTGAATAGCAGTTGGAGTAAATGTTAAATCACTATGACCTTGGTCGGGATAACTTTAAGTCAGTACATTCTTTGACTTGTAGGAGGGGAGAGACTGTTAGATCACTATGTCCATGGTCTGAATGGCTTTTAAGGTAGTATATTCCTTGAGTTGCTATGGGGCTAAAGGTTAGAATACAATAACCATGATAACTTTGAAGGCACTATATTCCTTGAGTTGCGCTAGGAGGTAAAGTTAGATTACTATGACCATGATCTGGAAAACTTTAAGGTGGTGCATTCCTTGAATTACAGTTGGCGGAAGTGTTAGATCACTATAACTGTTGTCTGAACAACTGTAAGGTAATACATTCCCTGATGTTTCAGGTGGGGAAAGTGTTAGATTACTTTGACCATGATCTAAGTGTAGCAGATGAGTCTAAACCTGTTGCATACTGTTAAGTCATGTTTTATTAATGGGAGTTAGGTGTTAAAGATTTATATGTATAGGTCAGATTTTTGTACACACGTTAGTTAGCACGCTTTAGTGATGAGATAATTTTTTTGAGTTGGGGGCTTATTGAACACAGCTCAACTGTATGGTTGCTAGTTGTTTTAAAAAAAATATATGATAAAGCAAGTTGTCGAATATTCTTAGTGTTAGTTTGGGGAGAGACGGTTGAGCTGAGCGATAGTCTCACGCGGTTCCGCGCATGAGTAATTTTTACTGAGCTGTTCTGAGATGCAGTAATCTCGTGACAGTACGTTCCTGGCAGGGCTTCGGGATGGTGACTATCCATCTCGCTAGTGTGTTCCAGTGGGTTCTCTTTGTAAAGGAGAATATTTGATAAAGTGCAGAGTATATATATATATTATCGAAGTGAAGATAGAGAGATTTACGGGAATGTTTTTCTCCCGGTGTATTTGTCATACAAAGCCTTGGATTGCACAGGCTTATTGTTATAATGCATTTTGTTGTTCAAAGCTTGGATTATGATTGATTATTGATGTACTGCGTTTATTACTCAAGCATTGGATTATGATGGCTTATTGTTGTACTGCATTTGTGTTCAAAGCCTTGGATTTACTATGCTGGCTTGTTTATGTATAGTACTGATTATTCAAAACCTTGGATGAGGTCAGCCCAAGTTATGTTATTATGAACCGTGATGAAGTTAACACCTTTAAATATCTCGGGTCCACTATATGTAGTGATGGAAGATCAAATAAAGAAATCAAGACAAGACTTGAGATGGCCTCAGCTGCCATGACAAGGTTGAATGTGATCTGGAAAAGTAACATCAGTTTTCCTGTGAAGATCAAATTATACAAATCACTTGTATTATCTATTCTCTTGTATGGGTGTGAGGGCTGGACACTCACTGCAGATACGGAGCGAAGGATTCAGGCTTTCGAGCATAAATGTTACAGAAGAATTTTGCGCATTTGCTATAAAGAGCACAAAACAAATGTCTATGTTAGAGAGAAGATAAACACCTATGCAGGCCATCAAGAACCACTTTTGTCAATAGTGAAACGTCGAAAGCTTGCCTGGTTTGGGCATGTAACTCGTCATGACTCCCTTTCGAAAACGATCCTCCAGGGAACAGTCGAAGGTAAACGGAGAAGATGAAGGCAAAGAAAATCCTGGGCTGATAACATCAAAGAATGGGCAGGACACGGTTTCTCCACACTTGTACGCATTGCTGAGAATAGAGAGCAGTGGAGGACCCTGTCTGCTGATGCTTCCACCATGGCACCCCTACGACCCATGAAGGGTTATGGGTTGAGATGATGATGATGATGAACCGTGATGCATGCGGTCCCGGTTAACTGATATTTGGATTTATTCACCCGATGCTGTATGTTTATGCTGTGAACTATTTATACCAAGATGTCTACGTCACTGTGTCGGTAATAAACCGTGTATAACGTTACCAGTCATTTCAACATTTCCTGACTCTTACGTTTACTGTGGTGTGTGGTTCCAGTCTGTGTTGGTATGCCAGAACCCTTTGCATTCGCGTATGTTGACAGTCACTCACTCACACACCGGTTGGCCATCCGTAAGCCCGACCTAAGCTGATCGTCATTATCAGCGTATATATATATATCAGCATTGCCTTCTTTCCACCACTATAAACTTGACTTAGAAGCCGAAGTATTGGCCAGTCTTAATCTGCTGCAAAAAAATGTGTTAAAGAAAATAAACTGGTAACATAAAGTGGTGAGCCAGTTCTCTGCAGTGCCATACGTCAACTATAGAAGGAGATAAGCAAACAAGTTCAACACCATTCTATAGGATATTTACTAATAGAAGAATTTAGGCGATGTCAAGTTTCACAAGATTTACAATGTTGACAATCCTATTTTTGGTGACCAAGTATTTCAAGTAGACATCATCCATGTTCAAGTGTTTCCTTTCAACACTCGATGAGGAGATCCTGTAGCCATCAACGTTGGATTGTATTGTCATACCCGATGTCCATCATTACTGTTGTTACGGAAGCTGGGAGTTTTTCCTTTTCAAGATAAGTGGTTGTTCGTATGTAAACTGTACCACTGTTTGTTGTAGATGAGCCTTCCTCAGAACTTACACTATTATATTCCTTCTTCTATGTTATATGTTTATGTGGGAGGTTGGAGTGGTGACTTACGAAGGGAACATCCCAGTTCACCCAGGGCCTTCGTAAGCATTCTGTAGGGACAATTTTGCAGACTTCCCTCAGTGGAATTCCAGCTCATAGTAGCTGTAGGATTTTGAGTCCACTGTGTTTGGTTGTCTGTGACAACTGATTGTTTAGCTGTATCGTCAAGTTCTTTCACTGTTGTTATCATCTTACTTTCTTATACGTATCTTATTTTGGTGATCCATTTTGTTTGTAAACGTCCGTCTCAATCTGCCTATCATTTATTTCTATACAAATTTTTCGTTTATACACTGTGCTGTTGCTTGTCTTGTCATGCTTTTCGCAGTGTCATTGCATTCTTTGCAATATTTTTTCTTTAGTCTGCTGTATTGATTAGTTGATTCTGCGAATGTGGTCATTTGTTCTTTATATCTTGTCTTCGTCACTCTTGTTTACGTTGTCTCTTTCTCTCATGATCAGATAATATTATGATGCATATTTTGTAAGTAATTAATGACATTGTTAATAGGTTTAAAAGTAATTATACAAGTTCTTAAGCAAGGACTTGCCACCCACTGAGTTGGGATAAGTGAGCTCCAGGTATATTTACATAAGTTACCTATCTCATAAAATTAGACAAAATGTCTACTTTAGACTACTTTATTAAACAAGGGAAATCCCTTGGTATGACTACTGAGGAAGTAAAAGACTTCGCACGTGTCGAATATGACAAAGCTCAGAAGTTCGAAGAGAGAAAACTTCAACTGGAAATTGAAAAACAGAAAATGGAGGCTGAAGATAGGAGATTGCAGATGCAGGCAGAAGAGAGAAAATTTCAGATGGAGGCTGAAAAACAAAAATTAGAGGCGGAGAAACTTCAAAAACAAATGGAAATGGAAGAGAAAAAACTTCAACAGCAAATGCAAATGGAAGAAAGGAAACTTCAGTTGCAAGCTGAAGAAAACGTTAGACTCCATGAGCAAAAGTTGTTATCCATGGAGCTGGAAAAAATGAAGGTAATGAATGATATTAATACACAAAATCCTACAAATACTCAAACAACTTCTCATAAGACAAATGCTAATTCTTATAAACTTAGATTACCTCAATTTAAACCTACCTCCGACGATATCTTATTTTATCTAAATAGATTTGAACTTACATGTGAATCTCAGAAAATAGACAAGTCGGAATATTGTGCACGACTTATGGAACTACTTGCGGGTGAAGCTATGAATGTTGTAAGTAGGTTGGAGGGGCCTGACAAAAATAACTGATACTGCCAGGGCTGCCTTATTAAAGAAATACCAACTTAATGAAGACGGTTATCGTCTGCGCTTTAAGACTCTGTTACCGGAGACTGGGGAAGATTTTTCAGAGTTTATAGCAAATATACGTCTTACGTTCTCACGTTGGATTGAACTTTCAAAAACTGAACACACATATGAAGCCCTTATGGACTTATTGCTTCGTGACAAAGTCATGTCATCAGTGAATGAGTCTTTTCTTTCCTTCTTACATGAGCGAAAGCCTACAAACTTGAAAGATATGGAACAATACTGTTGCCAATACGTCACGGCACACCCAAATGTGACTGTTAGTCACTCTCAAGTTAGAGAGGGTTTACCCGTGGCTTCAGCAATACCATATGCTCCTAATTTATGCCGTAGATCACAAAGTGCTGAACGCAATTTTGGTAGGAGAGATAATCGTGATTTTAGACAGTACCAAGAAGGTCCATCACGTAGTAATTCTCCCTCTCCAAGAAACTGGAGACAAAGAAAATAGTCTACGTTACGGCCACAAGGCCTTCGTCAAGAAAGGAAAGAAAGTGAAGGCTAGATAGGACACATAAAAACTAATAAAATAAAAACTGGGTACTTCCCTGAAGGCAAGAACCGAAATTCTATCAAAATCGCTGTCTGTTGATGAGCGCGTGGCTGAACAGAAAGTGACTTCCGCCGCCGGATGTACACAATGCATACTAAGAAACTAAAAAACGAAACCGGACAGACAGCGATTTTGATAGAATTTCGGTTCTTGCCTTCAGGGAAGTACCCAGTTTTTATTTTATTTAGTTTTTATGTGTCCTATCTAGCCTTCACTTTCTTTCCTTTCTTGACGAAGGCCTTGTGGCCGTAACGTAGACTATTTTCTTTGTCTTTTGTCCTCGTAAGACGAATCACCTTTTTTCGATTTTTTTTCAAACCCATCCATTGTATTCCACGTCTTACCGCAGTTCCCCTCCACTTCCTCGATTATATATATATTTTTTTTGACTGCACCGTGTCTCTGTTATCTCGTATCTCTATCTACCTATCCTGCTTATCTCCCTGATCCTATCCTATCGCCTTTTCTCAGTATTTTATATCCTATTCACCTATTTATTTTCGTATTTCCCTATTCTTCCTTCATACCTTATATTACCGCAATCTACCCTATTTATTTATTGTTTCAGCGTTTTATATTTTATTTATTTCATATTTTACGTTTTTTATTTTCTGGACGTTTTACTTTTCCCCACTATGCCCTCTCTGAAATATTTTATCAACTCTCTCCGTGTGTCGGTTACCACCAGCTTTAGCTCCCTACCTCCTGATATATCCCGTGTCGCCATTGACTTTGCGTTCGTTACTTTCAAGAAAACTAGATTCACCTCTCATCTCCACTTTATCCACACCTGCCTCCACCACAAAATTCTTCCTAATGGATTTTCTTCCAATTTTCATCCATCTGCTGGTACACTCAATCCTAGGGAACAACGTCTCCTACAACGAATTGAGACCAGATGTGGCTTTCAACATATGCACGTAGTGGCCGCCAGTCACTCCCGCCTTTTATCAGACCTCAGTGCCCAACAGACCCAGCTTCTGCTTCGCTTACGTTGTGTCACCTCCAACAACTTCCCTTTCTATTCTATGATACGCACCACTATTCTCACACTGAACCGGCAGCTGCATGAGTTCCTTTCCACGTCTAAACACCATAAACTATCCCGTCTCATCCCTACCCCCAAAGCTACCCCTCCATCCTCCACTCCATCATGCACTCAGGTAGTCTGCATCCCCCCAGATCTACCCCTCTCTGAGGGAGAGCGCTCTGTTCTTAGTAAGGGCTTAAAATTTGTTCCTCTTCGTCTGACCCTAGACCAATACAATCTCCTCCAGGATGTTCATCGGTTTCACCGTCGCATGAGGCTGAAGCTCCATTTTAGAGAGAAAGACAGCACACCGCAGTCTCAGGCTGAATCCGACATCTTCGCACGCTTTTCTGACTCTACTAAACCTCCCTTTACACCTAAACCTGGAGCCTCTCATGCCCTGGACCTGTATATCAAGAACACCATCCATGACATTCAGCAGCTCCGCCCTCGTAGATTGCATTACTCCAATCTCACTTCGGCAGAGTCTAGTGCTCTCTCCCTTCTTCGCCGTAGAGACGACATTGTCATCAAACCGGCTGACAAGGGAGGAGCCATTGTCGTCTGGCAGAAGGACTTGTACCTAAGTGAAGGTAAAAACCAGTTGACCAATGGCTCTTTTTACAGGTCCAGGACCATGCGATGCGACTGTCTCTAACAATCGCATTGTACACAACACTATTAAACAAGCTTATCACTAGTAATGATCTTCCTCCCGAAGCATCTCATCTTAGGATTCATGACAGCTCTTTGGGCAAGCCTGTATTCTACATGCTCCCCAAAATTCACAAGATCGAAAACCCTGGAAGACCTATTGTCTCAGCCTGTTCTTGTCCTACTGAACACATTTCTGACTTCCTCGATAGCATTTTCCAGCCTATCGTTGAGAATCTTCCCTCCTTCATCAAAGACACCAATCACGCTCTTACAACTTTCTCCTCTATCCGACTCCCAGCAGACCGCTCCTACCGTCTTTTCTTGCTGGACGTCTGCTCTCTGTATACCTCTATTCCCCACTCTGATGGTCTCCGAGCTCTTCGGTTTTTTCTGGACCAACGCACTTGCCCTTCTATATCCACTGTCACTCTTCTCCGTCTTGCTGAACTGGTCCTTCAACTGAATTCCTTTGAATTCAATGGTCAGTTTTTTGACCAAATTAGTGGTGTTGCCATGGGAACGAAGATGGATCCTAGCTATGCCTGTCTATTCATGGGCCACTTGGAGCATCAGATATGGCAATAATACTCCGGTCCTTTCCCTGGGTTTTACCGCAGATATATCGATGATGGCATAGGTCTCACAGATATGTCTGAGACTGATTTACACCGCTTCATCGACTTTGTGAACCACTTTCACCCCACCATCAAGTTCACCTCCCTCGTCTCCACAGTATCTGTCAACTTCCTTGACATTACTATTTCTATCACGCCCTCCGGCCTTAATACCTCAGTATACTACAAGCCGACAGATGCCCACAGCTACCTCCTGTATACCTCTTCTCATCCTCGGGCCTGTCGTGACTCCCTTCCCTTTTCACAACTTCTCCGCCTCCGCCGTTTATGCCAAGACGACGATGACTTCCACTTACGAGCAAATGAGATGTTGGATTTCTTCCGTAACAGACTTTATCCAGAACATGTTCTCACCTCTGCTCTCCAACGTGTGCTCCCCATCTCTCGTCTGGAGGCCCTCAAACCTCACCATAAATCCACTTCGGATAGAGTCAAATTAATCTTGACCCATCACCCTCACAGTACTACTGTCAAACAGATCCTTTTCCGCCACCTCCCTGTCCTCCAAGCAGAGCCTCTGACCCAAACAGTATTCAGTGAAGCACCTTTGGTGGCATATAGACGTGACAAGAACTTGAAGGATCTTCGTGTTCACAGCCGTCTCCCAAAGGAGAATGCCACTCACTTTGGCACACTACCCTGTGGTCGGACACGATGCAACACGTGCAAGTATGTCATCTCAACCCAGAAGGTGTCCTTTCCTAAGGCTACGTACACCATCACTAGTAGCTTCACGTGTGAATCGCGCAATGTCATTTATATGATCATATGTAAACGTTGCTGCAAAACCTGTATTGGCCAAACAGGCAAACGACTTGGGGACAGATTCAGCCAGCACTTAAATGACATCGCTCAGCAAAAGTTCACACCAGTTGCTATACACTTCAATGGTCCTGACCACCATGGTCCCATCGACATCCAGGTCACAGCGATCCGATCCTGCTCCTCTGACACTGCCAGCCGAGAACAGCTTGAGAACCGTCTTATCCACCGCATGGGGTGTCTAAAACCAGCCGGTCTCAACACTTTTCACACCTTTGTCTGAGGTCACCCTCTCCTCTCTTGCTCTATTTTACTCTTTCCACTCTTATCCTATTCTTCTATTTGTATGCCATATACATTTTTTTATTTCATATTTATTTATCTCCCACTCATTCTGTCCTCTTCTATTTCCAGTCCCCACTTTTATCACGTTGGGTAGTTTATTGTCCGGTTTCGTTTTTTAGTTTCGTTTTTTAGTTTCTTAGTATGCATTGTGTACATCCGGCGGCGGAAGTCACTTTCTGTTCAGCCACGCGCTCATCAACAGACAGCGATTTTGATAGAATTTCGGTTCTTGCCTTCAGGGAAGTACCCAGTTTTTATTTTATTTAGTTTTTATGTGTCCTATCTAGCCTTCACTTTCTTTCCTTTCCTGACGAAGGCCTTGTGGCCGTAACGTAGACTATTTTCTTTGTCTTTTGTCCTCGTAAGACGAATCACCTTTTTTCGATTTTTTTTCAAACCCATCCATTGTATTCCACGTCTTACCGCAGTTCCCCTCCACTTCCTCAAGAAACTGGAGACAATTTAACAGACCTCAACATTTTGGTTCCAACAATTATGGAAATTTTGGAAGGGGTAACTACACTAGAGATTATCAACCTTACAATAATTTTTCTCGGAGACAACAAAATCCATCTAATAGATATTTTGATCAAAGGGGAAATAGTAATCACAACTATGCTAACTGGGGTTCAAATTAGAACAATGGTCCTAATAGAGGAAATAGCAATGGTCCCAATAGAAATAATAGTTGTGATAGATCTCGATATGACGGTAGATCTCCAAATGATAGATCGCATCGCCATGCTAACTCTGCTCAACAGGATCCCCAGGCTATTGGTAATCAAGGTAATAATGATAATAGTGTTTCTAATGCTACTGCTTGCGTTGCTTTCGATTTCGAGAGAGCATCTCTGTGCCCGGAGTGCACAACTTTGTTCCAGCCTACAGCGGTGACTACTTTAAGTTGCGGTCATCCTCTTCCGACTACTCTTCCTGCCTTGTCTGCACACGACGGAAGAGGGTCTCTTACTCTACATAAGGGATTTGTAAATAATAATCCAGTCTCACTTCTCTTTGATTCTGGATGCACAACCGTTGGGATTAGACAGTCTTTAGTTCATCCATCTTGCGCAACAGGTAATATGGTGAAATGTGTGACGTTCGGTGGGACAGTTGAGACTTTTCCAACTGCCATAGTCCACATTGCCACACCATTTTTCACTGGTTATATACACGCATGTATGCTCAGAGCGCCTATCGCTGACCTTACTGTCGGACAGATACATGGTATAAAGGTGTGTACGCCAGTAAAAATTGCTGCGTGGGAACAGCAACATAATCTTACTGCCGCCACTATGCCAAAATCTTTTCACCAGGTACATTCTGCTAACGTGATACATTCTGCTAATTTGGGAAAATCTTGCAGTATTGATGATACGATTGTTCATCATACTAATTTTGGTGCTTCTTTTAGCCCAGTTCGACATACCTCAGTACGTCGTTACTCTAATTTTGACTCTTCTTTAACGACTATTATAGAAGAAGATCCTTCGGTTTTGTCTGACACACACAATAACTTTATAGCTACGACTGAATCTACATCCAGTCACGTTGATTGCAACTCCTTTGCTGCAATGACTAGTGTTTTCTTTGCTACATGTACGAACTTAGTTGTTAGTACATATCTATACCTTATGAGTTTCTTTACTTTTCTTATTAACAGTATCTTTTCAGTATCTTCGTCTTTTTCGACTTTTTGTCGTACTTACTGCTTTTCTTTTAAACTTCGACATAGGTCCAAGTTTACTACTGTCTGCTTTTACACCTTTATGGTATATTTCTTACTTTTTTCTTTGTCCAGTACACAGGCTATGACTTCAGTTCAGCCTTTGAGATGTACGCATTTGTCAACTGCATTTCCTTTGTCTTGCGCAAAATCTCAGATTGTCAGCCATAATTACAACCTTAGTCATCATGACACTCTTAGTACTTTGCCTATTGACGGGGGTATCGTTTGTGTATTCACGACTTTTCCATACAGCATTACACACTGCTGTTTTTCTCAGACACTTTATCGCCCTATACAATTGTTATATCAGGTTAGTCTGTGCTACTTTCTCTGTTACCCTTTCTCGTGTAACGGAGGAAGGTTTGATTAACATCGTACAGGGGTCGGAAGTTTACAAAACCACATGCGGTAGGTTAAATTTAAAGTTAATTGTTGCCTTTCATAAAATCCTACCGGTATTAAAATAGTGATTTTCATTTGTGTTTTTTCACAGCGACGGCTTTCCCATGAGAATCAGAGTTGCTATGTTACGTGATTAGGCTATTACTTTTCAACCTGTTGTATATGTCAAGTTTTCCTGTTCCAGTGAAGACAGACAGAATTTTGCCACCACACTAGATAATTATGTATCCTCATGCTCACAAGAGTTTTCAAGATCACTGGAGCTATGGATATTTATAGTATATGTTTAATTTAAGACATTGTATTATTTACTTTTTATGCACCATGCCATTGCCATATTGTTCTTGTATGACTGTGTTTGGTATAAACATTGAACGTGTTACAATTATAGTGATAATGTGATTTAAATTTAGATTATCATTACGGTACATTTCGGTACTGTACTTTGGAAAGGTGTTTTTCTGACATTGTGAGATATTTTCTTTACCCAGCGCTTGATTGTGAGCTAGGGGTAACTATTTGTAGCTGTATTGTTAATTTTGATGTCTATAATAAGTTCATCATTTGTACTGCATAAGTTTAGTAACTTGGCTATTCTTGCATATTATGCTATTTTTAAATGGTTTATTTGTTCTTTGGTTTAGATATGCATTGGTTTTTTCTAGTATATGTTGTTTTGCCATAATAGTGTTTATTTATACAATGCATTGTTTAATTTTATGGTTACCATGCTGTATCATTGTTCTCTTTTCCTACTCTCATTTCATTGTTTTCTTTCTTTGCTGGTCATTCTTCATTTCATTCCATCTCTTTTACTATCCACTTGTTGCTTCTTATTTTGTTTATGCTTCCATACTTCATCTACGTTTGCATTTGATTCTAGTTACATACTTCTTCTTCATACTCTACTCACACTTCCATCCCTTTATTGTTAGGTTAATTGTATGACTTAACATAATATAATTATTTGTTGTAGATATTAGAATGTCATCGACCTCACATTTTTGTTCGATGTAATTGTCAAACAAAAAAATGATGATATCATTGTTTTTTCCCCCGGGGGTCGGTGTAGTCTGTTAAGTCATGTTTTATTAATGGGAGTTAGGTGTTAAAGATTTATATGTATGGGTCGGATTTTTGTACACATGTTAGTTAGCACGCTTTAGTGATGAGATGATTTTTTGAGTTGGGGGCTTATTGCTCGAAAATGTTTGAACACAGCTCAACTGTGTGGCTGCTAGTTGTTTTAAAAAAAAAATATGATAAAGCAAGTTGTCGAATATTCTTAATGTTAATTTGGGGAGAGACGGTTGAGCTGAGTGATAGTCTCACGCGGTTAGTCCGCGCATGAGTAATTTTTACTGAGCTGTTCTGAGATGCAGTAATCTCGTGACAGTACGTTCCTGGCAGGGCTTTGGGATGGTGACTATCCATCTCGCTAGTGTGTTCTTTTTGTAAAGGAGAATATTTGATAAATTGCAGAGTATATATATATTATCGAAGTGAAGATAGAGAGATTTACGGCAATGTTTTTTCTCCCGGTGTATTTGTCATACAAAGCCTTGGATTGCACGGGCTTATTGTTATACTGCATTTTGTTGTTCAAAGCTTGGATTATGATGGATTATTGATGTACTGCGTTTATTACTCAAGCATTGGATTATGATGGCTTATTGTTGTACTGCATTTGTGTTCAAAGCCTTGGATTTACTATGCTGGCTTGTTTATGTATAGTACTGATTATTAGTAGGTCAGCCCAAGTTATGTTATTATGAACCGTGATGCATGCGGTCCCGGTTAACGGATATTTGGATTTATTCACCCGATGCTGTATGTTTATGCTGTGAACTATTTATACCATGATGTCTACGTCACTGTGTCGGTAATAAACCATGTATAATGTTACCAGTCGTTTCAACATTTCCTGACTCTCACGTTTACTGTGGTGTGTGGTTCCAGTCTGTGTTGGTATGCCAGAACCCTTTGCATTCGCGTATGTTGACGGTCACTCACTCACACACCGGTCGGCCATCCGTAAGCCCGACCTAAGCTGATCATCATTATCAGCGTATGTATATATATATCAGCATTGCCTTCTTTCCACCACTATAAACTTGACTTAGAAGCCGAAGTATTGGCTAGTCTTAATCTGCTGCAAAAAAATGTGTTAAAGAAAATAAACTGGTAACATATACTGTGGCTCAAAAGTTACTGAAATTTTGCCAGCAATGATTAAACGTTACAGCTGTTACTCTGAGATTAACAGGGAAAATGTATGCAGCTGTTTGTCTAACCTCTCGCTTTTAATAGAAATAACAAAAAGATCAATAATGAGCAGGATGATAGATAACATAGGATCTGGTGATTTGATCTGGTCTGAATAAAGTATCAGGTTATAAGGTGTGTGTACTACGTGTTGCATACTGTGAATAAAGTATCAGGTTATAAGGTGTGTGTACTATGTGTTGCATACTGTGAATAAAGTATCAGGTTATAAGTGTGTGTACTATGTGTGTTCCATGCTCATCATCATCATTTTCCATTATTGCTCCCTATGGAGCATGGACCCACCATTGCAGCTGGTCCCCTTGTAGGAAGCCTGCACAAAGTATTCACATACTCTTGTAGCAGTTGTTTCTTTAACAATTTGTTGTACATGATGAGGTTCCAGTCCCATACTCAGTCTCATATTAGTCACCTTGTGCGACGTTCCTGATGAAGCAGTAGCCTGTTCTTTCTTTGTCTCTTCAGATACCCCTGGAACTACAAGACTCTCATGCTGACAAGTATTTAAAATACTGTTGGCAAGGGTGATGAAAAGATAGCAACTGTTTGATGTACATGAAAATGTATGGTAAAAAAAATTGTGATGTAAATAAAAAGTATAAAACGACTCTTGATAGAAACTTAGAAATTGTAAGAAATCACCTTACCTCTTCATACTCCTTATGGACGATGTCATCAAGGCATGTAAGGAGAGAACAAGAAAGTATTCAGTGGGGTACTGGAAGATGAGACAGGTCTATATTTCGGAGCTGGCATTTGCTGATGATGTTGCCCTGATTGCTAAATCAGAGGCACATCTCCAATCCAACCTGCAAGTCTGGAAGGAAGAGCTGGAGAAGAGAGGGATGGTCATAAGCAGCTCTAAAAACAAAATCCATGGTGATACCACGAGAAGAAAGAAGACATCAGATTAAGCTGGGAGAACAGGTCCTGGAGCAGGTCGACCACTTTAAATACCTCGGAGCTATTATAGACCAAAAGGGAGGCATCAAAGAAGAGTTGGCCACTCAAAAAGCAGCAGCTGGGAGACTTTTTCAGGCCATAAATCGAGGATTCCTCAGCAAGAGAGAGGTTGGTAAGAAAACGAAGATGGCTGTATACCGCTCCACCTATGTCCCAGTCTTGACATATGGATGCGAGTCATGGGCAATGACTACAACCCATAAAAGCCAGATCCAAACCTCAGAAATGAGGTATCTGAGGAAGGTGGTTGAAGTAACAAGAAGAGACATGGTACGCAACCAGACGATACGTCAAGGCCTTAAATCCTACCCCCTGCAGACCCAAGTAGAACAGTCCCCATTAAGATGGTTTGGCCATGTCTGCAGAATGGGAGAAGATCGGATACCACGACAAGCATGGGAAACAAAGAGCCGAGGATCCAGACCCCGAGGACGACCCAGAGTCCGCTGGGAGGACAACATTAGACAATCTTTGAAGGACCGAGGACTAGAATGGAACCAGGCCAGGAGGAAGACAGCCGATAGGATAGTCTGGCGCTCTCTCTTCCAAACCTCTACACCTCACGGTAGAAGGGGAACGACTAAGTAAAAAACGTGAGACATTTTTAAAAACTGTGTGAGGGAAAACAAAAACAGTTGTGTGATATCATGAAAGGGTGTAGCATAAAATAAAATATAAACCAGCTGTGAGATATAGTAAATAAATAAATATACTACTCGTCAAAAGTCAAGGGCCACCCTATTATTTTCAATACACTTTTATATAAGCGCATAGAATGATTAAATGAACCATAAATTCACATTTTAAAAATCTGTTTTTTCAAACTTCCGTACAACCAAACAGGTGAAGTCCTCGGGCTGATTGACATTCCATGTGCAATGGCGACTTTTCGTGAACAGAGTTCACTCTTAATTTGTTTTACAATCAGCAGACTTAGGGTAGTTTCATCACTTGCAAAAACCATGCCACCGAGAAGAAGTCTTGACACCTTACAAAGAATGAGGGCTATAGCGTGGGTTGAAAGTGGTTTATCTGTCCGTGAGGTTGCTAGAATTTTGGAGAGATTTCAGGCCACAGGAAGTGTGGAGGATCGCCACCGGCCAGGTCGCCCTAGATGCACCAATAGACATGATGACCGGTACCTCTTGTTGTCAGCCCTGCGCCATCAAACAGTGACTTGTTCCACTCTAAGATGTCAGCTGAGACAAACTGTAAACATTAATGTCAATCAAAGCACCATTCACAGACGTTTACATGAATTTGGACTGGCTGCTCGACGTCCTGCAGTCAGAATCCCTCTTACTCCTGCTCATCGCAGCGCCCGTGTTGCTTGGTGTCACGAGCACATCCGATGGACAAGGCAACAATGGAGTCAAGTTCTCTTCACTGATGAATCTCGCTTCACCAATGATGGCAGGATTCAAGTTTGGAGACGACCAGGAGAGCGATTTACTGATGACACAATTCGAGAGGTGGATTGTTGTGGTAGGGGTTCTGTCATGGCCTGGGGAGGCTTCTACAGACACGACAGGACCCCACTCTACATCATCCAAGGCAACTTGACCGGCCCAAGATACCAGAACGAAATCTTGAGACCAATTGTTCAGCCTGCTCTGGAGGCCATAGGTGGTAATGCCATCCTCCAAGATGATAACGCTCGACCCCATCGAGCTCGTGTGGTGAATGAGTTTATTCAGCAACATGGGATCATCAGGATGGCGTGGCCAGCTCATTCACCTGACCTTTCTCCGATTGAGCACCTCTGATATGTCTTTGGTCGAAGATTGTCAACAAATCACCCCCTGTCAATGGATGTTGCACATCTGACTGCATTTCTGCTTCAGGAATGGCAAGCTGTTCCTCAGGATACTCTTCGGACCCTTGTGGACTCGATGCGTCTACGCTGTCTTGAATGCCTTGCTGCAAACGGTGGTCATACCCGATTTTGAAATGTCTATTTGTCCAATATCTATTGTGTGACTTTTGAAAAGGTGGGTGACACACTTCACAGCTTCATTGCGTTTGAATGTGTGTTTCCATTTCTTTACGGGACATGTCAATTTGGTATTCAATAAATGCCGTTTTGACTGATACCAATTACGTTTATATCAGATTTGTTTTAAGGTTTCAACCAAGGTTTTTTTAAGTGGCCCTTGACTTTTGACGAGTAGTATATTACACACATAAAGGTATATTTCAGGCACTTGTGAGAAATATAATGAAGCAGAAAACTAAACAACAGAAGTGAGTGGCTTATCAGAGAATTGATTCCAGGACCTTCCGAACGGCACCACCGCCTAGCTATGGAAGCAAATCACTCTATCCTCCCTGCCAGCTAGGCACCACAAAAATAGTGCTTCGTAGACGGGGGTTATTAGCGCGATTTGCAATACAGAACACCGGATATGTACCTAGGACTATCCTGCCTAATGACGCACTCACTTCTGTTCCCCTATTATACAGTATATGTGAGATATAGGAAAGTTACCAACAGAAAACAACTGCATCTGCTGTGGAAAGAAGCATTTATACGACAGAGTGTTTTAACTTTAAAATATGACAAGTAAAAGTGCCTCTTTTTTCATTACATCTTCTTTGAATATTGGTCCCATTGAGATAATCTTCCTTGACTTTCTGCTCCTGTGGAAGTTGTAACACTCTTCTTTGGTAAAACCAGATAGTTGGGGGTCTACAGTACTCTTTTTCTGTGTTCATTGCCCATGATTTGCATTTGAATGATGATGCAACATTGTTGTGATATGTACAGTTTTTATTTTTGGTTGTTATTCCTTTCAGGGATACATATCCCATGATAATGGTAGCCAATAAAGTGGATCTCATTCATCAGAACATTGTCACCGGAGAACAAGGTCTCACCCTGGCTGCCAACTTGAAGGTTTGTGGCATCATCATCACCTTTGAAGAAAGTTCATAATTATAACTATGACACATTGCCAAAAATCAGCTGGTCATTTGAGGTACAGGGATATAAGTAAAAAATGTGATTAAAATCACACAGAATGAAGGAAAGTTATGCATGTATGTTGAAACAGTTTAATGTTTCTTGGAGCATGCCAGCTGTTGGGTCTTGCTTGCACGTGTATAACAGGCATTCCTGCTCATTCCTTCTCATTTTATCATTTATTTGCTGCTGTTTAGCCCCATTATGGATTCAGCAAATAAAAGAAGTGGTGTAAAACGTAAACATCGTGCATTGTCGATCGCAGATAAAGTGTACAGGTAGTCATTTTCTGTTAAATATATACAGAATATATAACCATAAAAAATCCGGCATTTTCAAAAATACGGCACTCCTGAACACAGGTCCGGAGGTTGCCGGATTTTTTAATGTCTACTGTATTTTTATGAGGAACAAACATGACAGTATTGTTGTTTAACTAGAGCTGCTGAGCTTCTCGCTGAGCCAATACCAAGTAGAAGGTTCTTTGGTAGTATCTACATTGTAAATCTAGGCTTTTCCTGTGGCTTTTCTGCCAGTCCGAAACGTGTTGAGTTGGAGTCATGAGTTACGTTTTTCCAGCTTGGCTTGCATTTAAAAGATCACATCTGGTCCCAAGCCAGGAGGAATAAGCACCTGGCATACTGTGCATTTTGCACCATCCAAGGGGCTCTCCAAATAGGCAGAGCTAAAATACTGTGCTCTGGATCTGGACTCTCCCAAGGAATTGTGATGTCCTGCACAGTCATTTCTCAGCTCCCCCTGCCTATCATGGGTCCATAGTGAGATCCTGCATGCAGCCAACCAGGTCAAAGCCAGAGTTACGTATGGGGCTCAAGTGACTCTTCCAAGCTTAGTGTGCAATGCTGGGTTCTCGACATGTTTCACCAGAGGGGGATTACCTGGAAGTGTGTGGGTGATTTCAAGAGTCAGTGAGTGTGTACTTAGCCTCACAGATAGAGAGTCACTTCCACATCTGTATACAATTGTGCTCAGCTGGAGGTCATATAGGAATGGCTGCAGATATACTTCCATGCATAAAATGAGGGTATATGAGAACTGTGAAATGGAACATGTAAAACAAACACTACTGCAGCAACAGATGAACTGCTAACATTTCTCACTCAGTACCTTAGATATATCCTTAAAATCAAATGGATGGATGCAGTAAGCAAACCTGAGTAGAAGACACTGATGTTGGATAGGGCACACAATAAGGAAATATGTTGATTGCATTAGAAAGCAGGCCTTGTTGCGGAATTCCCAGGGTAAGAGATAGAGGGATACCAAAATCACATTTAGTTTGGAACTGAGATAGGCATGAAAGTGATAAAAAGGTATAGAAAGATGTTAGATGGGTGGCACAGGACAGGAAGGCTTGGCATGCATTTGTTGAAGGTTTGTATTCCTTAGGGAGCTGAAAATTAATGATGATGATGCTAACGAGCAAGCTAGCAAGACCTGTGTTTCAGAATGGACCAACAACCAATTCAGATACAAATAGCCACATGTAAATAGTATGAAGAAGCTCATACTCTTTGGACAAGGTACGAAATATGGCACGGCAGGCCATTGAGTGGAATTTGGAAGGAAGGAGAAGAATAAGATGATTAAGGAATAATGGAAGAGATCATCTAAAATGTAAAATGTAAAATGTAAAATGAAAAAGAGTAGATATCCTGGAATGAAGTAATAAAGATAGCCCAGTGTAAAGCATACCAAAAGGTGTTGCAGAATCACAAAGCTCCACTTGGAACCAGAGAAGGGAGTTAGTTAAGTAAATAGTAAGAAAATAAATAAAGTTAACAATAATATGTTGTCAATTAATTCATTCAAAATGCTACATGTAGCTTCATTCATTTATTCTTAACCCCTCAGCACCCCAAAGATCCCAGGCCTTAAGCAAACAGATTCTAAGTTGTCGTCTGCCATCAGGTCAAGGTCTTTCCATGTCTTTCTCATCATTTTCATTTACGTCTCCAGTTCAGTTCTCGTTGTTTTTTCGATCCTCCAGGTTTTTTTTTAACCTAACATGCATGTCATTAAAAAAAAACTACTAGTAAGGTTTGACATGAGACAGACTATCCCATCCTATAAAAACTTCAAGTAGCTTAATAATGGAAAATTTAATGTCTTTCCTCAACCACCATTAAACCTTCAAATTCTCTTATCTCTCCGTCACATTATTAGTCCCATCTTTTCCTACCAAAGTTGCAATCTTTTTGATGGTGTGTTTCGGCCGGTGAACTAAATTGTGTGCCTGTTGATATACTGAACAAATAAAATTTCTGGAATTTTTCCCCATTTCTATAATGCAATTCTTGTAAGAAAAAGTGTCTCTACCAGATATATGCATATTTAGCCAGTGAAGCCTCATCTCTAATCATAGATGAAGCTTGTGTGCTTTCGTGCCACGCTATTTCTGTCTTTTCATACTTCTGAAGCAAAATGGAAATGAATAAAATGACCACAGAAGAATTTAGTGCCATCATCAGGGTATGCAGCAGAAAGTAAACAACATAATTATTTCCCACCATATTTTGTGAGGTGACTTACTCGTTGCTTATAAGCATCCTGAAAAGACTCAGTAATGTTACAGCAAAATTTGTCTAGGCTGGAATTGCATTGTGAAATGTGTTTTTTTCCATCAAATTCTGGCACTGTGGAGTTAATTATGAAAATCCTGATCTGCAATTTGAGGAATAAATGAATCCTGTCTCTATACTCTCAGATACCTTACATTGAAACAAGTGCTAAGGATCCACCAATGAATGTCGACCTGGCTTTTCACGAAATAGTTAGGATTATACGGTAAGAGCATATGTGTATATGGTGTGTGAATGCAACTGTGGCAACATGCTTAGTTAATTAAAAGAGTAGTAGACAATAACTAAGACATTGACTAACGGCATAGTGTTGTAGGAGTCAATAGTTGAACTGATAGAGAATGCATGTAGTGGAATTTGTGGAGAAATGCGAATGCTTTTGCCAGGGTTCAGCAGCTTACAGCCCACAGGCTGAAGACAGCCCGTGCTGCAGTCTCTTCTGGCCCACATTAATCGAATAATTAAAAAATATCAATGAGAAACAGATATTTAAACAGTTGTTGTTCTTGCTGTTTTACTTATGTGTTAACTCATTCTACCCCAGGCGTTTTTTGGTTTTACCCAGGACCCAATATGCAGACATTTTTTTACCTGCAAGTGATGTTGTAAAAACAGGCAGTAGACACATATATTAATTTAGTAGATATATGTATTATGCATCAAACTTTAGGAAATTGGCTGCAGAATGTTGTGAAATACTGTTGAGTTCTTATGTGATGTTATAATTGTTTGTTATATCTTGTGAAGTGTAAAAACAATAAAAAATGAATAAAAATTATGCACATACGCGTAAATATTTCAGCTGTACTTAATCCCTTGGTAGTAAAACACCAGGAATTGAAACGTATATCCAGTTGACAAGTAATTCAAGAAGTTTGATTAAAAAAACAAATGAGAATTGTAATTTATATAAAATGTTTTGTGAAGTCACATGTTGCTGAAATGGAATCTCACTTACACATTCCTGTCCCATGCAAATTAATTAATTTATTACTTAAAAATGTCACGTTTGTTCTTATCGGAATCGAAAATAGGTTATTATCGCTAAAATTCATTTCGAAATTATGTATTGAGGTTGATTCGTTAATAGTTTATGAGTGTTATGTATTTGACTACACTGCATGTAAACTAATAACCCTATGACATCATTAATTGATAAAAGTATGCAAAAACTAAGCAACAATATAATTATTTTGCTACCAGTTCAAAATACGATGTCTACTGGAAGTGTTTACATGATATGAACACTCTAAGGCCACTTATTTTCTAATTTTTTTTGTTCAGTTTCGGAATCTTATAAAGCGGGTGTACCACGCGGCCTGCGGCTAGATCCAAAGTAATGGATATAAAGCACACAATTGTAACTTCATAAATTTTTTTCTCGCTCACAGACATTCACACACGTATGCCGGATGTAATGAAATAATTTTAAACTGGCCTATCACCAGATATTCTATAATTTTCCGCTCAAATACGGCATATATCACCTTGGCGCGCCATACGCCCTGGGTATAATGAAAGGCCTATCTGGCATGCTATACACCCGTTTGGGCAGAATGATTTAAGAAATGACAAATAATTGAAGTATTTGTTTTGGATTAGAATGCATTATCATTGTTCCTTTTCACTCCTTATGGAGATAGAGCCACCACTTCAGCTGGTCCCCTTGCAGGAAACGTGCACCAAGCATTCACATGCACTTGTAGCAGTGGTTTCTGTAGCAATGTATTTTACATGATGAGGTTGTCAGTCCCATGCATAACCTCATATTGGTCACCTTGTATGATATGCTTGAGGGGGTAGTAGCCTTATCCTTTCTTTGTCTCATCAGAGACTTCTGAGAACTACATGGGACAAATCAGTTTATGCTGTTTGGTTATTAATACACAGAGCTAGCTGTATTACTTTCATTGTACCTACATTAATACACAGAGCTAGCTGTATTACTGTCATTGTACCTACATTAATACACAGAGCTAGCTGTATTACTTTCATTGCACCTACATTAATACATAGAGCTAGCTGTATTACTTTCATTGTACCTACATTAATACACAGAGCTAGCTGTATTACTTTCATTGTACCTACATTAATACACAGAGCTCGCTGTATTAATTTCATTGTACCTACATTTAATACACATGAGCTATGCTGTCATCCTTGTCATTGTACCTACATTAATACACAGAGCTAGCTGTATTACTTTCATTGCACCTACATTAATACATAGAGCTAGCTGTATTACTTTCATTGTACCTACATTAATACACAGAGCTAGCTGTATTACTTTCATTGTACCTACATTAATACACAGAGCTAGCTGTATTACTTTCATTGTACCTACATTAACACACAGAGCTAGCTGTATTACTTTCATTGTACCTACATTAACACACACAGCTAGCTGTATTACTTTCATTGTACCTACATTAACACACAGAGCTAGCTGTATTACTTTCATTGTACCTACATTAACACACAGAGCTAGCTGTATTACTTTCATTGTACCTACATTAACACACACAGCTAGCTGTATTACTTTCATTGTACCTACATTAACACACAGAGCTAGCTGTATTACTTTCATTGTACCTACATTAACACACAGAGCTAGCTGTATTACTTTCGTTGTACCTACATTAACACACAGAGCTAGCTGTATTACTTTCATTGTGCCTACATTAACACACAGAGCTAGCTGTATTACTTTCATTGTACCTACATTAACACACAGCTAGCTGTATTACTTTTGTTGTACCTACATTAACACACAGCTAGCTGTATTACTTTCATTGTACCTACATTAACACACAGAGCTAGCTGTATTACTTTCATTGTACCTTCATTAACTAACAGAGCTAGCTGTATTACTTTCATTGTACCTACATTAACACACAGAGCTAGCTGTATTACTTTCATTGTACCTACATTAACACACAGAGCTAGCTGTATTACTTTCATTGTACCTACATTAACACACACAGCTAGCTGTATTACTTTCATTGTACCTACACTAATACACAGAGCTAGCTGTATTACTTTCATTGTACCTACACTAATACACAGAGCTAGCTGTATTACTTTCATTGTACCTATATTAATACACAGAGCTAGCTGTATTACTTTCATTGTACCTACATTATTGCTGCATCTTTTTTTTCAGGGGACTGCCTTCTCCAAAGAAGGAAAAAACATCTGGAAGTGGATGGAAATGTACCCTGCTCTGAACAAGCAGGTGTTTGTCTTATTTTTTTCTGAAGTAATTTACATTGTGTACTCTCTTTAGACTGTGATATGTTCAGTCAGTAATTCCAGTATTAGACTTTTAGACTGTTGTATGTGTTCGTACTGTTAAGGTTATTTATTAATGAAGATTCTTGATGCTATAAACGGGTAACAAAAACTGGTAAATGGTAAGCTGTCATAAGAAAGAAAAAGGGGGAGAATACTTGTCAACAGGCAAAGAGCAGAAGTAACAGACAGGGGATTTGTTCCAGGCTCATCTCACTGCAAGAGTGACCTGTATCATGACACATAAACAGCTGAGCACTCCCAAAAGATGACAAAACACAAATAACTTTAGTAGTTACTTGCACAATCCTAATCGCAACTAATAAATATAGGACCTAAATGACCGTAACATTTTTACAAGCTGTATTATTGACTATATAACTTCCATAACTTTTCTATTCACAAATATAGGCTAAGTAACACATAAGACGAAGGCAGTAATACTGTATCCAGTAGATCACAGAAGAATAAATATAATAGAGAATAGCATTGGGTGGTTTCAGTAATGAATGTATAAACTCACAAAATAAACAAAGAGGGAAACCCAAGATCTGTGCATTGTAAACAAATATTGAAAATTGGTAAATAGTAAGCACTCATAAGAATGAATGAAAGAGGACACGAGACAGCAGAAAAATAAAAGAAGTAGTAGACAGGTCGAGGATTCAATCCAGATCAATTCAAATGGCAGCGTCAACTTGCTGTGAGAGTGACCCATGTCAGAACACATGACCAGCTAAGTACTACGAAAATAGTACATCACACAGGTAGTTGTTCTGGAAAATAACAAGAAATACTGAAAGTATTAATCAGGCTTCATACCATCTCTAGAATAAATTGTATGCTAGGCTAGCAACCTCATTGTGTAAAACAATTTGCTACAGAAAGCATCACTGTAAAAGTTCTTTGTTGCAGACTAGATTTTCATAGATATGCACATAAAGGATATAGTCGTATGGTGGATGGGAAGAGTAAGAAACACAGACATTAGACACATAATCAGATATTAACCCACTGAGAAAGAGAAGGTGTTGGAGATAGATTGACCACATTTTAAAACCACCGAATGAAAATTCATTCAGGCACAAACATGGAACCCACAGGGAAAGAGAGTGGAAAGATGAGGAACACATGGGCAGTAGATACTGTGACACGATTCAAGGGATGGAAAGAAGTGAAGAAGGTGGCAGAGAGATACATGAGGGACATGTGTGGTTATCATTATCATCATGTCCCTGTTTGCTCAATTTGGACTGTGGAGCCATCACTCTAGCTGGCTCTCTTGCAGGAAACCTGCACCAAAGCATTCATGTTGTGCTTTTGCAGCATTGGTTTATGTAGCAATTTGTTTTATATGGGGAGTCTCATACACAACCTCATATTAGTTACCTCATAGAGGGAGCTGCAGTCCAATTCTTTCTTTAACTCCTTAGAGACCCCCCCCCCCCCCCCTTCCCCCCAGAAACTACATGGGACATATGCGTACACCGAGCATATGTGTGATCACTGCTGTAAATACCAGAGAGAGAGAGAGAGAGTCGAGGGCAGTTATTAATTGAAAAATCCAAGCATTTTTCACAAGTAGATCATACTGCATGGAAACTACCATCTTGCCCAAATTTTTTTATATTTTTTATATACCCTTTGTATTATCTTGCTTGAATATTGATTTTTATATCTTTAAATACTTAATAATTTTAGTTTTGTTTTAACTGCAGTCACCCACCTCTGTCACTAGTAATTTTGTGCACTTAGGTCACATACAGAAGCCATGTTGGATGAAGATTATAGGAAGATCTTTATCTTTCCCAAGTAACTTATTTTAATATTTTTAATAGAGTAGAAGTCTGGTCAAGTTATATGTTGTTCAGTGTACGTGCAATACTCCCTTTGGAGCTGTGTTTTACTATTGAAATATACAACGTTGCTGTGAAGGTCACAGTTTTACTATAAAATGTGTAGATTTATTGTGAAAAATGTTTTTTTAGTTTTTACAAAAATTTGTTTTTTTTTTAACTGTGAAATTATATCTCTTTGTTGTGATCTGGTTGTATTATTTATGTTTGGTCTTCTGTGATTACAGCTTTACTGTTTTATAAACTAATGCCAAAAATGTTTACCTGCTGTTTAATGTTAATTGAATTACATGAATAAGTAGCAGTGAGAAATTTAAAATGTACTGAAGAATGTTGACCATGTTTATTGTTATATATTGTTCATTGTCAGTGAGTTTACTGAAACATCTATTGAAACATTTGAACAGTTTATAATGATATATATTTATTATCCATCAATTCTCTTTGTAGCATAAGTCTTCAAGAAGGTGAGGCCACATTCTTCTGTCCTGTTCCATCCTCTCAAGATCTGTCCTCATCTTTATCCTTTTTCCATAATGTTTTTTCTGACACCTCTATTTCTTTTAGTCTAGTAATTCCAGAAATAGGACTGCCTTGTAATGCTATCAGCTGGTTTCTGCTATCCAGTGGAAACATTGTTTCTTCACTTCTCACTTCACTGGTTCTTTCCATTAGATCGACATAGATGATCTTACCATATCACCACTGTAATCCTTCTATTCTGTGCAAGTACTTGTAATAATATACTGGCCAAAATTTTTATGTTATACTAATACTGAATTAATTTTGTTCAAAATGTTAAAATTTTGCAGTTGAGATGCCACAGAACTGTTTGTCTTTGCATGTTTGGCACTAAATTTGTAACATTTTTTGTTGTTGGTATTATTATAACATGAGATATTGTAATAATGGTCTCATTGTTAATTCACATGCTGGAAATCAAGTCTAACAGAAAATCAGAATCTGCAACTCAAATGTCAAGACAAGCTCTGTTGTATGGCTCTGAAACATAGAACCAACAAAAAAAAAAAAAAAAGCACAACCAGAAAATTACAGACTTTCATACATGGGTACTTGCTTAGAACAACAGGATTGAAGTTATATGACAATATCCCCAATGTGGAACTGATGATATGAACCAGACCTAGTGAAACCGTGTTATACTGATCAACATAATTGATGATATGAACCAGACCTAGTGAAATCGTGTTATACTGATCAACATAATTGATGATATGAACCAGACCTAGTGAAACCGTGTTATACTGATCAACATAATTGATGATATGAACCAGACCTACTGAAACCGTGTTATACTGATCAACATAATTGATGATATGAACCAGACCTAGTGAAATCGTGTTATACTGATCAACATAATTGATATGAACCAGACCTAGTGAAACCGTGTTATACTGATCAACATAATTGATGATATGAACCAGACCTAGTGAAACCATGTTATACTGATCAACATAATTGATGATATGAACCAGACCTAGTGAAATCATGTTATACTGATCAACATAATTGATGATATGAACCAGACCTAGTGAAACCATGTTATACTGATCAACATAATTGATGATATGAACCAGACCTAGTGAAACCATGTTATACTGATCAACATAATTGATGATATGAACCAGACCTAGTGAAATCATGTTATACTGATCAACATAATTGATGATATGAACCAGACCTAGTGAAACCATGTTATACTGATCAACATAATTGATGATATGAACCAGACCTAGTGAAATCATGTTATACTGATCAACATAATTGATGATGTCCCTCCACAGCTTTGGGTCCCAGGAGGTAAGACTTCTCTTTTTCTTTTATCCATGACATAATGCTAGGCTCTTCTACATCTTTTCTTGTCATCCTTTATCTGTTTTTGTTCATCAAATGTTCCTGTTTTCAAGGTTATATTATGACTTTTCTCATTTCTAAATGTGATCAGTGAAAATGGATAAACTTGTCAGAGTTTTAGGGAACAGGAACTAGGACATTTCCTAAAGGAATATTTAAGAAAAGAAAATGGAGACCCCCCCAGCTCTGCACAGTAGCATAATTTCCTCTTAGTGCTTTTCAAATGCTGTTTATTTGAATATTTTTAGCTACTTGCCTTAGAGGAAAATATATAGCAGAATTTAGAAACACCAGGGAGTTGTAGAGGGACATGATCATCTATACCATTCTGTACTGTTCTTGAACAAAAAGTCCTTTAATAGTTGGCAAAATAATTCTCAGTATACATTAAAACTGATCAGAACTGTTTCTGCTATAATGCAGTAAGTTTTATCTAAACTTCGACGATTGTGAACAAGTCATCCAGAACAAGTAAATTAGATAATTCAGCTCTTTGTACTGTCCTTATTTTATGTCTTCATGGTATTTGTAATTTTTATTACTTGGTAGTGAAGTTATTTGTTTTCTTTGTTGTGATGTAAAAGTTTTTTATTTGTGATATTTCCATAGCATTTATTTTTGAAACTTATGATTTTCTTCTTGGTGCTGTAATAGCTATTTCTTCTTGGTGATGCTGTTTTGTTTTCTGTATAATATCATCATTTAATTAATTACACTATTAGTTATTTTTCTTGCTACTGCAGAGTAGTAATCTTTAAAAAGATTTTGTTTGTTTTGTTTTGCTGCCAGTTTTGTTACATCATTCTGCATTCAGTTTACAAGTCTGCCTTCTTTGCATCAAGTTTGACTCACATGGACAAGTGATCTTTATCATTCCAGAAAATTGTTAATGTTATATGACATGTTTCCAGACCGTTAATAAGATGTTGACTGTAAACTTCATGGACTGTGCAATATTATTTCCTTTATAAGTTGCTCAACTAACATAAAAAAATTGTATATAGTCATTGACTTATAGTATGAGACAAAAATGAAATTCAGTTATAGAGACTGCTTTCTAACCAAATTAACCATTTTTATTGTTTGCTATGACTTATGTCACAGCCAGTCAGCATTTCATTGTTTGCTTGTTACATTGAATTTCTTGAAGTGCATTTTTAAAACTGACAGAGCTTATTATTGTTATTCCTGAGTTAAATTTGTGAAGTTAACTTGATTTTTGATTTAGTGGGAACAAAATATCATTGCCTTACTACTGCTTTATTCTGTCTCAACTTTTTGCCAAAATTGACCTACAGACATAAATCAACATCGTATAGTTTAATCTATCATTCTTGACCTCAGGTCATAAATCAACATCATATAGTTTAATCTAGGGGGGGGGGGGGGGTTTGGGGGGGGGGGGGGGGTGGTTTGGGGGGTTTGGGGGGGGGGGTTGGGGGGGGGGGGTGGGGGGGGGGGGGGGGGGGGGGGGGGGGGGGGGTGGGGGTGGGGGGGGGGTTTTGTTGTGGTGGGGTGTGGGGGGGGTGGGGTGGGTGGGGTGGGGGGGGGGGGGGGGGGGGGGGGGGTTGGGGGTTTTTGGGGGGGGGGGGGGGTTTTGGGGGGGGGGGGGTGGGGGGGGGTGTGGGGGGTTTGGGGGGGGGGGGGGGGGGGGGGGGTTTGGGGGGGGGTGGGA
>JAMPIV010012711.1:0-181873 GCA_024509875.1 Oreohelix idahoensis
ATAACTGAGAAAAGAACAAGCAGGTTTTAGAAAGAACAGAAGATGTGCAGATCATATATTGACCCTCCGGAACGTTACAGAGCAGTGCTCAGAATGGCAGAGACAGCTATACATTAACTTTGTTGATTTTGAAAAGGCTTTTGACAGCACACACAGGGACAGCCTATGGAAAATACTGAGGGCTTATGGTATTCCCAGATGCATTGTTTCCATTATAAAAAGCCTCTATTCCAACTTTACTCGCAGTGTTGGATTGAGTAATCTAACTTTTGAAGTGAAAACAGGATTATGACAGGGATGCCCCTTATCAACAACATTATTTTTGACAGCCATACAACAGAGGGCAGTCCAAGAAGAATTAGATGGACAATGTTATCTACACTGGATGACCTGGAATATGCAGATGGCATTGCACTACTCGCACATTCACATCAACACATCCAAGAAAAAACTGATAGACTGAATAAGTATAGCCAGCAAGTGGGTCTGAACATCAATCTATAGAAGACAGAGGTCATGACACTCAATGTGGGCAACCTTCAGCCAATAACAATAAGGAACCAGAAACTAGAACAGACAGACACATTTACTTGCCTAGGATGCATAGTAACACCATTTGGCAGAACAAGCAAGGGCATTAACAACAGAATGAATAAAGCGAGAACAGCCTTTGCTAGTCTCAACAACATTTGGAAGTCTTCCCAGTAGAGCACAAACACCAAATTAAGACTATGAGAGTTGTGTACTTTCTGTGCTTCTCTATGATACGTAATGCTGGTGAGTAACAGAAGGAAATGTCGAAACTGTCCTCCTTCCACACAGTCTGCCTAAGGAAAGTTATCAAAATCTTTTGGCCGAATACTATCACCAACCAAGAACTACCTATTCAGAGTAACCAGGAGGACATGCACACCATAACAGATGCTGGAGTTGGGTTGCTACGTCCTCAGAAGGGACCCTGTTACCATTACAAGAACAGCTATGCTATGGACCCCCGAAGGAAAGCAAAAGAGAGGCAGACCAAAAACAACTTGGCGGAGAACTGTGGAAGCTGAGATGCAAAGAATGAATTAGATTTGGGGCACTGTACGAAAGATGGCCACCGACCAAACAAAGTGGAATCAATTTGTTGCTGCCATAGAAGACGCCACCTGGCGTGATGGCCACTGACTGCTTTGATGGCCGGTGGCTAAGGATCAAAGAAGAAGAAGAAGAACATTAGAAATCTCTGAAGGACTAGACTGGAACCAAGCCAAGGGGGACACAACCGATAGGATAGTATGGCACTCTCTCTGGCAAGTCTCTGTGCTCCAGGGTCGAAGAGAAACAACTAAGTAAATAAATTGATGTCTGAAATGCATATTTTACATTAATTACAGTTGGGGAACTATGACTTTACTACTTTAATTTTCTACAGACTGATACAGCTGTCGAGGCACTTGGTCTAGTTCACAGACTAGCAAAAATGATAAACCAATTTGATATGATCCAGTATGCAACATCAGTGCTAGCTTCCATAGCCCCTGAACTTGGAAAGAAATGTGATTTGACCAAACTCCATATTGATGTTGATAATAACGATGTTTATTTCTGTGGGTCATGTTGTAATCAGAAAGAGAGTGTGCTGTGTCTGGCCAGGGTTGCCACTCATCACTTCAAAACCCAACAGGTGATTAGTTATGTTTGTGAAATTATTAAATGTTTTTATGTAATTTAATTTTTTTTTAAATTAAATTTTGCCTCCTTTTGGTGAGGTGCATCCAGTTCAACCTAATCGGTTATATTAGGGTGCATGTCCAAATAGAAAAGACCTTCCATTCTGTTTTAGGTTTACTGTGATTGAATGTCTTGATGTTAAACTTTTCTATGCAACTGGTGACAGCTCTACAGTCGGTGTTTGGAAAGTAGCAATGTTGCCATCATATTGCATTAGAGCAGGTGTATCCAACCCTGGGGTTATGAGAAGCTTGGGGGGGGGGGGGGGGGAAATATTTGTCAAATAAGTATACTATCTTATTGAACAATAACAAATTAGTAGGAGTTTGTAAAAAAAAAATAAGAACTGTGCATCCTGTTCTCAATCAAATTCAAAGCAAGAAACAAACTGGGGATTGAGCATAATAAGTGAGTATCTTTTTAAAAAGTCTGTACTATGAATAAAAGTGCTGATAGCAATGGGGCTCTGCTCAATGAAAAAACAGCTGTAATGAGAAGATGGACAGAATATTGTAAAGAATTATATAACTGTAAACTTGACACTAACTTAGGCATATTAAACAACATTAAGTGCGAAAACAGGGAACTCGGAAATGCAGCAATATTACGGGAAGAAGTGGAAGAGGCTATATGTTCGATGAAAGGAGGGAAGTCACCGGGTGTGGATAATATCCCAGCAGAGCTCTTGAAATATGGAGGACCAGATATAGTAAAAATCATGACAACAATTTGCCAGAAGATATGGAGTACAAAAAAATGGCCAAAAGAATGGACGCAGTCATTAGTAATACCGCTTCCAAAGAAAGGAAATCTAAAAATGTGCAAGAACTACAGAACCATTAGCCTTATTAGTCATCCAAGTAAGGTGATGTTAAGGATACTTTTGAACAGAATAAAACAGAAATCAGAAGAAATCTTGTCAGAGGAACAGGCTGGCTTTAGACCAAAAAGAAGTACCTCAGAACAAATCTTCAATATTAGATTACTTATCGAAAAACATCTCCAACATCAACACGATTTATATACCATAACTTCATCGATTTCACAAAAGCCTTCGATCGAGTCTGGCATGAAGGCTTATGGCAAGTAATGAAAAAATTCAATTTTGATACCAACATCATAGATATCATTGAAGCACTATACAAGGACGCAAGCAGTGCTGTTTTTGCAAGCAACGACATTGGAGAATTTTTCAAAACAACTGTAGGAGTTCGGCAGGGATGTATCCTGTCCCCAGTGCTCTTTAATATTTATCTAGAACATATTATGCAAGAGGCTCTCTACGATTATAAATCAACCATATCGATTGGAGGCCGACCTCTGTGCAACCTACGTTTTGCTGATGATATTGATCTGATAGCTGGATCAGAATCAGAACTTCAAGACCTTACCTCTAGACTGGAGAAAGTAACAAGAACGTATGGGATGGAAATTAATATAGAAAAAAGCAAGATATTGGTGAATAGCCATAAGAAACATGTTCCGACCAACATTACGTTAAATGGGCAAACGTTAGAAGAAGTTAACACCTTTAAATATCTCGGGTCCACTATATGCAGTGATGGAAGATCAATTAAAGAAATCAAGACAAGACTTGAGATGGCCTCAGCTGCCATGACAAGGTTGAATGTGATCTGGAAAAGTAACATCAGTTTTCCTGTGAAGATCAAATTATACAAATCACTTGTATTATCTATTCTCTTGTATGGGTGTGAGAGCTGGACACTCACTGCAGATACGGAGCGAAGGATTCAGGCTTTCGAGCATAGATGTTATAGAAGAATTTTGCGCATTTGCTATAAAGAGCACAAAACAAATGTCTATGTTAGAGAGAAGATAAACACCTATGCAGGCCACCAAGAACCACTTTTGTCAACAGTGAAACGTCGAAAGCTTGCCTGGTTTGGGCATGTAACTCGTCATGACTCCCTTTCGAAAACGATCCTTCAGGGAACAGTCGAAGGTAAACGGAGAAGAGGAAGGCAGAGAAAATCCTGGGCTGATAACATCAAAGAATGGGCAGGACACGGTTTTTCCACACTTGTACGCATTGCTGAGGATAGAGAGCAGTGGAGGACCCTGTCTGCTGATGCTTCCACCATGGCACCCCTACGACCCATGACGGGTTACGGGCTGAGATGATGATGATGACACGAAACAAAATAAATGTATGATACAGGTTGGTTACCCAGAATCCAAAATGCTCGGGGATGGCCGCATTTAGGAAATAGGTTGTTTTCACATTTCGCCCATAGTCCCAAAAATCGCCCAAATTTTCTCAGAATATTTCACTGTTCGGGTGTTTGGATTCTGGGTTTCCAACCAGTAACTGAAGCCCTGTGCAAATACATTATGTTATGCAAAATTATTCTGTTCATTTAATTTCCTTATCTGCTTATGCAAAATAAACTCTAGAATATATTTCCTCTAATAATGAGTAGTATAAACTTACTTACTTAGTCGTTCCTCTTCTACCGTTAGGTGTAGAGGTTTGGAAGAGAGAGCATCAGACTATCCTATCGGCGGTCTTCCTCCTGGCCTGGATCCATTCTAGTCCTCAGTCCTTCAAAGATTGCCTAATGTTGTCCTCCCAGCGGACTCTGGGTTGTCCTGGATGAAAGGATCCCTGGCTCTTAGTTTCCCATGCTTGTTGTGGTTGCCAATCTTCTCCCATTCTGCAGACATCGCCAAACCATCTTAGTTGGGACTGTTCTACTTGGGTCTGCATGGGGTGGTATTTTAGGCCTTGATGTATCGTCTGGTTGTGAACCATGTCTCTTCTTGTCACTTCAACCCCCTTCCTCAGATACCTCAGAGGGGTATAAAGATTTACCAAAATCCAAGGGAGTTCAGTAAGGTTTACCTAGAACCAAGGGCGTATGGGTACAAAAAAAGTTGTGAACCGTGCATTAGAACTAGAATAATGCTTTTGACCTGTCACTCTAAGTGTAGTATAAAATGTAGTATTGAGCTGTATTGTGAAATTTCTGAAGGAGTAGATTCTTATTCTTCTTCTTCATTTGTCCTGAAAAGGACATTGGTTGCATTGTGTTGCTGTTTACAGCGAAGCTGTGGTATTTGTACCTTTCAGCTGACATATCTGACTTCAGCACAAATTTTTTAGGACCGAGTTCGCCTTCCCTCTTTGATCCCTACTCTCTCAGCCAGACTGCAGCGATGCAGCCTGTTTCCAGGACCACCACTTGGAGATAGAGTAGGGTCTTGGTCAGCTCTGGTTCGCTGACCCTGACGCAAGCAGTCAAGCTATGGGTCGCTTACTGCATTCCTCACTTTTAATGCATTTTAGGTCCCTGAAGGAGAAGATGACACCAACAAAAATTCTTTGCTTGTTAGGTGCACAGTATGGGGAGAAACACTAAATTATGTGCTTGTTAAATGCACAGCACGGAGAGAAACACTAAATTAATTGCTTGTTAAGTGCACTGTGTGGGGAGGAACACTAAATTCTTAGTTTTTTAAGTGTACAGTGTGGGGAGAAGCACTAAATTCTTTGCTTGTTAAGTGCACAGTATGGGGTAAAATACTAAATTCTTTGCTTGTTAACTGCACAGTATGGGGAGAACACTAAGTTCTGGCTTATCCAATAGTGATGTGATTTGTTTAGACCAGTCTAGGAATACCTAGGAGGACAAATTTTAGACTGATTTTGAATTCAAATGTCATGGCCTGGTGCTCCCTACAGCCTTCATTATAGCTAGAATAAGCTTCTTGACAATATCATGGAAAGTGTAATAGCATAACTTTGAAAAATCCTGAGAGGTGAAGGTTAAACACATATAATCTTCTATAAAAACTAACATAGTTTTAAAAATGATTATTGTAGAGTTAACCTATTCTTGAAAATATTTAGTGAGTACTTATCAGAAGTTCATTTATTGAAACCTTTATCTCAGCTGAATGAGTTTGTTCATGCACGTGATGTTGTACCAAACTTGCTGGGTGACTCATGGGACTCACAGTCACGGAAGAACATATTTGCTGCGAGAATGATCATTAACAGACTCAATGCAGAGTTTCATGCCATCTCTCTGTCTAGCAGGATGGAAGAAGAAGCAGGTTAGTGGTGTAACATAGTAGAGATGCATGGGTTGTCATTTTGCCATTGTAATTTTCATAATTCTATCAATTTATCTTTCTCCATTTATGATACCAGTATTATCATTGATGATATAATGTAAAATGGGATTTGTCAATTTACATTATTGAAGGTTAAAATAATGTTTACATCTGAGGATTTGCATTTGTTTTTCCAGATGACAGTGATGAGTCAAGATCACACCCACTTTACCTGATTGGACAGCTACAATATCCGTTACAAAAGTCTGGTGAGTGAACTGATGATTGTTACAACTGGTTCAGTAAGATATAGTTATCCCACTGTTGTCAATTTGTTTGTTTTAAAATATCCTGCGTTTTCTCAATATGAACAAGCATCAGTAATTGCTAGTAACTACTACAGAAATATTACTTAAAGCAAATTACATCATTCATACCCTTAGGCGCATACGAAAAAGGCAAATTTTGTCTTTACCTCAGTGCTGAGGTAGCTTTTTCTTTCTTTCTTCTATTTAAGTGTTTGGTTCCAAGATTTCAAGTGGTGCATTGATAAAATTAAAATACTAAAATAAAACATTGGATATTGTATCATCTTCCAGTGGAGCATAGGTTGTGAACAAGCTCTTGCCAATTCTGTCTTTCCACTACTTTCCATTCAAATATTTTACTGTACTGAGAGATGCATGGAGGCATATATGGAGTCATCCTAATATGACCACAAGCTATGCACAATGCTAAAATATACATATGTGGAAGTAAACCTCTGTCTGTGAGGCTTATTACACCCTCACTGAAGCTTGGGGGAGTAGTTTGAGCCCAGATATACTCTTTGACTTTGACCAGGTTGACTGCATGCCGGAGGATATCACTGTGGACCCAGTGATAGGCAGGAGGAGCTGAGAAGTGGCTTTGTGCAGGACGTGACAATTCCTTGGGAGAAACCAGAACCAGAGCACAGTAATTTAGCTCTGCATAGTTGGAGAGCCCCCTTGGATGGTGGGGAGTGCACAGAATGCCACACGTTTCTTACTCCTAGCTTGGGACCAGATGTGGCGATCCTTTAAATAAAAGCCAAGCTGGATAAACTGGAGCTCATGACTTTAATTCAAAATGTTTTGGAATGACAGAAAAGTCGCAAGAAAGGCCTACATCTATAGAGTAGATAATACTAAGGTGTCTTCAACTTGGTAGTGGCTGCAAATGAGCAAGAAGCTCAGCAGCCTTAGTTAAACAACTGTATCGAGAGAGCAGATAATGTTATAGGACATTGAGACTGAATCAGGTGATTAGTGCTGTGATGAAAGACATTGATACAACGATAAAAATTACAAATTATAAGTATACAATTTTGAAATAAAATGTAGGGATAAAAATTAGTTATGGTAGGATGCTTCTTCACCCACGCCACAAGCACGTTGATTTTGCAAACCGTACTATCGTTTTCTAGTGTCAGAAAAAAAAAAAAACTATTTATAACATGGTAACACGAAAAGCCTATTCGTTCAGACGGAGTGAGAAAGGAGGGAAAAGAAAAATGATACCGTCTGCACGCATGATTTGAATGTAAAGCTTAGCAGACGCGATCTTGTAGTTGTTTGAAAATACACCGCTAGACAACAAATGTTAGGAAATTGGGCCACGCAAACAACCTTAGCTATTATAAAAAACAGACGTATTTCTGACGTTCTACGGGAGATAGTCGTTTTTAATTTGAAAATAGCGGTAAAAGAAGTGAACAAGTGGTAGTTTATAGATTTCAAGACTAACATGGAAAAGAATATGGAATTCCTTATTAATAGGTTTAGAATCACACAAGTTAGCTAGTTTAAGAGCTTATCTTTTTGTGATAAATAATATGCTTTCAAATATACAGACGGACAAATAACATGGAAGATATTGACAAAAGACTGTATTGCTCACTACAGACGAGCAGACAGATGTTCGTTTTTGCATTCACTAGCATTACATTTTGACGCGTCCTTGAGAAAAAGGCAGGAAAAGGTTACATGTAAAGAAGGGGGAGACAAGGCGGATAGAAATTATGGGATGGCTTAACACTAATAATATATTTTAGCAGTAGAAATAAAAAAAAAAAAACAAGTGAGAGGAAGACTTGTTGGGCCAAAACCAAGTCCATTTTTGGGAAAAGCCAAGTTTGGACAGACCGACCGACAGAAATACACTACACATTGGAACAAAATTGGACCTTAGCTTTAAAAATTTGAATTGTAGTAGGGTAGTAGCTCTCATTGGATGAAACAGTTAAGATTATTAGCAAATTGGACGGCTCGTTGCCATTTTGTCTAAGACTGTCCATAGTAGCAGATCGTTGATGCTGCAAAATTTGACGTCCACTGATTATATATATTAAAAGAATTCGGACGCCATAGTCCAGCCAGCAGCTCATCTGAGTTTGTGCTATTTCAACGTATCTGTGTTTTTCATTTGAATTTGTGGTAAGACAGAATTTATTAACCTTTTATTTAACATTTTGAGTGAGAGATACTGCCATATAATAAAAAGTGATTACGACAAGTGAGTACATATTCTAGGTCCCCAGCCAAGTTCTACAGGGCCTAGAGATGAATTTATAATATGACAAACTATCAAAAAAATGTAGAATACAGATATTTCTTTCAGGTGGTCAGTGGGAACATATCACCCACCTTATCGTATGGAAAAAAGAGATTAATGATAATATTTCAGATGCAGTGCAGCCCTTAGAGGAGGGGAATGTGAAACTGGTGCTACTTGTTACATCATTGATGTAGATGTGCTGGGTCGGTCAGAGAGATCTGACTCATGTCTTTTATTTTAATGTATTGTTACTTGTAAATAATGGTGGTTTAGGTATTATTCTGAGACTAGCCTAATTTTGTGGTTGCAGGGGTTCTTTGTCTGGCACTGAGCTAGTGCCAGATATCCCGAGTGTTCAACACTGCAGGATACGAACTGCCTACCCTTTTAACTCTGAGCAAGTGTGGAGTGAGCTGGAGATACAACCATCGTCACAGGCCAGATAAGATATAGTGTCCTGGTCTGCGGAGATTCATCAACGTGTTATAGAAATAAAATAACCACAATTGTGTACATATAAAAACCTTTTCCATCCCAACAAATAACCTGTGTAACAAAGCAAAATAAACTTTCTAAATTAGAAGCATGGGTATAATGAAATTACCCCGACCCGACATCACCCACTAGATAAGAAAGACTCTGAATTTAATTACTATTATTAGTAAATTTTTAAAGTAGATGTCTATGACCATTGCTTCCTTTTGTTTTAATTAATTACATGGTAAATACATTGCCATTGATTTAATTGAGTTGAAAGTCTGACCAGCCCAAAAATACTAGGTTCAGGGGGGGACAAAATAAATTTGAAAAAAAAATTGTAAATTTTCTAAAAAACTTTTAACCAGAGTGTATTGGGTCAAATTGGTCATAGGAATTAATATTGGTGTTTGTGTGTTTAGTGTGTTTGTGTATTTAATTGCACTTCACAACCACATTGTCATTACCCTAGACATTAGACGTAGCTATCAAACATACTAGTCAAGAATAATTTTGAATGAGATCGTAAGGTGGTAGCAAGCAAGGTACTCTGAAAACTCACCAAAATTGTTATCCTCAGGGACCTTCACAGCTGACCTCATTCGGTACACTAGGTAACCATAATAACGATATTAAATAACATCAAAACCTACCACATATATTGGGGTCTCCTGTTCCGGGATTAGAACTATTAAATTATAAATTTGTATAAATTCAACAGTGTCCCTAAAATTAAAAGATATTCATAATAAAATATTTAAAGTAGAGAGTAAGAGTTGATGAATCCTCACAGCCAGAGTTAATTAATTAATCAGAGTGTTACTTTGTTAATTAGAAGTTGTAAATTGTCTTAGAACCTTGTTAGAATTTGTGTGAAACAGAATGGCAGATCTACCCCAATGTTTAGATCTGCTGCAGCTGTGCTGAACGGCCGAACGAATATGAATACATTGGAGGGTCAGGTTTATGATCCAATATCGTCCACTTCAGAATGTGATAATGTATAGTGAAAGGGAAGATTAGAGGTTAGCTGAAGAGAAGAGGTTGCAAAATTGAGGCTGACAAAAAACTTAAGTGGCTGCTGATCTGAGGCTGACAAAGAGGCTTAGGGCATTGGAGGCAAGATAGGGAGGCTTAGGATTAAGCGGCTCCAATTTGAAGAGAAGAAATTGGAAGCTGAGGCTAAGAAGACAGAAGCTGAGGAAAGAAAACAGGCTGCAGAAAGGGAAGCAGAAAAGGAGGAGAAGAAATTACAGAGGGAACATGAGTTACGACTAAGGGAGTTGGATTTTCAAGGCCATGCTTCTGAAGGTGGTAACAGCCCTCATACCTCCGATGCCACTGCTAGTCAGGGAGCCTCAACCGCACAATGGGGTTTCCATTTAGACCATTTTGTTATTGAGAGGGATGACGATATGAATAGATTTTTATCCAGAGATTTGAGTTTTAGCTACTCACCATTATGGGTTGGAGAAGGAAAGGTGGAGTTTAAAGTTATCCAGGGGTCTAGGGGTACATCTTATGAAGGTGTTTGCAAAGGAGTATAAAACGGAACCAAGACAATTATGACATGCTAAAGCAGTGCTCTGTTATTAAATATGAAATACGAGAAATGGTGAATTTTATCGTAAGAAATTTAGAAATGCCAAACTGTTGTCTGGGGAGACATACCACCAATTCTCTGCCAGACTGGAACCCTATTTGGAGAAATGGACTGCTCTGGGGAAGACCCAAGATCTTAAAGAAATGATCATGATAGAGCAATTAAGAGAGTCCATGGCTCCAGACTTGAGAAAATTTCTCATGGAACAAGGTGCAGAGAGGTTGGGTGAGGTTTTGAATTGTCGCTGAGTAGAGGTATCATGGCAGCCCAGGCAGAGGTAGCTGGCGCTAAAAAGAAACATGTAGAGAATTTTAAGGCCACACATAATTCTAAAAATTTTGATAACAAGTAACAAGGTAACAAAGGTAAGGCAAGCTTTGATAGGCCAAGAAATGATTATCGTGTTCGTGACAGAACCCTCACAGTTTCAATGACCTAAAATTTAATGAAAGAAACCTTTTAACCAAGGAAAAGAATGGTGTAAATGGTGTAAGAGAAAAGACTAACCATAAACACCAAAGTTTGTAAAAGGAAACCTCCGAACGTTGCTGCAATGAAAATTGGAGACTCATAGATTAAAGTAAACCTACTGGACAACAGAGAAAACCTACATCACCCCCCAGTTTTGTGAGGATGTTGTTTTGTAACGGGGAGTCACCATAAGTGCTTCCTTGTATGATACAGGTTTGGATTTTGATTCAGTTGGAAGGCTAGCCTAGTGAACCCAGGTCAGTATTAACCACAGAAACAGTGGATATTACAAGGGCGGGCGACTAAGGACATAACACTCATGACACTTCCCATCGCAAGGATAACGGTGAAAACTCGCTATGTGGAAGGAGAAATCAGAGCAGCAGTGATAGATGAACCAATCTACCCTCTGATATTGGGGTGTAGATACGTCTTCTTGGGGAATCCCGAGAAACCTGTGATCAGGGCGACAGTGCAGACCAGGTCACAGAAGAAGGAGGAAGAAGGTGAACCTATAAATGCTCATCCAGAGGAGATGAGGAAGGCGCAGGCTGAGGATAGGACACTCAAGCCATGTTTTAAAAAATTGCCCAAATGCCACACACCTCCGAGCAAGGGAAATATGTTCATGAAGAACAAACTATTATATAGGAAGGCCGGAACTGGAACAAATGGTCACAACCAGCTGGTTCTTCCCACTTCATATAGGGATAAAGTGATGGAACTCGAGCATGCGATTCCCTTCAGTGGTCACATGGGGATCAGCGCCACAGGACAGCGTATAGCTTGTCCCATTATTTATCTGCCAGGGATTAACGGAAGAGATATAATAATAGATATTAAAATCCTGTGCCCAGAATGTCAAAGGGTAGCTCCAAAGCACTGGACTGCTCCTGCAACTCTAGGGGAAATGCCCATAGTGGGAACACCTTTTGAGAGGGTTGCAGTGGATATTGTGGCACCTCTCACTCGGACCAAGAGGAGGAACAGTTACATCCTTACTCTGGTGGACACTTGTTCTATGTTGGAGAGGAGTAGCCAGGTCCCCGTCAATCGATTTCGAAACATGTGGCAGAGGCATTGCTTAACAATATTCACAAGACTTTTAGATTCCCGCATCAAATCTTGTACTGATTATATGGCTCACAGTTCAAGGGGAAAAACTAACGGAAGAATTTTTAAGCTATGTTCAAGCCAGACACTTTCATTATAGCCCGTACCCATACTCTTCCCCCAAGGGAACGGCCAGGTAGAGAGGTTCAATGGATGACTCTCATTTCTATCCTGAGTAAAGCTGGCACATGAGAAACCTGATACAGGGGACCAATTTTTGCCCGCCTGCGTTGTTTGCGTACTCCGCGGATGGAAGTTCACACATAGAAATACTTTTCTTTTTTCCGACATAGTTTTGTTCAACCGGGAATGGTTCCACCCGCAAACCCTGTTATTTGGGAGTTGCCAATAAAAGGTCCATGGAAGCCTATGTTAAGGACATGGACAGGATGAGAAAGGCAGAGAAATCTGGATACCTGTTACCTCATCATATTTCAATATGTGAAACGAGCTGACCACTCATCTGAAAAGCTGGATGGAAACTGGTGGGCAAATGATAATCTGAGACAAGCCAGGAAGAATACATGCAGCTTATTTTTATATAGGAAGGCAAAGGACAGAGAACTTAGCCGTGAGAGAGAAGGTGCTTCTTCAACTACCTCAGCAGTTTGTAATAAGTTGCAAATTGGATGCCAGGCAAGCTGTCCATATACAGTTCTAGAGAACTTTCCCGTTATCTAGAACAAACTATAAAATTGACAAGAAGGGAAAGAGAAAATATATCATGTGTAAACCTTTTTTAAAGAGATATCTGGACAGGACAAATCCAGGAAGGCACCCCTTTACTGACCTTGGCTATCGCAACCCGAAATGAAAAAGGAACCACTCACCTCACATCTGAATACCCCCTACACCTCCTGTGAGACAGCCGCAGCAGGTAAAAAGTCAGTCAGCACCTGACTAAAAATCAGAGGGAGAGAGTTCAACAGGGTTCTGGATGAAACATACAGACGTGTTAACGGACAGACCAGGCATACTATTGCTTAGCTATATATGATATGAAGCCTTATAGACTCATTACCCATCTGTATGAGAGCCTATATCTGTTCCTATTTTCCGCCAAGGCAAAAAGCATTGAAAGAGCGGAGATAGAATTATTTGTAGAAAGATAGGGATTATTTCTCACAGTGAATCTCCTTATCAGTTCTAGCGTGTGTGTTGATGAGGAAACCAACTGGGGAACATAGACCCTGTGCATAGATTACAGAAACTGAATTGCTGTCACAGTAAAAATCAGGTGGAATCCATTACCGACACAAAACAGTTTACTTGCCAGATTGACAATGAACAAGGCAAAATATTTTTCGAGGTGGACCTTAGCAAAGGCTATTATCAGATTCCAGTTAAGCCTGAGGTTCGACCTTGCTTAGCTTTCAGCACCTCGGAAAGATATTATGAATTCAACATGTTGCCCTTTGGGTTGAAAAATGCTCCGAGTGTGTTTTCTAGGATGATGCGAAAATTGTTGGATCCCCTCAATAATCCATGTATCACGAATTTCATGGATGACATCCTCATTGCTACAGAAACATTTGAGGAACATGTTAACTCTTTGGCTATGCTATTTGATAGGCTCAGAGAAGCAAATTTGACCGCTAGACCAACAAAATGTTGTATTGGATGCAAGGAGTTGGGATTCTTGGGACATACTGTGTATCAGGGTAACATGACCCCTGACCCCAAGAATTTGGAAAAATTGCAGAGAGCACCGAGGCCACAAACAAAGAAAAATGTGCGATCATTCATGTCGTTGTGTGGATTTTATCAAAAATATATCAAAAATTTTAACTCTATATGTGCTTCCCTGACTGATTTGACTCGCAAGGGAAATCCAGATAAGATTGTTTGGTCAGCGCAGTGTTAATTGGCATTCCACGAGTTAAAGGAAAAACTCACTAGCAAGCCTATTCTCAAATTGCCTGATTTGACTCAGGAATTTGTGGTGAGAACGGACGCAAGTAATGTGGGCCTGGGTGCTACTTTGTTGCAAAGGTCCTCTTCACCCAATGGGGAAGTGAACCCAGTCGCTTATGCTAGCCGCAAGTTGAACAAAGCGGAACAAGTCTATTCCAGAAGCGAAAAAGAGTGTTTAGCGTTAATCTGGGCTATAAAAAAGTTCCAAATTTATCTTTATGGTAAAGCATTTGTGGTACAAACGGACCATCAGCCCCTCGTATTTTTATCGCAGGCAAGACATGAGAATGCACGTTTATTAAGGTGGCCGTTGCTCCTACAGCCATATCAATTCACGATCGAATACATTCCCGGGTCACAGAACGTTGGTGCGGTTTTCCTCAGTAGGCACCCCTGTGATCAGAATTAGAGTATTCATCAGGCGTAAGGAGTAATTTTTTTCTATGTGTATCACTGTTTTAGAACTTGCATTAGTGCATGTTTTTAGGTGGGGAGATGTGTGATGAAAGACATTGATACAATGATAAAAATTACAAATTATAAGTATAAAATTTAAAATAAAATGTAGGGATAAAAATTAGTTATGGTAGGATGCTTCTTCTTCACCCACGCCACAAGTGCGTTGATTTTGCAAACCGTACTATCGTTTTCTAGTGTCAGAAAAAAACAACTATTTATAACATGGTAACACGAAAAGCCTATTCGTTCAGACGGAGTGTGAAAGGAGGGAAAAGAAAAATGATACCGTCTGCACGCGTGATTTGAATCTAAAGCCTAGCAGACGCGATCTTGTAGTTGTTTGAAAATACACCGCTAGACAACAAATGTTAGGAAATTGGGCCACGCAAACAACCTTAGCTCTTATAAAAAAACAGACGTATATCTGACGTTCTATGGGAGATAGTCGTTTTTAATTTGAAAATAGCGGTAAAAGAAGTGAACAAGTGGTAGTTTATAGATTTCAAGACTAACATGGAAAAGAACATGAAATTCCTTATTAATAGGTTTAGAATCACACACGTTAGCTAGTTTAAGAGCTTATCTTTTTCTGATAAATAATATGCTTTCAAATATACAGACGGACAGATAACATGGAAGATATTGACAAAAGACTGTATTGCTCACTACAGACGAGCAGACAGATGTTCGTTTTTGCATTCACTAGCATTACATTTTGACGCGTCCTTGAGAAAAAGGCAGGAAAGGGTTAATAACATATAAGGAAGGGAAACCCGAGGCCTGTAAACAGTAAATTAATATTAGACAAATATAAAAGTATGTTTTCAGGCACTCATAAGAAATAAAGAAGTAGAACACTTAGACAACAGAAAAACAACAGACGTGAGTGGCTTACCCAGGGTTCGAACCCCGTACCTTCCGTATGACAACACCGCCTAGCTATACAAGCGAATCACACTAACATCACGGTGATAAGTATATTGAAAGGGAAGATAGGAGGTTAGCTGAAGAGAAGAGGTTGCAAATTGAGGCTGACAAAAAACTTAAGAGGCTGCTGATTGAGGCTGACAAAGAGGCTAGGGCATTGGAGGCAGATAGGGAGGCTGAGATTAAGCGGCTCCAATTTGAAGAGAAGAAATTGGAAGCTGAGGCTAAGAAGATAGAAGCTGAGGAAAGAAAACAGGCTGCAGAAAGGGAAGCAGAAAAGGAGGAGAAGAGATTACAGAGGGAACATGAGTTACGACTAAGGGAGTTGGATTTTCAAGGCCATGCTCCTGAAGGTGGTAACAGCCCTCATACCTCCGATGCCACTGCTAGTCAGGGAGCCTCAACCTCAGCTATGGGGTTCCATTTAGACCATTTTGTAGAGAGGGATGACGATATTGAATCATTTTTATCCAGATTTGAGGTTTTAGCCACCACCTATGGGTTGGAGAAGGAAAGGTGGAGTTTAAAGTTATCCCAGGGTCTTAGGGGAACATCTTATGAAGTGTTTGCAAAGAGGAGTAAAAACGACCAAGACAATTATGACATGCTAAAGCAGGCTCTGTTATTAAGATATGAAAAGAATGGTGAATTTTATCGTAAGAAGTTTAGAAATGCCAAGCTTTTGTCTGGGGAGACATACCACCAATTCTCTGCCAGACTGGAAACCTATTTGGAGAAATGGACTGCTCTGGGGAAGACCCAAGATCTTAAAGAAATGATCATGATAGAGCAATTAAGAGAGTCCATGGCTCCAGACCTGAGAAAATTTCTCATGGAACAAGGTGCAGAGAGGTTGGGTGAGGTTTTTAATGTCGCTGAGAGGTATCAGGCAGCCCAGGCAGAGGTAGCTGGCGCTAAAAAGAAACATGTAGAGAATTTTAAGGCCACACATAATTCTAAAAATTTTGATAACAAGTAACAAGGTAACAAAGGTAAGGCAAACTTTGATAGGCCAAGAAATGATTATCGTGATAGAACCCCACAGTTCAATGACCTAAAATATAATGAAAGAAAACCTTTTAACCAAGGAAAGAAGTGGTGTAAATGGTGTAAGAGGGACAACCATAACACCAAAGTTTGTAAAAGGAAACCTCCTAACTTTGCTGCAATGAAATTGGGGAACCAGAGATTAAAGGTAAACCTACTGGACAGCAGGAACCTTATCACCACCCAGTTTGTGAGGATGTTATTTGTAATGGGGTCACCATAAGGTGCCTTTATGATACAGGTTTGGATTATGATTCAGTTGTGAAGTCTAGCCTAGTGGACCCAAGTCAGTATACCACAGAAACAGTGGAGATACAAGGGGCGACTAAGGACATACCACTCATGACACTTCCCATCGCAAGGATAACTGTGAAAACTCGCTATGTGGAAGGAGAAATCAGAGCAGCAGTGATAGATGAACCAATCTACCCTCTGATATTGGGGTGTAGATATGTTTTCTTGGGGAATCTCAAGAGACCTGTGATCATGGCGGCAGTACAGACCAGGTCACAGTCAAAGGAAGAAGGAGGTGATCCTATAAATGCTCATCCAGAGGAGATGAGGAAGGCGCAGGCTGAGGATAGGACACTCAAGCCATGTTTTAAAAAATTGCCCAAATGTCACACACCTCCAAGCAAGGGAGATTATGTTATGAAGAACAAATTGTTATATAGGAAGGCCGGAACTGGAACAAATGGTCACAGCCAGCTGGTTCTTCCCACTTCATATAGAGAGAAAGTGATGGAACTAGGGCATGCGATTCCCTTCAGTGGTCACATGAGGAACATCACCACAGGGCAGCATATAGCTTGTCATTATTTCTGGCCAGGGATAACGGAAGATATAAAAAGATATGTAAAATCCTGTTCAGAATGTCAAAGGGTGGCTCCAAAGCATTGGACTGCTCCTGCAACTCTAGGGGAAATGCCCATAGTGGGAACACCTTTTGAGAGGGTTGCAGTGGATATTGTGGGACCTCTCACTCGGACCAAGAGGAGGAACAGTTATATCCTTACTCTGGTGGACACTTGTTCTATGTGGGGAGAGGCAGTAGCCATGTCGTCAATCGATTCGAAACATGTGGCAGAGGCATTGCTTACAATATTCACAAGATTAGGATTCCCGCATCAAATCTTGACTGATAATGGCTCACAGTTCAAGGGGAAACTAACGGAAGAAGTTTTTAAGCTATTTCAAGCCAGACACTTTCATTGTAGCCCGTACCATCCCCAAGGGAACGGCCAGGTAGAGAGGTTCAATGGGACTCTCATTTCTATCCTGAGAAAGCTGGCACATGAGAAACCTGATACGTGGGACCAATTTTTGCCCGCTGCGTTGTTTGCGTACTGGGAAGTTCCACATAGTTCAACCGGGATGGCACCCGCAACCCTGTTATTTGGGAGGCCAATAAAAGGTCCATTGGAAGACTTGTTAAGGACATGGACAGATGAGAAGGCAGAGGAAACTGTTACTTCATCATATCAATATGTGAACGAGCTGACCACTCATCTGAAAGCTGGATGGAAACTGGCAAATGATAATCTGAGACAAGCCAGGAAGAAACATGCAGCTTATTTTAATAAGAAGGCAAAGGACAGAGAATTAGCTGTGGGAGAGAAGGTGCTTCTTCTACTACCCAGCAGTAGTAATAAGTTGCAAATTGGATGGCAAGGTCCATATACAGTTCTAGAGAAGGTGTCTAGAACAAACTATAAAATTGACAAGAAGGGGAAAGAGAAAATATATCATGTGAACCTTTTAAAGAAGTATCTGGACAGACAAATCCAGGAAGGCACCTTTTTACTGACCTTGGCTATCGCAACCGAAATGAAAAAGGAACCACTCACCTCACATGAATACCCCCTACACCCCTGTGAGACAGCCGCACAGGTAAAAGTCAGTAAGCACCTGACTAAAAATCAGAGGGAGAGAGTTCAACAGGTTCTGGATGAACATACAGACGTGTTAACGGACAGACCAGGGCATACTAATTTGCTAGAATATGATATGAAGCTTATAGACTCATTACCCATCTGTATGAGAGCCTATTCTGTTCCTTTCGCCAAGGAAAAAGCATTGAAAGAGGAGATAGATTATTTGTAGAAAGAAGGGATTATTTCTCACAGTGAATCTCCTTATAGTTCTAGCGTGGTGTTGTTGAGGAAACCATCTGGGGAACATAGACTGTGCATAGATTACAGGAAACTGAATGCTGTCACAGAAAATCAGGTGGATCCATTACCGGACACAAAACAGTTATTTGCCAGACTGAACAAGGCAAAATATTTTTCGAAGGTGGATCTTAGCAAAGGCTATTATCAGATTCCAGTTAAGCCTGAGGTTCGACCTTACTTAGCTTTCAGCACCTCGGAAGGACATTATGAATTCAACATGTTGCCCTTTGGGTTGAAAAATGCTCCGAGTGTGTTTTCTAGGATGATGCGAAAATTGTTGAATCCCCTGAATAATCCATGTATCACGAATTTCATGGATGACATCCTCATTGCTACAGAAACATTTGAGGAACATGTTAACTCTTTGGCTATGCTATTTGATAGGCTCAGAGAAGCAAATTTGACCGCTAGACCAACAAAATGTTGTATTGGATGCAAGGAGTTGGAATTCTTGGGACATACTGTGTATCAGGGTAACATGACCCCTGACCCCAAGAATTTGGAAAAATTGCAGAGAGCACCGAGGCCACAAACAAAGAAAAATGTGCGATCATTCATGTCGTTGTGTGGATTTTATCAAAAATATATCAAAAATTTTAACTCTATATGTGCTTCACTGACTGATTTGACTCGCAAGGGAAATCCAGATAAGATTGTTTGGTCAGCGCAGTGTGAGTTGGCATTCCACGAGTTAAAGGAAAAACTCACTAGCAAGCCTATTCTCAAATTGCCTGATTTGACTCAGGAATTTGTGGTGAGAACGGACGCAAGTAATGTGAGCCTGGGTGCTAATTTGTTGCAAAGGTCCTCTTCACCCAATGGGGAACTGAACCCAGTCGCTTATGCTAGCCGCAAGTTGAACAAAGCGGAACAAGGCTATTCCAGAAGCAAAAAACAGTGTTTAGCGTTAATCTGGGCTATAAAAAAGTTCCAAATTTATCTTTATGGTAAAGCATTTGTGGTACAAACGGACCATCAGCCCCTCGTATTTTTATCGCAGGCAAGGCATGAGAATGCACGTTTATTAAGGTGGTCGTTGCTCCTACAGCCATATCAATTCACGATCGAATACATTCCCGGGTCACAGAACGTTGGTGCGGATTTCCTCAGTAGGCACCCCTGTGATCAGAATTAGAGTATTCATCAGGCGTAAGGAGTAATTTTTTTCTATGTGTATCTGTTAATTGTTTATATACTGTTAATATTATGTATGATAACATTAGGGGTTTCGGCACCCACTGATAATATTTGCTGATACATCAATCATTATATTGGGTCGACTTTCTTGTATTATTATTTCCAGTTACACTCTACTGTTGAAGTAATACACCTCTGTAGAGGTGACATATTCTTTATTACATCCGCCACACAGGCTAATTCTATATATATGTGTGCTGCTGTCCTGTCTCTGTGTCTCAATGCCGACATGGGTGTATGTAGATTCAGTTACACCCCACAGTACGTACGTAAGAGTACATGAAGAAGTCAAAAAAAGGTTGTAAATGACTGGGAACAGTTCGATACTGTTTATTCCGTTACAACACAGACACAACAGCATGGACGAAAATACGGTGACAGCAAAACATGAAATGTCTCAGTGCTAGCAATACTGAACTGCACACTCGGCAGTTATGATCATAATACTTGGCCTTCAAAATCTCTCACTTCTCAGAAGACACAAAGACTGCAAATATGGCAGTTATATTACTGGCCTTACAAATCTCTACACTTCTCAGAAAATGGCCTCCACAAATCTTTGCCTACACACATCTTGGCCTACACATATCTTGGCCTACCTAAATCTTGGCCTACATAAATCTTGGCCTATCATAAATCTTGGCCTATCATAAATCTTGGCCTACCATAAATCTTGGCCTACATAAATCTTGGCCTATCATAAATCTTGGCCTACATAAATCTTGGCCTACATAAATCTTGGCCTACCATAAATCTTGGCCTACATAAATCTTGGCCTACATAAATCTTGGCCTACCATAAATCTTGGCCTACATAAATCTTGGCCTACATAAATCTTGGGTTTAATACGCAATATGGCCTTAATACACAATATGGCCTACAAAAGTACCTTAATACACAGCGAAGCCTGCATCACCCGGCAGCTTCAAAATATGGCCTACAAAAGTACCTTAATACACAGCGAAGCCTGCATCACCCGGCAGCTTCATTAATCTTCACAATATGGCCTACAAAAGTACCTTAATACACAGCGAAGCCTGCATCACCCGGCAGCTTCATTAATCTTCACAATATGGCCTACAAAAGTACCTTAATACATAGCGAAGCCTGCATCATCCGGCAGCTTCATTAATCTTCACAATATGGCCTACAAAAGTACCTTAATACACAGCGAAGCCTGCATCACCCGGCAGCTTCATTAATCTTCACAATATGGCCTACAAAAGTACCTTAATACATAGCGAAAACATAAGTCGACATTTCCTCTCTAGCTCTGCGCAGGCATATCACTTAGAAGAACACAGGGCTTGCCCAGCTCGGACAAACGCCCAAACCCCCCACTCTCTCTCTGGATCACACACCCTATTCCCGCCAAAAAACCCTAGTCACGGGACCCGGCTGTTTTGAACTCATCTCCTACAATACATGCGCTAAGCCGCCTAATCACAGCTCAACACAACTCAGGGATAAATTTCTCACAGGCGGGGACCCAACGCTGTGAATAGCGGTCACCCGCTATGTTCTCGTTCATACGAGGAAATATTCCTATATAACCTTAACCAAGCATTATGGTCAACCAAACATTCAAGCAACGTGACTCAGTATTTAACTTGTCTTAAAAAAAAAGCATTCAAAAGATTACTCCCCTTTTTGACCTTAACATTACCACCCACCCGGTGAAAAAAAATGATTCTATCATTTTTTTGAAAACTAGATCTACAAACATAGAGGTCGATATAGCTTTACTATACGCCTAAAACAAAAATTACCTTGTTAAGTCAAAAAATAGTACATGAAAAATAACAAATAATCATCCAACACAATTAAGTAAAATACTAAAATTAATCTAATGCAAAATCAAGCTAAGTATCTTATGATTAATCTATTACAAAACTAAGCTAAACATATGCAATAATAGTCAAATAAGTAACAAACAATAGTAAGAGACAAGACAATATCCAGCAAACGAAGTACAATTCGTAAAGAAGGACAATATGAAATCAACATATGAGAAAAATCAAATAATATCACAATCTAATACTTAAGTCCAATTACATGTAAAATAAATATAACTATCATAATATATATATATATCACACACCATATTAAATCACATAACCACTCCAACAACACAAAGGATGAAAGTACAAGTGTTGAAAGAAGACAAAATATACAAGTAGAATCAAGTGAAACGAAGATGAGGTACGAAAGTATAAACAAGATATGAAACTCGTATCGAAAAGGTAACAGAAAAGGAGGAATAAAATGAAGACTAATCTCCAAAGACAGATGGAAAGCAAAGATATGAATACAGAGAAAGATAGTAATAATATATTATAATAACTATCTAAAACAAACATCGTATTGTAAAACAAATATCATCACAACAGAAAATAGATCAAACAAAAAGCAATGTTTAAATATATACCAAAACACAAAAGAAAGGCATAACTAAATAAAGCATATAATTAAGTTAGACTTATCCATAACTAAAATAATAAATTATAAACATCGCTCACACAAGTAATAACCTTGCTATGACTAAGTACGACCAACGCACAATGAAGCGCTAAAATAAAAATACATCATAACATAAAACAAAATAACTTTTTCAAGAACTAATCACACTACATATCACTCGTATCATACAGACAAATGCTGGGCACACACAAAAAAAAATTACAATGCCGAGAAAAAAAAATTCATTTTTTCCAAAAGTACCATACAAACATATTTTGACACGATAAGTTACATAAAAAACTATTCAATTTTTAAGTAATTCAAAACCACTAAAAATTAATGAAATCAACTTTTAACAAAATGAGTGAAACATAAACAAAAATTCTATCTCAAACAAAGCCTTCACTCAATACATGTAAATTTAATTTAACCTTTAAATTCTTTCGGCTGACAATTACGTTCAGCTCAGCTATAGTGCTATTTAGCTATAACTTTATCTCTTATTCAAACTGATATGATATTCACTATAAATAAATCTACAATTTGTTGCTAGTATGAAATATGAAAAAGGTCCTATAAAAATAAAAATAAACATTTCCAAAAAACAGAAAAATAAATTTTTCCCAATTAATCTGCTAAGAAAATAATCTATATTTCTGACTGACAAGAAAACCAATTTCTAGAAAAAAATCACAGTTTCACAATATGATAACAAATCCAAATACAAGATCATTTCTGATACATGCAAGCTATTTCCAAAATTGCATTTCACGACATAACAGATAATTCATATCTTCTCTGTATGTTTTAATATATAAATTAAACATGGCATCAAAACATGAGAAACAATTTAAATTAAGAGAATAACGAACACTCATGACTATCTAAAAATTACCACTACATCAATACAGTAAATGAGTTTGTGCATAGGGCTGGCAAACACATCATGTACAAAAACTATTTTAACAAACACAGCTGCAAAATTCCAAGTACGACATAGGAGAACAAAGACATACGATATGGTCCAAACAGACATAGTCTTATGACTTAAATGTGAAAATACCATCGTCCACTGCTTTCATAAAACAATTTAAAGTTAGTCAGTGCAAACTGTTATGTTACACATTATTTCAATTCTAACGCGTACAGTATTCATCAACATACGCCACTATATGAATCACAAGAAAATTTAATAATAAGACATAAGAACATCTTTATAATATTACAAAGAAAATACATGGTATTCAAATACAATACAATAATATTTACTGTTCTAAGAATAATAATAAAAAAATCAAACGCAAAATTTCCCACTTTCTTGTCAACATGTCCTGATCCTCAAAAGGTAAACATCAGATGCTATAAGACATTGACTGGTTCCGCTTGAACAAACACTACGTAAAGTTGACCTACATTTCTTACGGATAACGTCACATGGGAGCGCTGACCTCTATCGGACAGTCACCACTGTGAATGAATACAAATGAAAATCTCCACTTTAATCAGCCGTAAGATTTAAGTAGCAAAAACGGATAGTTACTTCGACAATTACCTAGCACAGGGGTTCGTGTAAAGTCCTGGTCTCTTCACGATGTCATCAGCTCTTTTCCTATCACGTGTAGATACTACAGACACCTGACCGCACTTGTATGTCGTCATTGCTGTATTCTGCAATAGATTTTTACACCTAACACAACGAGATTCTTTCTCGACATCAAAATTAGAACAAGCAGTATCATTCAATAAACCTTTATCATTCTTATTACCTTACATATAAGTAATCTTAGGCTTACGTTGAGGAAAGTCACTCTGGTGATGTGAAGAAAAATCTGAGGATCTGTTATCTCTACAGAACACATAGCCTTTTCCTATCTTATGATCATTGATAATTTTATGCATCAAGTTAGCACCACTGTGATTACCATCTCCTCTTTGCATATAGTTATTTCTAGGATCAAAATGTTGAAATTTGTCAAATTGTTTACAGTTCTTTGGAGAATAAGAATTACCACTTGACAAACTCCTTTGGTCCTGTCTAACCTTAGAATTATTTCTGTTACCAAAGCTTTTACTATCTTTGCCTATCGGGATATGCTTACCAATTCGGTCAAACTGACTGAGCTGAGTTTGACGAGTACCTGGACTGATAGAATGTTTATCATCCCGTCCATAATGTGTCTCATTCTTGGACCTAGTAGTACTAAATTTCTTCCTTGCTATAAATTTATCAGAGTTTACAATAGTAGATACTTGGTTGACATTAAGAGTTTTGGCCCGAACTCTATGACTATACTTTTCGTGATTATCAGAACTTGATGGCAATCTAGAATTCTCTTTGTTTGTCTGACGCCAAGAATCACAATCATTAGCAGAGACGCCATCAGCACGTGGAAAATTGCATCTTCCACGCATGGATTTACCTCTACCTTGTTTGAAATCAGTAGATGTATTAGCAATGAGTGTGTAGGGTTGGCTCTTTGCCTTAGTGCCTTGTTGATAAACAATTTTCTGTTTAGCATTATTAACATTAACAGACAGCCACATTCCGTTATCTAAGACAATGTCAAGCAGGCTATCGATCCGTTTTCTGGCTTCTGAAATTTCAATATCTTTATGTGAAATCTGTTCACTTAACCTTTTATTTAACTCCTTCACAGCCAAAACTTTGTAACTTTCTTCTGCTAGTAATTTCTCAACCTTAATCAATTTGTCTTTTTCCACCATTAACTCTCGTAATCTCTTTTCCTCATATACTTCTTTATTTGTTCTCCTCTGTGTCAACTCTATCTGAAGTGTTTCAGTCTGGACATCATCATTGTTTTTCATAATCTCATTACTCTTCTTGGGGGGTACAATATTCATCTCCCCAATTTGATCACTGAGAATCGCATTATCATTCATCACATCATGAAGCATGTCTATATAAGTCTTCTCACAGACATTGCTCTCAATCTTCAATTTCTCATACATCTCAGTCTTTTCTTGAATTTCTTCAGTTAGATTTCTAACCTCGCCATTTTTTTCATCCATACGAGCTTCCACCTCTTTTATTTTGCATAATGCAGAGTCTAATGCTGCTCGAACATCAGCAAGCTCGGAATTTGAATTACATAAATCACTTGTAAGTTTAGTTACTTTTCCATGTAGCTTATTCACCTCAGTAGTATCCTCTAAGAACTTTTCCCTTTGTTGTAGTGCACTTCGTTTGATGACTTACATACGCTCCTCCTCTTCTAACTGTTTTTTCTGGTCATGAAGAATGTCATTGTAAATTATATCTTTCAACCCCTCATCTTGTAACTCTTGTTTCTGATTGTTAGGAATGTTGTTATGTATTATATCATGTATCACCTCCGTCATAAAATCATGTTTAGACTCAGTATTCTTGTGCAAAAATACCCGAAGGTAATGCACTAAATCCGCCAAATGCCTAGCCATCATTAAGTGAGGAACGGAATGAAATGTATCCTCAGCAAAAAACCTTAGGGCCCATGCCACATCAACCAAAAAACGGTCCATCACAAATCCTTCCAATTGTGGGCCTCGCAATCTTTAACAACGTCTACTTCCCTCAAATATATATTGCAATATAGGCTCCATATCCTCAGGATCCATATCATCATCCATAGTGACTTATCTATTGCGTTCACTGTATATTTAATCACCTATACAAATTATTGTCCCAAGAGGTTGGACAATTAATTTTCCAGATCACAGAGTTAACTACTTGTCAAAAAATGAGCTTATTCCCTAATCTGTATCAACAATTCCTTTCTATAGTACCTTTATATGGTCATATTCATATTAGGACAGTCTATATATATGTCATAGTCACAAGTTACTTATGCATCATCAACTTCTATAATCAATTTATATAGATATCAATAGAGTAAGTTTGTACAACTCAATAAGGCTTGATGACATAAATGAAGTGACACAGTTTACAGAACAAAACACTTATCTGTCAATAAATCCGTTCCCTTCCGCCAAGACACTGGATATCACATACGTTATGCAGCTAAAAACACTCCACTGCAGAAAGGTATAGGACTTGACTCTTTTCCCTTCAGGTACTTGTGATAGAATAGCATGTGCTTGACCAATGCACACACGACAACAGGAACTGGAACACAGCCTGGAACTCAGCAAATACAGCAACTCTTGACACTTCTGTAGTCGTAAAGGTACACGTAACACCGTGTATCATAACCTCTTGAACTTGAAATGGCTACAACTGGAACATACTGCTGGTACTAACACTGTCAAAGTCTATTTCAATCCCTGTGACCCCTGCAGACGTTGTTGTGGTCTATGGTCACTAAATCAAATGTCAAACAGATACTGGTGTAGAGTTGAATACAACCACGAATAAAACGTGCGTGGTTTCTTACTTGTCCACACAGGCAGATTACAAAACAGGTCAAGATTCCGAAGCACAGGATATTTAGGCCACGCCCACACAGGGCTATACACAACTTTTATATTACGCGAATGACATAGGTGTCAGTTACACCCCGTAAGACTGGTACAGAGGATAAAACCAGTCTTGGCCACCACTGTTAATAGTCTATACACTGTTAATATTATGTATGATAACATTAGGGGTTTCGGCACCCACTGATAATATTTGCTGATACATCAATCATTATATTGGGTCGACTTTCTTGTTGTATTATTATTTCCAGTTACACTCTACTGTTGAAGTAACACACCTCTATAGAGGTGATATATTCTTTATTACATCCGCCACACAGGCTAATTCTATATATATGTGTGCTGCTGTCCTGTCCCTGTGTCTCAATGCCGACATGGGTGTATGTAGATTCAGTTACACCCCACAGTACGTACGTAAGAGTACATGAAGAAGTCAAAAAAAGGTTGTAAATGACTGGGAACAGTTCGATACTGTTTATTCCGTTACAACACAGACACAACAGCATGGACGAAAATACGGTGACAGCAAAACATGAAATGTCTCAGTGCTAGCAATACTGAACTGCACACTCGGCAGTTATGATCATAATACTTGGCCTTCAAAATCTCTCACTTCTCAGAAGACACAAAGACTGCAAATATGGCAGTTATATTACTGGCCTTACAAATCTCTACACTTCTCAGAAAATGGCCTCCACAAATCTTTGCCTACACACATCTTGGCCTACACAAATCTTGGCCTACCTAAATCTTGGCCTACATAAATCTTGGCCTATCATAAATCTTGGCCTATCATAAATCTTGGCCTACCATAAATCTTGGCCTACATAAATCTTGGCCTATCATAAATCTTGGCCTACATAAATCTTGGCCTACATAAATCTTGGCCTACATAAATCTTGGCCTATCATAAATCTTGGCCTATCATAAATCTTGGCCTACCATAAATCTTGGCCTATCATAAATCTTGGCTTTAATACGCAATATGGCCTTAATACACAATATGGCCTACAAAAGTACCTTAATACACAGCGAAGCCTGCATCACCCGGCAGCTTCAAAATATGGCCTACAAAAGTACCTTAATACACAGCGAAGCCTGCATCACCCGGCAGCTTCATTAATCTTCACAATATGGCCTACAAAAGTACCTTAATACACAGCGAAGCCTGCATCACCCGGCAGCTTCATTAATCTTCACAATATGGCCTACAAAAGTACCTTAATACATAGCGAAGCCTGCATCACCCGGCAGCTTCATTAATCTTCACAATATGGCCTACAAAAGTACCTTAATACACAGCGAAGCCTGCATCACCCGGCAGCTTCATTAATCTTCACAATATGGCCTACAAAAGTACCTTAATACATAGCGAAAACATAAGTCGACATTTCCTCTCTAGCTCTGCGCAGGCATATCACTTAGAAGAACACAGGGCTTGCCCAGCTCGGACAAACGCCCAAACCCCTAACTCTCTCTCTGGATCACACACCCTAGTCCCGCCAAAAAACCCTAGTCAAGGGACTCGGCTATTTTTAACCTATCTCCTACAATACATGCGCTAAGCCGCCTAATCACAGCTCAACACAACTCAGGGATAAATTTCTCACAGGCGGGGACCCAACGCTGTGAATAGCGGTCACCCGCTATGTTCTCGTTCATACGAGGAAATATTCCTATATAACCTTAACCAAGCATTATGGTCAACCAAGCATTCAAGCAACGTGACTCAGTATCTAACTTGTCTTAAAAAAAAAGCATTCAAAAGATTACTCCCCTTTTTGACCTTTTATAACTTGCATTAGTGCATGTTTTTAGGTGGGGAGATGTGTGATAAAAGACATTGATACAATGATAAAAATTACAAATTATAAGTATAAAATTTAAAATAAAATGTAGGGATAAAAATTAGTTATGGTAGGATGCTTCTTCTTCACCCACGCCACAAGTGCGTTGATTTTGCAAACCGTACTATCGTTTTCTAGTGTCAGAAAAAAAAACTATTTATAACATGGTAACACGAAAAGCCTATTCGTTCAGACGGAGTGTGAAAGGAGGGAAAAGAAAAATGATACCGTCTGCACGCGTGATTTGAATCTAAAGCCTAGCAGACGCGATCTTGTAGTTGTTTGAAAATACACCGCTAGACAACAAATGTTAGGAAATTGGGCCACGCAAACAACCTTAGCTCTTATAAAAAACAGACGTATTTCTGACGTTCTATGGGAGATAGTCGTTTTTAATTTGAAAATAGCGGTAAAAGAAGTGAAAAAGTGGTAGTTTATAGATTTCAAGACTAACATGGAAAAGAATATGGAATTCCTTATTAATAGGTTTAGAATCACACAAGTTAGCTAGTTTAAGAGCTTATCTTTTTCTGATAAATAATATGCTTTCAAATATACAGACGGACAGATAACATGGAAGATATTGACAAAAGACTGTATTGCTCACTACAGACGAGCAGACAGATGTTCGTTTTTGCATTCACTAGCATTACATTTTGACGCGTCCTTGAGAAAAAGGCAGGAAAAGGTTAATAACATATAAGGAAGGGAAACCCGAGGCCTGTAAACAGTAAATTAATATTAGACAAATATAAAAGTATGTTTTCAGGCACTCATAAGAAATAAAGAAGTAGAACACTTGCCAGGTTAGTGTAATTCGCTTGTATAGCTAGGCGGTGTTGTCGTACGGAAGGTACGGGGTTCGAACCCTGGGTAAGCCACTCACGTCTGTTGTTTTTCTGTTGTCTAAGTGTTCTACTTCTTTATTTCTTACGAGTGCCTGAAAACATACCTTTATGTTTGTCTAATATTAATTTACAGGAAAAGGTTACATGTAAAGAAGGGGGAGACAAGGCGGATAGAAATTATGGGATGGCTTAACACTAAAAATATATTTTAGCAGTAGAAATAAAAAAAACAAGTGAGAGGAAGACTTGTTGGGCCAAAACCAAGTCCATTTTTGGGAAAAGCCAAGTTCGGACAGACCGACCGACAGAAATATACTACACATTGGACCAAAATTGGACCTTAGTTTTAAAAATTTTAATTGTAGTGGGGTAGTAGCTCTTATTTGATGAAACAGTTAAGATTATTAGCAAATTGGACGGTTCGTTGCCATTTTTCTAAGACTGTCCATAGTTGCAGATCGTTGATGCTTCGAAATTTGACGTCCACTGATTATACGAGGGACGGTCAAAAAGTAATGCCTCGTAATTTTTAATTTCATTCAATAGGCAAGAAAACAGATAAAATTCACATTGAAATGTAGCCCCGAGTCTGAACTTCAAAAATTTATTTCTCAATGTAGTCTCCGTTATTTGTTACAGTTTTTGTCCATCTTCTCACAAGGGCATGTATCCCCGCACGGTAAAAATTTGTGTCCTTTTTCCTAAACCACTGGCGTACGGCGTGTTTAAGGGTCTCGGCGTCCTCAAAGTGATGTCTGCGAAGATCTTCTTTCAGTGGTCCAAACAGATGGAAGTCAGAAGATGCAAGATCGGGACTGTAAGGGGGATGTGGTAATAATGTCCAGCCAAATTCTGCAATCGCATCAATGGTGCGTTTTGCGGTGTGTGGCGTGGCATTATCGTGCAACAGTAGTGCACTTCTCTGATCTTTTAATGAGTAAAGTCACCGAAGACGACCTCTAAGCTTCTTCAAAGTTTCAATGTAACGGTCTGCATTCATCGTGTTTCCCTGTTCCAAGAGGTCAAGAAGAATCACACCCTTCTCATCCCAAAACACGGAGGCCATAACTTTCCCTACAGATGGTGAACTTTTGAACTTCTTTCTTGTCGGCGATGTTGTGTGATGCCATTCCATTGACTGCCTCTTGGATTCTGGTTCAAAAAAATGAACCCAAGTCTCATCACCTGTCACAATATTCAATAAAAACTCTTCTCCTTCAGTTTCGTAACGGTGCAGGATGTTGTTGGCTATGGTTTTCCTTGTTTCTTTATGTCTGTCTGTCAACATTCTGGGTACCCACCGTGCACAAACATTTGAATAACCCAGGTCTTTAATGATGTTCTGGACACTGCCTTTACTAATGGACAACATGGATGAAAGTTCATCCAGTGTTACCCAACGGTCACCACGAATGATGCCATCAACTCGATGAATGTTGTGTGGAGTCACTGCGGTAGACAGACGGCCAGTCTGCTTTGCATCAGCCATTGAGGATTGACCTACTTCAGCTTCATCACAACAATGTACCCAACGTCGGACAGTGCTAACATCCACTGTTGAATCTCCATAAACATTCTTCAAACGTTCGTGGATGCGACTTGGGGTGTCGCCTTCAGCATTGAGGAATTCTATGACATCATGTTGCTTTAACCGAACGTCTTTGGCAGCAATGTTTAAACTGTTACAGTGGTGCCACCTGTTACTGAAACAGGTTGGTAATGCTATACAGTGCAGAAGAGTGTTTGAGGAATCCTGCTAAATTTACAAATTGCACACCGCTACAGTATTTACATACATAAAAAATAGGAGGCATTACTTTTTTACCGTCCCTCGTATATATTAAAAGAATTCGGACGCCATAGTCCAGCCAGCAGCTCATCTGAGTTTGTGCTATTTTAACGTATCTGTGTTTTTCATTTGAATTTGTGGTAAGACAGAACTTATTAACCTTTTATTTAACATTTTGAGTGAGAGATACTGCCATATAATAAAAAGTGATTACGACAAGTGCGTACATATTCTAGGTCCCCAGCCAAGTTCTACAGGGCCTAGAGATGGATTTATAATATGACAAACTATCAAAAAAATGTATAATACAGATATTTCTTTCTGGTGGTCAGTGGGAACATATCAACCGCCTTATTGTATGGAAAAAAAGAGATTAATGATAATATTTCAGATGCAGTGCAGCCCTTAGAGGAGGGGAATGTGAAACTGGTGCTACTTGTTACATCATTGATGTAGATGTGCTGGGTCGGTCAGAGAGATCTGACTCATGTCTTTTATTTTAATGTATTGTTACTTGTAAATAATGGTGGTTTAGGTATTATTCTGAGACTAGCCTAATTTTGTGGTTGCAGGGGTTCTTTGTCTGACACTGAGCTAGTGCCAGATATCCCGAGTGTTCAACACTGCAGGATACGAACTGCCTACCCTTTTAACTCTGAGCAAGTGTGGAGTGAGCTGGAGATACAACCATCGTCACAGGCCAGATAAGTTATAGTGTCCTTGCCTGCGGAGATTCATCAACGTGTTATAGAAATAAAATAACCACAATTGTGTACATATAAAAACCTTTCCACCAACAAACCTGTGTAACAAAGCAAATAAACTTGGTAAATTAGAAGCATGGGTATGATGAAAATACCCCGACCGACATCAAGCACTAGATAAGAAAGACTCTGAATTTAATACTATTATTAGTAAATTTTAAAGTAGATGTATGACCATTGCTTCCTTTTGTTTAATTAATTACATGTAAATACATTGCCATTGATTTAATTGAGTTGAAAGTCCTGACCAGAAAAATACTAGGTTCAGGACAAAATAAATTTGAAAAAAATTGTAAATTTCTAAACTTTTAACCAGAGTGTTAGTCAAGTTGATCATAGAAATTAATATTGATGTTTGTGTGTGTGTTTGTGTATTTAATTGCATTCACACCACATTGTCATTACCCTAGACATTAGACGTAGCTATCAAACATACTAGTCTAGAATAATTCTGAATGAGATCGTAAGGTGGTAGCAAGCAAGGTACTCTGAAAACTCACCAAAATTGTTATCCTCAGGGACCTTCACAGCTGACCTCATTCAGTACACTAGGTAACCATAATAACGATATTAAATAACATCAAAACCCACCACAAGTGCACATCCTTGCTTGACATCAGGTTGGTGTCTGCCTGAAATGTCCTATTTCATCAGTCATTACCATGTAAGACACCCTGCCACTATTTTTCTATTTCTTATTTATCCTTCCTTGAAGTCTGTTTCTCATTCTTTATTATAGCTTTATTTCTGCTTTAAAATGGATTATAAAATAAGATCATGACGTGCTTCTCTTTATTCTTGCTCCCTTGATGTCAGCTATGTTCCCATACAGGGGGTGTCTTCTGTCTGTGGTTATGTGCTTAGAGGCTTTTGTCTGGGCCATATTATATCTGGATCTAATTGACAACACTACAAGCGATGTACCTCATTGTCACAATGGGGCTACCTTGCATACAGCCCAAGACAAATGCATCCCTTCAATTTTAATGCATTCCACTCATACACATCATCATATTGACAGTGTAGAATTCCCAACCCATAACGATTACTGATATGATTACTTGAGTATACATTTCTGTAAATGAGTACATCATCTGCAAAAGTTAATGTTTGCCCCAGCCCTGTTGGTTGAATGGTGGCTGCTTCAGCTGTATGAATGTTACACAGTACTGGTGATGGTGAAGATCCCTGGAATCATCATCTCATCTCAACCCGTAACCCGTCATGGGTCGTAGGGGTGCCATGGTGGAAGCATCAGCAGACAGGGTCCTCCACTGCTCTCTATCCTCAGCAATGCGTACAAGTGTGGAAAAAACCGTGTCCTGCCCATTCTTTGATGTTATCGGCCCAGGATTTTCTTTGCCTTCCTCTTCTCCGTTTACCTTCGAATGTTCCCTGGAGGATCGTTTTCGAAAGGGAGTCATGACGTTTTACATGCCCAAACCAGGCAAGCTTTCGACGTTTCACTACTGACAAAAGTGGTTCTTGGTGGCCTGCATAGGTGTTTATTTTCTCTCTACCATATTCTCTGGAATAGTCCCAGACAAATTTCATCAAAGATGAGAGCAGACTCCATCAATGCCATATCAGTTGCTAAGCCCATCTACACTACACACAAGCTACCAGTTTGGAAACAACAGTACTTCCCTGAAATGATGGAAACATTCCAGGTATTGAGAGAAAGAACAGTCAAACTGAAACAGAAAGAAGAGTCCTAACACAAAATGCACTAAAGCTTGGTTCGAGGCCATTGTCCATGTTATTACCCCACATCTTTGATCTCCCATTGAAATCACCAACAACTAAACATTTGTTGTGTGGCTCAATGGAAGGTTTACACCAGGAAATCCCAAGTGTTCTTTCCGGAAGGTAATCTACTTGAACATATAATTGGAGACTCACCCTTCCTGACCACTTATATTCAGTGGAATCCATTGATCCATTGCACTTCCACATCCTCACTAGTGTAGGAATTAGTATCCAGCCATGCATGAGGGTCCTCATGTTACATATACATTGCTTGCTCTCATCTGCCAGGACCACACAGCATTGTGTAACATTGCATTCTAGTTAAAATACTTAACCTAACACAAATTTTAATGTAGTTCTGACACAGAGCATAATAAGCATGGGAAGACATTGATCAATGCATCTTCAACCACGGAAAGTCCAAGTGAAGCTGTGTGCAAAACCAACCATAAAGAATATCTTTGTCATAAACAAACAGCCCCAAGCCTAAGTTGGATGGCTGCTGCGTAAGCAGTCAGGAACATTGGTCTTCTGACAATATGGATGAAGAAGGAGAGGTAGGCGAAAGAAGAGAAGAGAGAGAGAAAAAAGAACTGGATATATATATATATATATATATATATATATATATATATATATATATATATATATATATATATATATATATATATATATATATATATAGCATGTATTGCTGTGTAAATATATCTTAAGTAAGTCTGGTATTCCATTGTAACATCCTCATCTTCTGACAATATGAGCTGACTTACGCATGTCTATTTTCATTTCAGGACTGTCAAATGAACAGTGGCTTTCAGTGCATGAGTACCTCTGTTCTATCAGACTTAGTGGCGATCTCCATCTGCATGCAGGAAATGCCAGAGTTGCAAAGGAACACTTTAATCAAGGCCTGGCAATAGCTGAGAAATTTGTGCTGGCAATATGGTATGTTGTGGTTTAACTGGTTCTATCTAAGTCTAACCAGACTGCCCTAATTCAAAACCGGTTTCCGACCACTGAGGTTAAGTTTAGAATGATGTCGTTAATTTTTTTTAAATAGTACTAGACGCTAGGAGAATATTTACCAACTAGCGAAATTTTCTGCGTATGTTTACCGGTTTTTCGATCATGCATTGAAGATGAAAAAAAATGTATCTCGTAAATTAAATGAAGAGAAGATTGGGCCAATCGTCACATATGTTTATTATTAAAGTTATTGAAGCTGTATATAACACATGTATTTATTACATATAAATACATTCATTACATATATTCATTACATATAAATACAAATCAAACTTGATTAGGTCTCAACCAAGTTTATTGCTTTGAATAAACACTTTGCAGAAAAGCAATTTGAACAAAAAAAATTATTAAATTATCCTCCTTTTGGTGAGGCACGTGCCATTCAACCTAGACTTAAGGTCCATCAATTAGATTAGAGCGCATGTTCAAATTTTAAAGACCTTGTGGTCAGGAATAAGTATTAAAAAAAGCAATGTGAAAATATAACCTGATGTAGAATGGGAAAGGGGGGGGGGGGTGGAAGAGACATCCCAGTCATCGTCTAGTTCATTTGAATTGCTAAGTAATGCTGAAGTAATTATTGACCTGTAGATTTCATTTTCTTTTGATATATGACCTATCTGCTTCTGAGACACTGATCTTCTTTGATCCTTAGCCACCAACTGCCAAAGTAGCCAGTGGCCATCACACCTGATGGTGTCTTGTAGGGCAGCAACAAACTGCTTGCACTTTGCTCTGTCGCTGACCATCCTTCATGCAGTGCCCCAGCTCTGGTTCCTTCTTTACATCTCAGCCTCCTCACTGATGGATCAATATAATTGTCTTGTAATAGACTGTCATATCACTCTGCCCTTATTATTTTCTTATGGTTTCATTCTTTCACATCATATAGTTTGTGTTATTTACATTGTCCTACACATGTGTTGTTTATGTATTCTCCTCAAATAGCCCTAAACTTGGGAAGTTTAATTGTTCTTTGCCATATTTCCAAGTTGAACATTTTTGTTGTGTTAAAATTATTGTTTCCCCCCATTCCTGGCTTCTTATTGTTACACCATATTACCAAAATATGCTGAGATATCTCATTATCATTATCTCATCATCATCATTTTCCTTCTTGTTTCTAATGGAGCATGGGGCCACAATTTTAGTTGATCACTTTTGGATGAAGCCTACACTAAATATTCACAAGCTGTTGCAGTGGTGGTTTCTGTAGAAATGTTATTTTTGTGATGAGATTTCCAGCCTCATGGAGAAACTTATATTAGTCACTTTGTACGACAAGCCTGTAAGAGGAATAGGTCTTATTCTTCTTTTTTGTCTGTCATCAAGAACTCTCAAGAACTTCACTAGGATAAGGTATCTACATAAAGGTTATTAATAAAGTATGGCTACAATTTTATATTTATCAATTAATTACTACAAAAAAACATTTTGAGCACAGTTATTATTGTTCGCTTTATCCCTAATCTCAATGTCTGGGATATGTTCACCAGATCTGTTGTCTTCTTTTAAGTTTGGAGGTAGTTGTGGGCTAGGTTTTCAGTAGAGTACATGTATTCTTTTTGGTTCCAGAAAATCCTACATCTCTAATATCATGAATTTAGCAATAAGGTATACTTCTATGTATGACATAATTTGAAATCTTCTCCTTCTTCTTTGATCCTTTGCTGCAGACTGTCAAAGCAGTCAGTGGCCAACATGCCTGGTGGCATCTTGTAGGGCAGCGACAAACTGCTTCCACTTTGTTTGACCAACGGCCATCCTTCGTACAATGCCCCAGCTCTGGTTCATTCTTTGCATCTCAGCCTCCACAGTTCTCCGCCAAGTTGTTTTTGTCGGCCTCTCTTTTGCTTTCCTTTGGGGGTCCATAGCAAAGCTGTTCTTGTGATGGCATCGGGGTCCCAAGGACGTGGCCAACCCAATTCCAGTGTCTGCCAGCTCTGATGGTGCGCATGTAATCTTGGTTACTCTGAATAAGTAGTTTTTGGTTGATGATGGTATTCAGCCAAAAGATTTGGAGCATTTTCCTTAGGCAGATTGTGTGGAAGGAAGATGGTTTTAACATTTACTTCTTTGTTACTCACCAGCATCCTGCACCATAGAGAAGCACAGAAAGTATACAACTCTCATATAATCTTAACTTGTGCTATACTGGGAAGATTATTGTTGAGACTAGCCAAGGCTGGCTGTTCTCGCTTTATTCATTCTATTGTTGATGTCCTTGCTTGTTCTGCCATCTGGTGTTATTATGCATCCTAGGTATGTAAATGGGCCTGTCTGTTCTAGCTTCTGGTTCTTTATGGGCTCAGGATTGCCCACATTGTGTGTCATGACCTCTGTCTTCTTTAGATTGATGTTCAGACCTACCTGCTGGCTATACTTATTCAGTACTTATACTGAATAAGTATAATTTGAAATGGTAGGGGGAAAAAGTGCTCTTTCAGTGACAAAAATAACTTTATGTGAAAGACTATCCATATCGGTGTGTTAAGAGTTAAAACAGATTTGCCAGAGTTCTGTCTAGGATTCTTTAGATTTTGTTTAATTTTGCTTGCTCGTCAGATATAAATTCTGTATTTATTTCATAATATGTAATTCTTTTAGTTGATCTTCACTTGTTGTTAGAACTGGCCATTCATTTCCCTTTGGTAATCATCTACTTAAAGTTCTTTGTTTGCCAAATCACACAACTTCTTAATTTAAAACGACTTTCCTTTTTATTCACAGAAAACTTCATGAACAATATTCTGCTCAAAACAATTAATAACTGATATCCACTGGTATAGTCGGTTCACCAATTGATGTTCAACTTTAAAAATTTTTTTCTAAAAAACTACCTGATGTAATGAATTCATATTTTGCATGTAATCTTATATTATCCGTGATGTTACAAATATGTTGTTGTTATGTCAATATGACTCCCCTCTACATCATCCCTCGATATGTTACTTTGCCATAGATAACAACTCTAATTTTTGCATTTTGGTGAGGCTCAGCATGGTGCACAGCAGTCCCGCTATATATATAACTTAATTCCTTGCCTGACATTTTTAGACTCAACATCATGTTGTATCCATCGACAAAAATAAACTCTGTTAATACCAAGCGCAACCTGTGTTCTTCTGTCAGGTCTATTGATGTCATGATATAAACTCCCCTTTTCAGCCTCCCTGCAGAAGTGTCTGTACAGCATTACAGTAACCTTCTTCATAGTTATAAATTTGCACTTCAAACTCATAATGAATGTAATATTATTCTATATGTTCAGAAAAAAAAATATGTTTCAATATAATACAATGCAGCTATAACTTTGCAATAATTTCACAATATGCCACTGACTTTACAAAGGTACAGATTTGCACTAATGATGTCGCACTATTTCAGCTTTCAACAGCAGACAACTGCAGTACACAAAATGTCATGATTTTGTCTTAAAATACATTTTTTTCTATTAAAAAACCATTTATTGCCCGTGCAACCAAAATGTACTGCTAACATGCTACATTTTAATACCGGTAGGGGAGTGTGATTTTAATATAACCTGAACAGGAGATATCTCAAACTAGATACATTTTCTGGAGGCAACAAATGTTTTCATAACGTCATGAACAATATAATACTACATGCAAAATATAAATTCATTACATCAGGTAGTTTTTAAAAAAAACAAATTTCAAAGTTGAACATCAATTGGTGAACGGACTATAACCGATTTGATCAAATTACATTGTCCGTATAATTTTCTACTTACAGTGCTGATCTGCACAATACCAAAGTCCTGTGCTTTCTGGCACACACATTTTTCTGTCCGCTAAATATTTACTTTAAATAATCTTTATAGATACTTTTCATGAATACATATTTGTAAACAGGTTTACCAACCTTCTGATGCTTCACGCATCTTGATACATTTTTCGTTAATGCACATTTCTGGCCATCTTGGCAGTTTAAAACTGTGAATCTATATATTCTCTATCCAAGGCTATACCACACTGAAATACTTATTTATCTACATTTACTTTTACTTAGGCTCACAGTCGAACGCAGATTCCTCAAGAACACTTGTTGAAGTGGATTATACCACACATTAATAAGTGGACTAGCCACATATGCGGACACGTCTATACACTCCCAAGCGTAGACACAGACTCCCCTCTACATCATCCCTCAATATGTTACTTTGCCATAGATAACAACTCTAATTTTTGTATTTTGGTGAGGCTCAGCATGGTGCGCAGCAGTCCCGCTATATATATATAACTTTATCAAGATTGCTTTGCCCCATAATGTGCTCTCGACACCATGGATATCTCAGTCATACCTATAGTTTTCATTGGTCAATAGGAGAACAAACTATTTGAGACCACCTAAACTGATCTGTGCTTTATGAGGTTGAGATAACCAGTTCCTTGTCTTTGCCTTCCCAGACTTGAGAGCAGTGTTAGGTACCCTTGGTTACTAGGTAGACATGAGAGCATTGTGACCAGGTTTTGAACCTGGCCCTTTTACCATTAGAAGCAAATGCTGTAACAACTGTGCCTCTCAGACACTTGACAGTTAATAACATGCATGAATTGAGATTAGGTATAAAGAATTGTATACACCTTATATAGGTTAGCACTACTAGTAAGCATCCTGAAATCAAGATCTGTTTGTGTGCCAGAAATTAAAACCAGTTCTGGTGAATTCTATGCCAAGAATGAAAAATAGGGCTAACAAAGAGAGTGATTAAATTGATTTTATGAGTGATACCAAAATAAGGCTTATAGGCATGAAAGAGGCAAAATTGACGCATAGTGTTATGCTTGGAAGAAGAAAACATACATAATGAAGCATAGGAAAGATGCTTTGGAACAGCAATGAACAAGTAAGAAGTGTTATATTTCTTTGAATAGTTTAATTGTCTTTTTCCAGGAATGTCACTTTCTTGTGCAGACTGGTTGAGCTGGAACTGAATTGTGATGATATTGGAAAAGCCCAGTATAATTTGCAGGTAAAAATACAGAAAATAAAGTATAAATGCATAGTACTTATGACAGCATGTAGCCATGTTATAATAGGTTCTGACTGTCTGGTTGTGTTGGTAGAATAGAAGATTTGTCCATCAGGTGTGTTTGTTAGTGTGTCAGGTATTAGTCTTTGTTAACGACTTTATTCTTTCAGCAATATGTTCAAATGTTGCAGTCTGTCTGGTTATTTGTCTTACTGTCGTGATCGTACTGTTTTGTGGTAGTACAGATGGTGTCAGGTTTACACCTGAGATGGTATTGGTCATATGTGTTTGAGGCAATGGGAAACTTCATTTTCCAGGTTCTTTTCTAAGCAACCGCATGATGACAAATTTGCTCAATGTAGATGATCTTCACAAACACAGACTTCACCAACACTGTCTACGAATAATGAAACTTGATGACATGTATTTGTTTGACGTCACGACAGAAATACGTATAATGCCGTTTATATATTTATTTGACTTAAAATTCTTTTAAACAGTTTCTTGCAGTTCTTTTTTTCACAATGTTTGCAAATTCACGGCAGTGCAGTACATAATTGGATTGTTTATCTTAAGATGTAAGTCAGTATGTTGTTCTTTCTTTTTTGATCGTCTACACCAAGTTAATTGTGACGATTAACTTTATTGTCAGAAAATTGTAACTACAGTGGTTCTCCTCTATTCGATATCTTAAGCATCCAAAACTTTTATAAGATCTCTTAAGATATGATAAGCAGGCAAACTTTCTCATTCATGCAGAGCTGTAATGTTATCTTTCTTCTGACATGAAGGTCTACTTTATCTTCGAAACTGTGACTATATGAACATAAGTCTTTCTCTAGATTTTAAAATGTTTTTCAGCATTATGTTTGAGCAGGCACAATTAATATACAGTATATAGATACTTGTTACCTCTCCTGTGTTAGGAAAACTTGCACCAAAGATGTAGTGCTTGATGTTAAAGTGTTGGAGAGATCTTTTTCTTGTTTCTGTTTCTATCTCTAAGGTTTTGAAGATTGAAGACTAAAATGTTACTCTACTTGCTACTGGTACTGCTGTCTCTATCTCTCTCTCTGCTGCTATGTCTGCCCCCCTTTGATCAATGTGATCTTGGTTTTTATAATTCTACATTTTGTTAACAGTATTCATGCGCTGCTCTATCTGTTGAGAGACATCCTGTTTTATTCAATTCTTGCTGACTGTATTTTTTTATAATTTCAAGTGAATATAAATGCTTCTAAACTTATTGTATTTACTAGCATCAGACTTAGTTAGAGACCTTTCCTGTATATTTTGAGAACAACTGCTGATGCAAACTTTTTCAGTCATGTGGTGTGACCTATCTATTAATCACTTTGACACACAACGGGTTACAATAATATGCTTGTACTGCAGTAATCTCACTGCTTACTCTTATTTAAAATGAAAACCTAACTGGTGCTAATAATTGTTGTTCTATGTCACCTGCTAAATTATCGTTAGTCTTCTTAAACATTACTAAAATCGCCTGTGCTTCACACGCGGCTACAAGCAAAAACCCATCTGGTAAAATAAAAATGCAAAATGTAAATGTTTTGAGTAGGAATGTAAACAAACAAGTGTTTGGACACTAAACTTGGGATGTAAGATCTTCAGGCATGCAAGATAATAAATGCCACGTTTAGTTCCTAGGGCTCTCTGAGGAGGCAACAACATAATAGGACTCCTTCTTCCTCAGGGATGTCATGAGACAACTAATGTACAGTTGTGCATGGGCTGGCTACATATCATGTAAAACAAATTGCTGCCAGGAACCACCTCTGCAAGAGCACATGAGCGCTTTGGTGCTGGCTTCTTGCACTCTGAGGCTCGCATGACTGTCACTGGTGAAAGCCGAAAGGAAGCCATTGACATTAAAATGGATGCCCTGATCGCAAAACATGAAACAAGAATTGTATTCTGGAATGTCAGAACTATGAATGAGGCAGGTAAACTGAGGCAGATCACAGCGGAGATGTGAAACTACAGATTACATGTCCTGGGAATAAATGAGAGCAGATGGACTGTGCCAAGGGGAATAAAAACAGCAACTAGAGAAACAGTACTTTACTCTTTTAGAGAGGATGGACAGCACAATGAATTCGAAGGCATTATCCTAAAGAAAGGAATAGAAAGGTCATTACTGGAATGGAAAACCATAAACAACAAACTGATAAAAAAAAGACTGGGAGAGAGATTCACCAACACCACAATAATACAATGTTATGCAGCAACAACTCTGGCTTTTACCTGGTTGTCTGCATGCAGGAGGATCTCACTATGAACCTCATGATAGGCATGGGGAGCTGAGAGATGGCTCTGTGTAGGACATGATGATTCCTCTGAAAAGCCCAGAACCAGAGCACAGTATTTTAGCTTTGCATATTTGGAGAGCCCCCATGGATGGCAGGGAATGCATAGTATATTACATGCTTCTTCCTCCTAGCTTTAGGGCCAGATGTGATGATCCTTTAAAAACTGGAGAAACTGGAGCTCCTGACTTCAACTCAACATATTTCAGAGTGGCAGAAAAGCCATAGGAAATGCCTAGGTTTACAGTGTAGATAAGACCAAGGACTCTTCAACTTGGTATTGGCAGCAAAAGAGCAAAAAGCTCTGCTGCCCTAGTTAAGTAACAACAATAGCAAACAGTACAGCCAGCTGGATAAGGAAGAAAAATGTCAAACCTGAGCCAACAAACGGAAATTTCTGGACGATCTTACAAGACAGGCAGAAGATGCAGATCTGACAAATTAACAAAGCACAGTGTATAAAATAACTAAAACTATCTGCGAAAAATGAGGTGCAAACAGTATTATGTTAGTAAGAGACAAGCAAGGAAATCTCATCACCACCACAAGGGTAGGAAACACGGGCAGGAAACAAGATGGGTAGAGCACTTCAGAGAAACACTGAAAAAGGAACTACCAGAGACGCAGCTGAATGTTCCTGAGGCTGAAAATGATCTAAAAGTAAATACAGGCATTCCATGAAGAGAAGAAATCATCACAGCTATCAAAAGGTTAAAGAATGGAAAAGCTCCTGGTCACGACAATTTAAATGCTGAGTTATTCAAGGCAGACCCTGAACTAGCTGCAGAACTATTAGAACGACTATTTGCTTGAATCTGGAAAACAGAGACAACACCTATGGAGTGGGATAAAGGATTAATTGTCAAATTGCCCACCTTGTAGACTGCAACAGCTGGAGAGGAATTACTCTCCTCTCAGTTCCCAGTAAAATACTGGACAGGATAATTATCCAGAGAATTGCAAAAGCAGTAGACCACAAACTGAGGAAAGAACAAAAAGGATTCAGAAAGAACAGAAGATGTGCTGATCATATATCCACCCTCGGGAACATTAAAGAGTAGTGCTCAGAAAGACAGAGACTTTGTTGTTTTTGAAAAGGCTTTTGACAGCATACACATAGACAGCCTATGGAAAATATTGAGGGCTTAAGGAATTCCCAGCTGCTTTGTTTCCATCATAAAAAGCCTCTATGCTAACTTTACATATAGTGTTGGGCAGAGCAACCTAACTTCTGTGGTACAGACAGGAATATGACAGGGATGCCCCTTATCATCAACTTTAGTTTTGAAAGTCAAAGACTGGGTGATACACCAGACAACAGAAGGTAGTCCAAGAGGAATTAGATGGACAATGTTTTCTACACTGGAAGATCTGGAATATACAGAGGACACTGCATTACTCGCATATTCACATCAACATTCCAAGAAAACAAAACAGACTGAATAAGTATAGCTAGCAGGTGGGTCTGAACATCAGCCTAAAGAAGACAGAGGTCATGACACTCATAGTGGGCAATCCTGAGTCAATAACAATAAGGAACCAGAAGCTGCAACAGACAGGCACATTTACATACTTAGGATGCATAGTAACATCAGACAGCAGAATAGGCAAATACATCAACAACAGAATGAATAAAGAGAGAACATCCTTTGCTAGTCTCAACAACATCTGGAAGTCCTCTTAGTACAGCACAAACTCCACATTAAAATTATATGAGAGCTGTGTACGTTCTGTGTGCTTACTATGGTGCAGAATGCTGGAGAGTTACAGAGAAGGAAATGTCAAAATTGTCCTCTTTCTCCAAACATTTTGGCTGAATACCATCACCAATCATGAACTGCTTACTCAGAGTTACCAAGAGGACATGCACACAACATAATCGCTGGCAGACGCTGTAGTTAGGTTGCCATCACAAGAACAGCTATGCTATGGACCTCTGAAGGAAAGCAAAAGGGAGGCAGAGGAAAAACAACTTGGCGGAGAACTGTGGAGGCTGAGATGCAAAGAATGAACCAGAGCTGGGGCACTGCATGAAGGATGGCCGCCAACCGAGCAAACTGAAAGCAGTTTATTGCTGCTCTACAAGACGTCAGCAGGCATGATGACCACTGACTGCTTTGACAGTTGGCGGATAAGGACCGAAGATGAAGAAATTCTAGGCTGCACAGTCATCTTAGCCTTTCTGTTTGCAACCTTGTTTTAAAAGAACGCTGTTTTTACCTTAGTCAGATGTTTTTGAGTTATATTGCTGTGTCATTCTGAGTTGTGAAGAGATGGTACTGGAGATAGCGTTGTGGAAACATTTGTATTTTCCTCTTCAAGAGAGTGTAATATTGAAAATTGTGTCTATTCCCCCGCCTTATGCACTCTGGTTCGTCACCCTTGCACTTTAGCACTGCAGTAAGTAGGATTTCCCTATTTCATGATGTATTTAAATATGGAGAATGTCAGTATGATTCCCTCTTATTTATTTTTCTGTAAAGAAATAACTTATCACCAGTGTTGAGGTGATGATGAGGATATGAGCTCATGAAAGAGTCACCAGTGATTGTGTGCTGATGTTAGTACATGGTTACTACTTACTTACTTAGTCGTTCCCCTTCTACCGTGAGGTGTAGAGGTTTGGAAGAGAGAGCGCCAGACTATCCTATCGGCTGTCTTCCTCCTGGCCTGGTTCCATTCTAGTCCTCGATCCTTCAAAGATTGTCTAATGTTGTCCTCCCAGCGGACTCTGGGTCGTCCTCGGGGTCTGGATCCTTGGCTCTTTGTTTCCCATGCTTGTCGTGGTATCCGATCTTCTCCCATTCTGCAGACATGGCCAAACCATCTTAATTGGGACTGTTCTACTTGGGTCTGCAGAGGGTAGGATTTAAGGCCTTGACGTATCATCTGGTTGCGTACCATGTCTCTTCTTGTTACTTCAACCACCTTCCTCAGATACCTCATTTCTGAGGTTTGGATCTGGCTTTTATGGGTTGTAGTCATTGCCCATGACTCGCATCCGTATGTCAAGCCTGGGACATAGGTGGAGCGGTATACAGCCATCTTCGTTTTCTTACCAACCTCTCTCTTGCTGAGGAATCCTCGATTTATGGCCTGAAAAAGTCTCCCAGCTGCTGCTTTTCGAGTGGCCAACTCTTCTTTGATGCCTCCCTTTCGGTCTATAATAGCTCCGAGGTATTTAAAGTGGTCGACCTGCTCCAGGACCTGTTCTCCCAGCTTAATCTGATGTTTTCTTTCTTCTCGTGATATCACCATGGATTTTGTTTTAGAGCTGCTTATGACCATCCCTCTCTTCTCCAGCTCTTCCTTCCAGACTTGCAGGTTGGATTGGAGATGTGCCTCTGATTTAGCAATCAGGGCAACATCATCAGCAAATGCCAGCTCCGAAATATAGACCTGTCTCATCTTCCAGTACCCTACTGAATACTTTCTTGTTCTCTCCTTACATGCCTTGATGACATCGTCCATAAGGAGTATGAAGAGGTAAGGGGATAGGATATCACCTTGTCTTACACCAGTGGTGGTCCTGAACTCTTCCGACTTATGGTTTGCTGTCCTCACATAATTTCTGCAAGACTTGTAGAAGCTCTGTATAGCATGAATCAGAGGTACTGGAATATTCTTCCTTGCCAAACAGTCCCAAAGTTTGCTCCAGGGGACCCGTCAAACGCCTTTTCCAGATCTATGAAACAAAGATGCATCTCACTCTTATACTCAAGGGCCTTTTCACTCAGCTGTCTGAGTGTGAAGATTAGGTCTTGAGTACTTCGGTTTGCTCGGAATCCGCACTGGACCTCATCCAATTGTGGCTCAGCTAGGCGTCGGAGTCTCTGCTCTAGGATTCTAGAGTAGATTTTACCAGGGACACTGAGAAGGGATATGCCTCTATGGTTTCCACACTGTCGATTGTCACCCTTTTTGAAAATTGACATGGTTACTGCTAATCACAATTTTACCACAAAAGAGCTCTTTTGTTTCTTCTTACCATATTTGTGATTGAAAACACAATCTCTAAAATATTTATGAAAATAGACAACTTTTTTTTGGACTACAACATAATCTTTGATTGAAGATGATATACGATTGGTGTTATCTCATTGTGGGCCCCCCATCCCAAAATTTGGTGGTAGATGTTGCATTTCACTTTGATATTGAGGGCTTATGAGCCATTCATAATACTATCATAGATTAGTTTTCCATGATGAATGATTTACCAAGTTTATTTCTGTATTAATGCAGGTAGTGGTGTACTAAGGGGGGTGCGATCCGCCTGGGTGACAGCCAAGAAGGGGGTGCCATCAGACGCTATTTATATAGTACTTACTATTAAAAAGTTACTTGTGTATTCCTTTTTTGGGGAATGGGGGTGTCATAGGTAACATCCGCCCCGGGTGCCAAGTACTTTAGGGACACCCTGAATGTAGGCACAAGATTCATTTTTGTTTACACTCTTTAACATATTGACCTGTCATCTGCACCTTTCTATTAATATTTATGTATTCTTCAAAGAGGGCATTTAGCATCTTGAAGAAACACAAGCTGGCTCTTCATAAGGCACCTGAAAAAAACTGCAGCAGAATTGATTCAAGTCATTTCATAACCAAGAAATCCCCATGTTGTTTTCACTCAAATGACAGGATTAGAAAGCAGTCTCAATGCTGTTGTCAAACTGTTTTAGACTGTGAGTATTGTATTTTGTGTCCCATGTGGTTATGTTAATTGTTAAAATATTCTTGAATGTACATCAGTGTTGTGAAGGACCCCTTCAGGTATTGCACCTGTCGTGAAACGAGTGTAAACCCACTACTTTGTTAAATCCCTATGTCGAGATACAAATTTGCTTCAACCAATCAACGAGCAACGTTCACCAGTCTCAGAGACCCTGTTTTTTTCCGGATGTGGGTCGTGGCCATCTTGTTCACGCAATATGGCGGAAAAACTGAATAACATTAGCGTAAGCCCTGTTTTGTTCGGGACTCGTCTAGGTCAAGGATGGTATGAAGGACAGTACGGAGCATAGTACAAATAGTACAAAACCGCATACAGCCAATCAGCTTACCCTGCCAGGAACCAACCAAACACTTTCCTTAAGCATTCTTCTACCTATAAAATCGGGCGAAATTTTATGCAAATCCACCCAAACCGACCGACTGAAGAGGAGAAGCTGTCAACTGTGATTTAGTGCTTACCTGAGTGCATTGACCTGCAGCCTGCTTCACTAAGTTGAGTCAAAACCTGGCCTGTATAAATCTTAGAGGGTAAGCATAATTAACTATACCGGTAGGAAAATAGGCCTACAGCAGATATAAAATGTATGTATTGGTTGTGTGTCATTTATACTACATACACCTGTATATATTTAATATATTTTGGTTCACTATGAACGTATCAGGTTACTAATTGTATCTTGGGGCATTAGGTATAATGATTGTATTTCCTGATATGATTGATGAAGACGAAGACTAATAGGACTCATGCCTCAACCTATTGTCTCCTATAGCTTCAATCTATTATCTCAGACCAACTGAAATATAACCAAAACAGTCCTTGTTAGGACTCAACCTATTGTCTCCTATAACTTCAGTCTATAGTCTCAGATAACTCCAACCTGAAATATAACCAAAACAGTCCTTGTTAGGACTCATCAATCTATTGTCTCATCTAACTCCAACTGAGATATAACCAAAACAGTCCTTATTAGGACTCAACCTTTTGTCTCCTATAACTTCAATCTATTGTCTCATCTAACTCCAACTGAAATATAACCAAAACAGTCCTTATTAGGACTCATCAATCTATTGTCTCATCAAACTCCAACTGAAATATAACCAAAACAGTCCTTATTAGGACTCAACCTATTGTCTCCTATAACTTCAATCTATTGTCTCATCTAACTCCAACTGAAATATAACCAAAACAGTCCTTGTTAGGACTCATCAATCTATTGTCTCATATAACTCAATCTATTGTCTCACATAACTTCAGTTTATTGTCTCAGATTACTCCCACTTGAAATATAACCAAAACAGTCCTCGTCTCATATACTCCTATCATAAGAACATAATAATATTGTTAGGATATATTATAGCACTTGTCAGAGAGGGCCTGGTATATTATAGGGGGAAGGAAATGGTTGTATCACACCTAGGTGTACATAGTATTGGATGTATTCATGTATTGAATTTATATTATGGGATGTATTCATGTATTGAATGTATTCATGTATTGAATTTATATTATTGAATGTATCAATGTATTAGATTTATATTATTGAATGTATCCATGTATTAATTTATCAGAAAGAATGTTTTGCAAGTAGACACCTGTCTTGTCGCACTATTGCTAACTCATACTGAGCCATGTTGTCATTCATCCTACATGCAAACACCTGAGACACGTTCATGTCACATACACTAGAAATAGATGGGCTTGAGGACAGAAATTAGCCCCTATTTTTACTTGTTACAGGTTTTATTCGTGTCAATAAACTTGAGGTCGTATGTTCGAGTGAATCCAGCTGCCTGGAAGTTCGCAGGAGCATAGAGATTGCACAGAAGCTACATCTTTAGTCCCCCTCAGTCTTGGGTGGGCTAAAGTAACGAACCTCAGCAGGTGTTGTGTGAACCAAACTAAGGAGAACAGAACATTTTAAGAGATTAGTACACATTAGTACCATTTCTGTCGGCATTGTGAGCTATTAACATTGTGGAGGCTGAGATGCAAAGAATGAACCAGAGTTGGGGCACTGTACGAAGGATGGCCACCGACCGTGCAAAGTGGAATCAAATTGTTGTTGCCCTACCAGACACCACTAGGCATGATGGCCACTGACTGCTTTGATGGTCAGTGGTTAAGGATCGAAGAAGAAGAAGAAGAAGACACATTAGTACCATTTCTGTCGGCATCGTGAGCTATTAACTGTCGAGGAAGAGAAACTGAGTTAGCGTAGCAAGAGAAAATAATAACAGCATAACTGATAAAGTTTATATACTTAATTAACAGCACAGCTGATACATTTACTATATGTGATTAACAGCCCAGCTGATATACATTTGTTTCCTATAATTGGAAGACTTGTAATATATATATATATATATAAATATATAAATATATGTGAATCATTTGTAAACTTACAAATCCATTACATTCCATTTTTCAACATCCATCCTTCAGCACAAGAGTAGATAGTGTATATACTAAATAAATAATAAGGAAATTGTATTTGAATGACTTGTCAATTTTTTAATAGTTGTTAAGTAAAATCTGTTTCCTTGTTTTTTAATATCACAGTTAGTTACACAGCAGAGGTGGCAATTTATGTCGGTCTCCTCTCTACTAATTTTTCGAGATCAGATCATTCACAGTCGTAACTAATTTGTGATACCAGTTGTTCTCTCAGACACTGGGACTTCACCATTTTCTGCAGAAATTCTATTTCTGTAATTGTCAGTACTATACTGATCTTAGAGCCAAAATAAAACCTCACGCCACAGCACCACACATCATCTTTTCTGTCAAATACACACGTAAAACAGTAGAATTTACTTTAAATGTTTGAGCACAAAGGGCATGTATTTTCAGACATTGCCATAACTACTCAAAAATTAATGTGATTCTCTTTGTTCATATGTTGATGAAAACAGTCTATTAACACTATACATTCAGTATTTGATGAACATTAAAGCTTCCAGAAAACAAATGCATCTAATTTTCAAAGACAATTGAAGATTTAACAGGGTTTTTTTTCCTGCAGTCCTGGATATTTGTAAATATCTAAAATAATTGCCTGGGATTAAAATAATTGAATTGATTGGGATATTGTTTGCATCAAAATTTAATAAGTGCTAAGAGCCTATTTTCCGTTCAGAATGCTACTTTTATTCACTTACTTGTACTAATTAAATATCATTGTGATGACCTCTCTCAATCTTGCAAACACACAAACACACAGCCACACAGACATACCATAACAAGCAAATCAACAGCTGGATCATGATTATCATCAGAGGCCGTCCTTAAGGATGTCATAGGTCGCTAGACAAGACTAATCATGATTTCCTAAAAGAGCACCTGGACAAAGGATGCAGAGAAAACTTCTTGTTTACATTAGAAAGAATATGTCCACAGTTTTTGGACACCGTATGAGAAAAGTTAATATACACTGAAGTGACTGGCAAACTTAATGGAAAAATAAGATATGTGGTAATAAAGAGAAGTTTAATATCATAGCTTGACCAAGCCATAAATCTGATAAAGACTCATCATCTCAACCTGTAACCCATCATGGGTCATAGGGGTGCCATGGTGAAAGCATCAGCAGACGGGGTCCTCCACTGCTCTCTATTCTCAGCAATGTGTACAAGTGTGGAAAAACTGTGTCCTGCCCATTCTTTGATGTTATCAGCCCAGGATTTTCTTTGCCTTCCTCTTCTCGTTTACCTTCAACTGTTCCCTGGAGGATCGTTTTCGAAAGGGAGTCATGACGAGTTACATGCCCAAACCAGGCAAGCTTTCGACGTTTCACTACTGACAAAAGTGGTTCTTGGTGGCCTGCTTAGGTGTTTATTTTCTCTCTAACATAGACATTTGTTTTGTGTTCTTTATAGCAAATGCGCAAAATTCTTCTATAACATTTATACTCAAAAGCCTGAATCCTTCGCTCCGTATCTGCAGTGAGTGTCCAGCCCTCACACCCATATAAGAGAATAGATAATACAAGTGATTTGTATAATTTGATCTTCACAGGAAAACTGATGTTACTTTTCCAGATCACATTCAGCCTTGTCATGGCAGCTGAGGTCATATTGATTGACATCTGCGTAGCAAAATGTGTTGTTAATATGTTCTGTGGAGGATGTCACATTTCACGTTGAGGTTGTAATTTATAAAGGTATAATCCTGGCCTTTGCGGAGTAGTGTGCCACCCTCAGACACCAGGGATGATGAGGCGTAGTAACTTGGTGTCTGTAGTCTGGTTTAAGTGTGATGTAGATGTGTATACAGACAGTGAGCATTACGAACAAGGCAATCCACACAATGACGTCACGTTAACTCACGATGTGAAAAGTCAATGATGCTTGCAACAGCTAGTGACGGTTTTGTATAATTTATTATAAACGCCACAATGACGAAGTGTGTAGACATAAACAAGCAGGTACATCATAGGTACGATCAAACAGTCATTATTACATATGTAGACAATTCAACTGGCACAGCAGACAGCATCAAAATAATGTGCATCATCTGCCTTTTAGGATATCGTAAAACTGCTGTACATGTAGTCAGGTAGTAAACTTCCCCTTTCCATAAGAGCTAGAAGATATCAACTAGGAGATTAAAGATGGTCTCCTCGATTTGACCTCAACAAGACAGGCATGTCTTTTGAGCGCCACATTATCGTCCTCTATTGTCCAGCAAACAGCAAAGGTATCAAACCTAGATCCATCAACAAAGTTCAGGAAGCAAATAGTCCGTAGGACAGGCATCAATCGATGCGTGACAATCTAAGTGGATCGTGAGCTGAGCAAACTAGTCATATCGTAGACTTTAGAATAAGGCAGGCTAAGCAAAAGTCAACATCACAAGATGGCGATAAAGTTACTCAGCCAAAAAAAAGGGATTTAATTACCTGTTCATAAGGAATTAAATGAATAATCACATATGCCTCCAGGCATTAGGAATAACACAGAGATATATCATCTCAAGATAGGAACAACAATCATGAGGACTCCTTCCTGAATAAACTAAGCGAAGACTAGCACATAGCTACGTCTCGCCTTCACAGCTTCTCAGCACAGACTGACCTGGGCGGAAATCGTTTTACCAACGCCACAAAAAGGGACATGCGCAGAAAACGCGAATCGAATACAACTCAGGCCAATTTACGAAACGAAGAATGTTCTACAATGTTCGACTTAAGACCTATTACCTTAAAAGGAAATGAATCTTGAAACATTGCGATTGCCAACTGTTTTCAAAGAACTGACGATCTGAGCGCTCCATATATGGTCGTGACTCAAAAATCGTTCACACAACTATCGGCAACCCTAGCTATCAAGATAAGACAACTTCTTAACGATAGCTATCAAGATTAGACGACTGTAGAAATAAAAGTGACTACAATTTCATGAGTTCCTTCCCATGCATTAAAAAAAATGAATATAGTCAAAATGCATGGTCAGAATAAGTTGCGACAAGTTTTTAGCAGCAACATTACCGCCACCTCCCGATAAAAAAAAAATGTGCAACATTTTTTTTTTTTTTAAATATCCAAGAGTAAAACCAAAAAACGGTTTAACAACGCACGAATTATGCGGGGATAAGTAATTGCACTGCCTAATATGAGGCTAAATTGACACATAAAGTGTCTGGTGAGAATATTTCTCAACAGATAAAAAATCTGATTTAAAAAATATATCGGGGAGGTGCCACCAACACACACTACGCTTGCATGAAAATACAATATAAATATGCAAGTTCATATCATTATAATCAAATAGCAGTGTCATAATCTAATACCGCTTAGAATGGATGTACACATCTGATATTGAATGTTAAATATTACATTATCTAAATGTTTAATATTACCATTACACAATGAAATTAAATATAAATGAAGATCGAGGACACATCTCCTGTCGTTCCAAAGAAACTGTACAATGTGGAACTCTCCATGTTTGACAATAGAAAGGTAGCTTCTCAGATCAACAATAACGTGCTGAGAAAAAACAAACAATATAATTCTATTTAATAGCCATTAAGTTTCATACTATACAATACATTATTATTAATAATTGTGGCCTTTGGAACTTTCGGCCCTTATATTAACTACTCAGTCTTCTTCTTATATTAAAGATGGGAACAGAAGAAGATGATAACAAAGCACAATAGTATGTGTTCACCTAAAGTGAGGACAGATGTGCTAATGTATTGTAGTAATATAGGTGTGTTATGGCTCTGTCGTATATCTAGAAATAGAACAGAAGTATTAGTTGGAATCATGTGGGCATCTAGACAGAATGTCAGCCATCACATTATCCGACCCACGGATAGCTCGTACCGTGAAGTGAAAAGGTTGAAGAGCAATAGCATATCGAGTGGATCTCGAACTCTTCAAGTTCTTAGTCTGAATAGCTGTAAGAGCTTTCTGATCAGTTTCTAGAATGAAATGTGCGCCCAGGAGGAATCTTTGTAGTTTGAGAATAGACCAAACCATAGCTAACAATTCACGGTCTAAAACCGAGTAGTTCCTCTCTGCCGCATTTAGTTTTCTAGAAATGTACATGACAGGATGCAGAGTTTCAGCATATTCCTGCATAAGTGCTGCTCCGATCCCAGTGGATGAAGCATCACTTCGAAGAACAAAAGTTCTATCAAGAGTAGGTAATCTTAGGATGGGAGGAGAAGAAAATATACTTTTAATCTGGTCTAAGGAAGATTGACATTCCTGAGACCAACGAATCAGATTAGGTGACCCTTTCTTCAACAACGTTGACAGAGGTGCCATTATCGAAGATAGATTCGGAATAAATCTCCCATAGAATTGGATTAACCCCAAGAGACTCCGGACTTGTTTCTTCGTTTTAGGTACAGAGATGTTCAATATTTTCGAAGTATTGTGGTCTTCTGTCTTCAAGAGACCATGACCAACACGATGACCCAAGAAAGAAATTTCACCAAAACCAATATAAGCTTTAGAAGGTTTTGCTGTCAGATTATACTCACGTAGAGTAGACAGTAGGTCATATAAACCCAGATAGTGATCTTCTTCCCAGGAATCACTGAAGAGACAGATATCATCTAAGTAAGCGATGACATCTGAACGATGAGAAAGAATTCGACGCATCATGCGAACGAAAGTAGCAGGGGCGTTCATAAGACCGAAAGGCATTACATTCCATTGAAATAAACCCCTAGGTGTAGAGAAAGCAGTCAGAGGTTTGGCATGATCTGCTAAAGGCACTTGCCAATAACCTTTTGACAAGTCAAGTTTAGTGAAGAATCTAGAATTAGAAAGTCTACTAAGTAGATCCTCTAGTAAAGGCATAGGTTCAGCATCGAACTTTGTGACTTGATTTAATTTGCGATAATCAACGCAAATTCGTATGTTCTTATCTTTCTTCCGAACAATAACCATGGAAGAAGAATATGGAGAAGTCGATGGTTCAATTATGTTTAATTGGATCATTTCATCCAATTCCTTTTCCACTTGTGACTGAAAGTGTATAGGGATAGGATACGGCCTAACCCTAATAGGATTATTGTCGGTAAGAATTATGTCATGTTCTATGACATTCGTGTGACCAGGGATGTCGGTTAGAACATCCTTAAATGTCTGTAACATCGACGAGACTTGACGATGTTCATCAACAGAAAGATTAGGAGAAATGGAGACATCTTTCCAAGATTCCATAGAATGTAGTGGAACCACTGGAAGAGGGAGATCCACATCAGAAAAAACAGATTCCTCATCCTGTATGACAGACAGGGATGAGTAATGACCATGAGGTACAGAAGATTCGTCCGTTGCCTGAAAAATAGGCAGCAAATAGTCTGGACGCTCATGAAATTCCGTCAGCATGTTGATATGGAAAGTTTATGCTTTCCATCTATATCGACCACATAGTCAACATCGGAAATTCGTGAGACTATTGCATATGGACCTTTCCATGCAATCAGAAGTCTATTTTTCCCTACTGGGGAGTAGGACGAATGCTTTGTCACCTGGACAAAGTTGTCGTAGACATCTGTTCTTGTTAGCAAACTGCCTTGCTTTTTCTTTAGCAATTTCTGACGAAGCAGTCGCTAGTTTGCATGCCTCAATGATCTTTTGCCTAAGAGCAATGACATACTCATATGAAGATTGAGTGTCATCACTAATATCATCGGCAGTGATGAGATCGTGTAATAAAGACATAGGGCCGCGCGGACGCGCGCCAAAGACAAGTTCAAAGGGAGAAAATCCTGTGTGCTCATTTGGGACCTCTCTATAGGCAAAGAGAGCCGCAGGTAAAACCCTGTCTCAATCTTGAGGATGGTCTTCAGTTATCTTACCAAGTAAAGTCTTGAGCGTTCTATTCAGACGCTCAACTAACCCATTAGACATAGGATGGTAGATGCTACTGAGAGATCTTTTAATGTGTAAGGTAGACATTACTTGAGACATAGTATCAGATATGAGTTGAGTTCCATGGTCTGACAGTATTTCTCTGGGGAACCCCAAGCGAGAAAATATCAGCCAAAGAGCATCTGCGATATCTGATATCTGTAGTAGATATGCTCTTTAGAGGGATAGCCTCTGGCCAACGTGTGCACATATCGACACATGTAAGAATAAACTGATGTCCTCTGGCCGACTTTATCTTAAAAGGGCCAATAATATCTATGGCCATTTTCTGGAATGGCCGAATAGGGATGTCAGCAGCCTGGATAGGCGCAGCATGTCGTGGTCCTCTAGATTTGACCTCCTGACATACCTGACATGATCGGCAGTATATACGGATGTCCTTGTTAACAAAGGGCCAAAAGAAAGCCGCAAGGACTCTCGACTTTGTACGGGAAAATCCCATGTGTCCAGCACATTGCGAGTCATGAGCATGTTGCAATATTTGCACTCTCATACTCTTGGGAACAAGAATTTGCGAATGTGCTGACGTAGCCGAGTCTTGTACCATACGTACAAGTACGCCGTTTTTCATTTCTATCCAAGATTTTCTTTGTGTATCCTTATTTGGATCACCTCTCTTCGCAAGAATGAAGAATTTCTTTAGCGTAGGATCTTCTTCTTGTAATTTTATGAACGAGTCACGAGAAATAACCAAGGCACTATCTTGGCTATGAACTTCATTATCATTATTCAACGAAGTTTGTGGTGTTTGTAGAGCTTGTGCTCTTGTAACCACTGCATTGGTAGCTTGCATATTATCATCTTCCCAAGCAGCAATCTGCTGTGGGGTACATTCCCTAACTCCGTGGATACGACCAATAATAAGGTCCGCAATAGGATTAGGTAAGAGACAGGCATGCACATCTCCCGTAAAGAAAGGAGTGGCAATGTGAATTATAGCAGTAGGATATTTCTCTAGAGTGCCGCCAAATGTGACACATTTGATAACCCTTCCTGTCGCACAGGATGGATCTACAAGCGATTGTCTAACACCAATAGTGGTGCATCCGGAATCGAAAAGTAGTGAGACCGGAGTATTATTAACAAGACCCTTATGTAGGATTAGAGAACCTCTCCCGTCATGTGCAACCGAAGCAGGAAGAGCGGGGAGAGGGTGACCACAACTCAAAGTCGATATTGTAGTCGGTTCGAACAAAGTACTGCATTGGGGGCACTTGTTTGCTCTCCCAAAGTCAAAAGAAGAACAAGTGTTTGCGTCAGAGTTTTTATTATCAGAAACCTGATTACAGGCTCCCTGAGATTCTTGTTGAACTGAGTTAGCCTGCTGATATCTCTTTTTTTTGTATTGAGATCTACCGCGACTACTATTACCTCTGAAGTTATCACTGTTGTTATTGTCTAAAATTGTATTATTATTGTCTCTATTATAACTATTATTATCATGTCCACATTGATGTGAACATCTAGTTGTTTGGTTTTGAGGTCTACGCGAGGAAAAGCCTCTGTTACCATATCCTCTTCTGAAATGCCTAAAATTATTAGGTTGGAAGTAACGAGGACTGTCAGCTCGTCTCCAATTCTTCGACGAAGAATCACCCTGAAATTGATTTCCATAATTTTGACCGTAACTACGGTTACTTTTCTTATCAAAATTTTGTTGGAATCTATTACTAGAGTTTTGACCATAAGGTGCTGCCGAAGCAACTGGCAGACCTTCTTTTACTTTAGAGTTACCAATGGTTGCGTGAGGATGAGCAGTTATGTATTGGCTACAGAAATCTTCCATTTCTTTTATTGTTTTAGGTTTACGTTCATGAAGGAAAGCAAGGAAAGACTCATTGACAGAAGACATGACTTTGTCTCTAAGTATTAAGTCCATAAGTCCTTCATAAGTCTTTTCTGTCTTAGACAGCTCCACCCAACGTAAAAAAGTAAGACGTGTCTTTGATATGAATTCAGGGAATTGCACACCAGTTTCTGGTAACATATTTTTAAATTGAAGACGATAGCCGTCTTCGTCAAGTTGGTATTTTTTTTTAACAACATAGCCCTGACAACCTTATAGTTGTTCTTGTCAGGCTCATCTACCATTGTTTAACATACTAAAAAAGCATCATTCACCTCTAAGTATTTTTTTGGACAAATGATAAACCTGCAATGATTTATCTATGTTATGTACTTTACATGAAGTTTCAAATCTGTCCAAATAGAATGTTATATCGTCGATGGAAGCATTGAATGGTGGTAGGTTAAGTTTGAAAGTGCTTGCATTAGTCTTATCTGAGACCTTATTTGCATCATTAGCATTACCCATGTTCATCACCCTTAATTTCTCAACTTCCAAAGCTAAGAGTTTTTCTTCATGCTCCATTTTTGCTTTTCTCTCTTCAGACTCTCTTTGTAACTTCCTTTCTTCAACTTCAGCTTGCTTTTCTAACCTTTTATTTTCCGCCTCTATTTCAAGTCTTTTATTTTCAGCCTCTTTTTCAAGTCTTTTATTTTCAGCCTCTATTTCAAGTCTTTTATTTTCAGCCTCTTTTTCAAGTCTTTTATTTTCAGCCTCTATTTCAAGTCTTTTATTTTCAGCCTCAAGTCTTTTCTCTTCAGCTTTTGCTTCTGCTTCTCTTTTTTGTTTTTCCATTTCCATTTGGAATCTTTTTTCATCCACCTGCATTTGCAGTTTCTTTTGTTCAGCTTCCATTGCTTTATCATATTGAGCAGTTGCAAATTCTTCTAACTTATCACCAGTCTTCCCAAGCAATTTACCCTGCTCAATAAAGTGCTCAAATGTAGCCATGATGAGTAATAATAAGGTCCGCAATAGGATTAGGTAAGAGACAGGCATGCACATCTCCCGTAAAGAAAGGAGTGGCAATGTGAATTATAGCAGTAGGATATTTCTCTAGAGTGCCGCCAAATGTGACACATTTGATAACGCTTCCTGTCGCACAGGATGGATCTACAAGCGATTGTCTAGCACCAATAGTGGTGCATCCGGAATCGAAAAGTAGTGAGACCGGAGTATTATTAACAAGACCCTTATGTAGGATTAGAGAACCTCTCCCGTCATGTGCAACCGAAGCAGGAAGAGCGGGGAGAGGGTGACCACAACTCAAAGTCGATATTGTAGTCGGTTCGAACAAAGTACTGCATTGGGGGCACTTGTTTGCTCTCCCAAAGTCAAAAGAAGAACAAGTGACAGCGTCAGAGTTTTTATTATCAGAAACCTGATTACAGGCTCCCTGAGATTCTTGTTGAACCGAGTTAGCCTGCTGATATCTCTTTTTTTTGTATTGAGATCTACCGCGACTACTATTACCTCTGAAGTTATCACTGTTGTTATTGTCTCTGTAGTTATTATTGTCTCTATTATAACTGTTATTATTAACTACAGTTTCCATGATTATTATCATGTCCACATTGATGTGAACATCTAGTTGTTTGGTTTTGAGGTCTACGCGAGGAAAAGCCTCTGTTACCATATCCTCTTCTGAAATGCCTAAAATTATTGGGTTGGAAGTAACGAGGACTGTCAGCTCGTCTCCAATTCTTCGACGAAGAATCACCCTGAAATTGATTTCCATAATTTTGACCGTAACTACGGTTACTTTTCTTATCAAAATTTTGTTGGAATCTATTACTAGAGTTTTGACCATAAGGTGCTGCCGAAGCAACTGGCAGACCTTCTTTTACTTTAGAGTTACCAATGGTTGCGTGAGGATGAGCAGTTATGTATTGGCTACAGAAATCTTCCATTTCTTTTATTGTTTTAGGTTTACGTTCATGAATGAAAGCAAGGAAAGACTCATTGACAGAAGACATGACTTTGTCTCTACGTATTAAGTCCATAAGTCCTTCATAAGTCTTTTCTGTCTTAGACAGCTCCCCACACTGGCCACCAAATGTTGCGTAGCAAAATGTGTTGTTAAATGTTCTGTGGAGGATGTCACATTTGCCACACAACGTTGAGGGTGTTGTATTTCATCTGCTTCTCTAAAGGTATAACAATCCTGGCCTTTGCAGAGTAGTGTGCCACCCTCAGACACCAGGGATGATGAGGCGTAGTAACTTGGTGTCTGTAGTCTGGTTTAAGTGTGATGTAGATGTGTATACAGACAGTGAGCATTACGAACAAGTCAATCCACACAATGACGTCACGTTAACTCACGATGTGAAAAGTCAATGATGCTTGCAACAGCTAGTGACGGTTTTGTATAATTTATTATAAACGCCACAATGACGAAGTGTGTAGACATAAACAAGCAGGTACATCATAGGTACGATCAAACAGTCATTATTACATATGTAGACAATTCAACTGGCACAGCAGACAGCATCAAAATAATGTGCATCATCTGCCTTTTAGGATATCGTAAAGCCGCTGTACATGTAGTCAGGTAGTAAACTTCCCCTTTCCATAAGAGCTATTAGATATCAACTAGGAGATTAAATATGGTCTCCTCTATTTGACCTCAACAAGACAGGCATGTCTTTTGAGCGCCACATTATCGTCCTCTATGTTCCTTATACAGCAAAGGTATCAAACCTAGATCCATCAACAAAGTTCAGGAAGCAAATAGTCCGTAGGACAGGCATCAATCGATGCGTGACAATCTAAGTGGATCATGAGCTGAGCAAACTAGTCATATCGTAGACTTTAGAATAAGGCAGGCTAAGCAAAAGTCAACATCACAAGATGGCGATAAAGTTACTCAGCCAAAAAAAAAGGGATTTAATTACCTGTTCATAAGGAATTAAATGAATAATCACATATGCCTCCAGGCATTAGGAATAACACAGAGATATATCATCTCAAGATAGGAACAACAATCATGAGGACTCCTTCCTGAATAAACTAAGCGAAGACTAGCACATAGCTACGTCTCGCCTTCACAGCTTCTCAGCCCAGACTGACCTGGGCGGAAATCGTTTTACCAACGCCACAAAAAGGGACATGCGCAGAAAACGCGAATCGAATACAACTCAGGCCAATTTACGAAACGAAGAATGTTCTACAATGTTCGACTTAAGACCTATTACCTTAAAAGGAAATGAATCTTGAAACATTGCGATTGCCAACTGTTTTCAAAGAACTGACGACCTGAGCGCTCCATAAATGGACATGACTCAAAAATCGTTCACACAACTATCGGCAACCCTAGCTATCAAGATAAGACAACTTCTTAACGATAGCTATCAAGATTAGACGACTGTAGAAATAAAAGTGACTACAATTCCATGAGTTCCCTCCCATGCATTAAAAAATGAATATAGTCAAAATGCATGGTCAGAATAAGTTGCGACAAATTTTTAGCAGCAACACATACCAAGTATATTTAGCAAAGGTGTAGATTTAACTGAAGACAAACTAGTAAAGTATTCACTCATGTTTACAATTGTTTCTTACAGTGGGTAAGAAATAGCTATTTGAATATTGAGACACTGGAAATACAGATAGAGAACAATTTATCTGGCATGCTTGGAAACTAGGGGTTACCAGATCGGACGTTTTTCATTAATTTTGGTATCTCAAATGTCACAGAAAAGCACACAGCTGCATATGCACACACACACACACACACACATATACACACACACTCACACACTCAAAAATGCACACAAGCAAACAAAAAGAGAAGAACTACATTGAAAATAAGTAAAATATTTATTGAATTCTTCTTCTTCTTCTTCTTCCGTCCTTAGCCACCGACCGTCAAAGCAATCAGTGGCCATTACGCCTAGTGGCGTCTTAGGGCAACAGCAGATAGGTTTTCTTTGCCATTGTTTCCCATCACGCCTATTGGCGTCTTTATGGCAATGGCAAATCAATCCATCTGCTGTTGTTTCCGTAATCAAAGTGACTGGCAAACGGGTGATCAGCCCATTTATTGAATTGGAGTTGATTTATATCAGTTACATGGCATCATCAGAAAATCATTATCAGAGATATCTTGCAATCTCTATCATTGCAATTGACAAATTCTGGGCTTCAGGCATAGTTGCTGTATGTATACCTGTAGAGCTTTACTTGGAAGCTGGTTTCTTAAAGATTTCTTGTAAACTAACTTGTTGAATGTGTTGTTATTTTTCCTTTATGGGGCCAGAGTTATGGCGGCTGCCTCTAATTCTAAAGGCTCCTAGCACAAAATATTATTTCAGGTGGTTCCTAATGGTCTCATACTTCATCTGATCTCTGGGTAGTGAGATCAGATGCTAGTCTTCTCAGATAAGGGAAAACAATTTGGAGATCCTGTGTGCAAGTTGTGCGCATTAAAAATCCTTCAGCAGTTACAAACTGCGTATAGTGTAGGCCATACAGCCATTGCCCTGGCGAAATGTAAAAAAAAAAATAATTAGAAAACTTACCCACTATAAAAATATTTATAGAATGTGTGATTTCTGTATAAACACATTTTGATCTTTGCTGGTGCCATGGAGTTCATGCACTGTGCTGAGATCCTCATGTGATCTGAGGGAGAAGATCAGAGCACTTATGTAGTTGTCTATGTGCAGTGAAGATGGTCCTTAAAATCAAACCATTTTTCTGGTATAAACATTTCTTGAATTTTATAAATATTCATTATATAATTATTTTGTCATTCCTACTAGCCATAAGCTTTTCTGCAAATATTTTTGACACAATATCTATAAGTGTGCATGAAAAAGGCTGAATGAAAGCACTAAAATGTAAGAAAAATCATGAGACAAGCTTTCACTGTCAACTGGTTTGAAAAAGTGGCATCACCATAAACTAAGCTGAAGCCAGAGTAATTACTTGGTGCACATTTTAATTATTATTCTGTTAGCTTCCAATTGTTTAAACATTTTAACTCTTTCAGTCCCAAGCAAAAAAGTGGGTTTGGCCCAAACAAAAATGGCCATCCCAGTATGTTTTTATTGTTTTTGTTTGGAAATAATTTTTATAAATGTTCATATTCATAAATAACTAAAGTCCAAAATGGATGGCTATACTTTAAGAAAATATCGTTTTTGAGTTGTCAAAATTAGAAAACAGCCCTAGAAAAAAACAAGAGATACGAAAGCCAGTATACTGTTGATCGGGCCAAATGGGTCTAGCGGGAAGTACAGTATACTGGCTCTTGGGGGTTAAAGGGTCAAATACTAGGTAGCAAGAGAATGGTCCATAACTGTAATTGGTAGATTGTCTTAGTAAATGTAAAGGATATATAGAGTTTTTTAAATATGTCGCCTGCTTTCAGATGATGACTGTCTGTCAGTGTATATAGTTTATATCTTAACTAGCAACTGTCTGTCAGTATATATAGTTTATATCTTAATAAGCAGCTGAATATCTATCAATATATATAGTTGGTATCTTAATTAACACATGTCTATATATATATATATATATATATATATATATATATATATATATATATATATATATATATATATATATATATATATATATATATAAAGAAAAAAGGTAAAGGAACCTGTTACACGCCCATTGAAGCATAGGGGTGATGTGGTCGGCATCACGCCGGCCGCCTTAACCTTCCCAGAGTTGCTCTGGTACCCATTTGGGGCTGGGTCGACCCAGGAGCCGTTTGCGGCCTAAAAAATTCCTGCCATATCTGGGGATCGAACCATAGACCACTGCGCTAGGAAGCCAGTGCACTAACCACTATGCTACCGCGGCTCCACACACACACACATAAAATATATATATATATATATATATATATATATATATATATATATATATATATATATATATATATATATATATATATATATATATATATATATTAATAATAAATTCTTTAAGCACCAAACACGGCGCATAAGGCAGAAACCATTGCTCTCCAGGTTGTTCGTTGTGACGCCACTCCTCTTAACTCTTGCACATTATTTAGGCCCAACGTTCTTCCTTCTCTTGTTATTGTTCTTCTAAGTGTTTCTTTTGGTCTTCCTTTTTTCCTCTTACCATCAGGAACCCAAGTGAGCGCCTGTAGTGGTATTCTGTTGTTTTGCATTCGTAGGACATGACCGATATATGACCATCGTCTTTTCCTTATATAGTCGGAGACATATTTCTGCTTAGAGTCTTCTCTTATTGGTCGATTAGTCTTGAATTCTTTCCAACTGATGTTCATGAGTTTTTTAAGACATGTATTCAGCTTGTTCTCCAATGATTTTGTGATTTTCCAACTTTCACAGCCATATGTTAACACTGAGATAACATTCGAATGAAACAGACGAAGCTTGGTATGTATATTCAGTGATCGTAATTTCCAAATGTTAGATAATCTATTGAAGGCGCTAGCTGCCAAAGCAATTCTAGTATGAATTTCTCTTGTTGTGTCACCATCCTGAGTCATTTTACTGCTTAAATAATTGAAACTTTCAACTTTCTGTAGTATATTTATATATATATAGTTTGTATCTTAATTAGCTGCTGACTGTCTGAGACAAGAGCTGCATGTCAGCCTGACCAAAGAATCAAAGTCTGTGAACTCAGTCCAACAAGAAGGGCAAGTGCAGGGGGAGGGAAAGGATGAGATCATATGGAGTATGATTGCTCGTGACAATTGTTTCCAACCAGAAATTGCCCGGGTCTGCACTCAATTATTGTGGCTTCAAGCAGAGGTAAGGGGATGTAATTTGATGTTTATAGATACATTATTCCTCATGCCCCTTTACAACATTTTAAGAAGCCTTACACTCTATTATTGTCTACCTTGCAGAATATGCCAGAAATGCAAACAAAATAAAAGCATGCTTTTGTTTCAAGGGAAACCAAATTTTAACATATTATTTTCTTATTTATTTAACTCTTTGACTCCGGAACAACTCTCAGAGCATTGGTCAGATTTGACACCCATGCCAAAATAACTCTGTGCATTACTTTTAGTCTATCATGAATTAAAATTACGGCACAGGGTGGAAAATAATTGCAGAGTCAAAAAGTTAAGACATGGATTTAGCCTGGAAAATGGGAAACTACTCAGCAGAGTAGTGTTCTGGCTCCGACCCTCTTCGGGATCTTCTTTGCCCTACTCTTGAAACATGCTTTCAGAGATGCAACTGAAGGAATATGCCTTCACACTAGGTCAGATGGCCGTCTGTTTAATCTTTCAAGGCTGAAGGCAAAAACAAAAATCAGAAGGGTCACTATAAGGGACTTGTTGTTCGCTGATGATGCTGCAGTCATCACTCAAAGCCAACAGGAGCTTCAGAACTTGATGAATCGCTTCACTAAAGCATGCAAGGACTTTGGCCTCACAATAAGTCTAAAGAAAACGAATGTGCTGAGTCAGGATGCGGGTGCTGCACCAGTTATCACTATCAATAACTATGAATTGGCAATTGTGCATCACTTCACATACCTAGGGTCTACCATCAATGACAAACTCTCACTGGATGCAGAAATCGACAGCCGCATTGGCAAAGCTGCAGCTACCTTTGCCCGCCTCACATCGCGTGTTTGGGGAAACTCCAAACTCACAATGAAGACCAAAGCTGCAGTATATAATGCCTGCATCACCAGCACACTTCTATATGGCAGCGAGACCTGGACGACCTATGCTAAGCAAGAAAGAAGACTCAATACCTTCCATTTACGGTGTCTACGCCGCATCCTCGGCATCTCGTGGAAAGATAAAGTGACAAATGTCGAGGTGTTGTCACGTACTGGCCTTCAAAGTATGTATACACTGCTTAGACAGCGCAGACTTTGCTGGCTTGGCCATGTTCGTCGCATGGAAGATGGTCGCATCCCAAAAGATATCTTCTACGGACAATTAGCAGATGGCAGGAGAACAGTTGGGCGACCACAGCTGAGGTTCAAAGATGTGTGCAAGAGAGATATGAGGGCACTGGACATGGATCCAGCAACATGGGAGGATGAAGCTGCCGATCGCACTAAGTGGCGATGCTATTTACGGCGCCAACTCAGATTGGGTGAAGAGAGGCTCACACAACAAGCAGAGGAGGGGAGAAAACGTCGAAAATAAGCAGCTGAGGGCTGTCACCTCAGGGGCGCATTCCCATAGTCAGTTATGACTGAAGGGGCTATTATTATTATTATTATTATTACTCAGCAGAGGTACATAATTATGAGTGCAGTTATAAGTAATTTTCAGCATGTTTCTTTCGTACAACTGTAGACATTAGTGAAAATAATTCTTCTGAGTATAACTAACACCCGTGTGTTACCGGGGCCCGAAAGGGGAGCAAAGAATAGTAACACTGCACCCTACAACGCATCTCGTAAAAAGCGACTAAGGAGGGTTGGGCATGGGGCTGTTTACCCCATCCCGTAAAAACTTCGCACAGTGGGCTGATCACCTGCTTGCCAACCAATCTGATTACGGAAACAATGATAGATTGTTTGGTCTGTTTTTGTTCCACAAAGACGCCACTAGGCGTGGTGGAAACAGCAATAGATTGATCAATTTGTTGTTGCCCTAAGACGCCACTAGGCGTACTGGCCACACACTGCTTTGCCGGTTGGTGGCTAAGGATGGAAGAAGAAGAAGAGTGTAACTAAACCAATATTTCTTTGAAGAAGGTTAATCTTTAAATTACAGTAAATTCCTAACTAAACAATGACAGTGAAATAATTTAAAATATGTTTTAAATTTTATAACGTTAGAAAACTTGAAAACTGAGCATTTTACGTTTGATAGTAATCATGACTTTACCAGATTAATGAACTTTCTACTGCATCTCGTATTTATGCTTGAAAAAATGATATTTGAAAAACACAAATTAAATTTGGTATTGAAATCACACTGTCATTGTTCCATTTTGTCTAAACACACATTGAGTTAGTGAGTTAATGTTGTATTTTAAGATGATTCAAATTCTAGATTGTCTGACATGTCCCACACTCCCAGAAGTCGAGTTGCACACCCCCAGAGGGTGCATGCATCTCTGGTTAAGAATCACTCCTCTAGATAGATGAATGAGTGTGATTGGTGCAAGAATATGAAAAAGAAATTATTATATTTTTATGTATTTCTCATTTCAGATTTTATGGAGAAACAGAGTATCTGTGCATTCTGTGATCAATCTACTTCATGATGCTCTCTGCTCTGCTCAGAATCTTGTACAGATGTCATCAAAGATATGTGTAGACAAGATACTGAATAATGTAGACTTGAACTTTTCTTCTCTTCCCTTGAACGCCATTATAGACAGCATAGCTATACTTGACACTGTCTACAGACTTGCTGAGATCAAGTTTCAGAGCTTGTACATTACACATGCAAATTTTCCCCAAAATGATAATGTACAGATTGAAGAAGTGATAAACTTACTGAACTTTGTTGAAAGTGAAGGCAAGAAAATAAGTGGCTTTCTCAAATTTAACACTTTAGTGGCATCAGCGCTATTGTTAAAAGCTCATTTGAATTACCTGCCTACACTCCAGTCAGTGGACAGTGAGCAGGATGAAGAAAAGTTTAATGAAATTGGTGATGCCAGAATCATTGCTCTTAGCAAAATTATAGTTGAGAAGCAAAGTACATACTGGGATGAAGAAAGGTGTTTATATCTTGATTCGTCAAAACAAAATTGTGATTTCAGGCCTGAGTTTACTATGTACTTGGCAAATAGGATCAGCACAGTGGCTGCCTGTGATGTTGCTTCAAGCAATGAAACAGATGACCATACTGTAGACAACTCAAAGGGTGAAGGAAATAGTTCTAGAATAAGAGATGATAAAGACAGTGAAGAAAAGATAGATGTGCAAAGAGTGGAGAAGAAGGTTACTCAGGATGTGAATCTTCAGTGGCTCAAAGTAAATTTCCCAACATTAGTTAATTGTCAGCAAAGTAAGTAGCATTTTCATTATTTCTGTTAATTTTCATTTGGTTGATAACATTTATTTGCACCACCTTTCTCTGTTATGTATATATGACAGCATCACAAAAAGCAGTATGGTAAATTATGAAAAGTATGGTCATTAGTTCTGGTAATTTTGATTTTTTAACAATATTAAACTCTCTTTGGTGCATAATGCCCCATTTACCACAAGACAACTATTTATTTTCTGTGCCACAGTTATTAGTGCATATTCATGATGTTGGAGTTCAGAACAAGAGATTAACTTCCCAAGATGCCTTGATTGTGTTAATTTAACAACAGTTGGCCAAGTCTTCCTGTTCCGGGCCATCAGTTCCAGGTCTTTCCATTTGTTCCTCGTCATTTAGCTCTGAAGTATGGTTAGAGAGGAATCGCTTAGATGCTGTGCTGGCAAAATGCAAAGAATTTGGGTGGAGCTGGTTGTTACTGGTATTGATGTATAGCTAGGACATCTGAGTCTGTTGCTCTTTCACAGTTAGTAGCAAGTTGAAGAATTTATGTGTGTTCTGTAGTGGTTGGATGGTGTTGTGTAGTGGTTGGATGGTGTTGTGTAGTGGTTGGATGGTGTTGTGTAGTGGTTGGATGGTGTTGTGTAGTGTTTATGATAGTTTGGGAGTCCAGCATTAGCTTTATTCTACTTGTGGTGAATCCTGGCGTGCAAGCAGCACACTTTAAACTGTCTGAAATAGGTAGGTACAGTTGCATTAGTTAAGCTTATAGGAGTGGCTCAATTTGTTTAAGTGTGTTTTGAGTCAGCTTTGTTTTGTGTTTATTAGGAAGATTGTGCTCTGCTTTGTGTGTATTATTTTGTTGGTGCTGTAATTTTTGCATGGGTGCATCATTTCTTTATACAGGGCACTTTTGGAAGACCCTTTTGCTCATTGGTTCACCCTTTCCTCATAAGTACTTTTGGGGTTCAGATAAACTTTCTCTATAAACAACTCCATAGTGAAAGCAGATCTTCCAGGCATCACTTTCAATGGGCAGACCATTGAAAGGCAAGACAAGCTGAAGTATTTGGAAGTAACGTTTGATCATGGGCTATCGTTCAAGTGTCATGTCGAAGTGATCACACAGAAATGCAAGCGAGGACTGGCATCCTTACAAACAATGGTTACTGCACGCTTGGAACAGAGACTACTGTTTCTCCTGTATCATCAGCTCATGATTTCAGTAATTGAGTATGACCTGGGAATACTCATGCTGTCAGTGCCACAATGTGAACGACTGGAACGCATTCAAAATGAAAGGATGTGACTAATATTGAGCTGTACGCACGATACCACCCCATTGTGACAATGAGATACATGCTCAGACTTCTGTCCATTAGATCCAGATATGCGATGGCCCAGGGAAAAGCTTTATGTGTGTAACCACAGAGAAAAGACACCCCCTATATGAGAATGCAGCAGACATCACAGGATCAAAAATAAAGAAGGGGATGTCATGAATGGCACAGACAGAGACTACGGTTAGTCAGGTGACCAGGGTTGAAAATATATCCGCAGCGGAAGAATGGAGTAAGTCCGGAGGGAGCTGGATAAACTACCAGCAGGTCATCATTAACCTTGGCCAAGAGTGCAGAACTTGGAGCAATGGAAAAGCAGAGCTTGAGATTAATCAGCTGATAAGTGATCATGCTGGGGATGATGACACCATTGTGTACACTGATGGGTCTGTAGTGCGTGGTGAGAAATCAGGATGGGGCTTCTGTTTGAGAATAAAGGGCATGGTCATTGCTGAACAGAGTGGAGCCTACATGACAACAACCTCCAGCATGAGAATGGATGTAGAGGCAGTTACTGCAGCACTGACTTGGCTGTCTGAAACTCCATCAACCCGGGCAGTTAAGTTATCAGACTCTCAGGTAATGCTTCGGAAAGTTCAGAATGGATAACTCGACAGGAATGGAAAACATCAATATAAGCCTCAAGCCTCCAAGAACTGGTGTGGATCCACTGTCCTGGTCATGCAGGGGTATGTGGCAGTGAGAGAGCTGACAGACTGGCCTCGAGAGTACCCATATTGGGAACACTGGATATAGATAAGGAAGAGATACTAAGGGCGATTAACAATCGCCTGCTGGAAAATGACACTGTAATGGATGAATCAACAAGGTAGAGACTGTTAGAGTTTGGCAGCAAACGTGGGACTAGCAGAGATGGATGTGAGAGAGGATGCATACGTCGTATGTACAACCAGCATGCTACATGTATAGTTAGCATTCATACACTCTGACATTTGCTGAGGGAAGCTGATCACCTATGGGTTTGTCCTGAGTGCAGTGAGGTTGATTCTGACAATAACAATAAACTTTCTGAGTGTTGGCTGGGGTGTTTGTTTGAACTATGCATTCTCATACCTTTCCCACCCCGTCTGCCTTTTCCATTTCTGGTATATTTGTACATTCTGGTATCTTCTGGAGGGTGACTTTGATGTATTATGTGACCTGACTGTTATTTCAGTAGCTATAATATTTCTTTCTTTCACGTGTGGCTCAATTTGAGCCCAGCAGAACTGTCTCCACTGAAAAAAGGGCAAAGGCTAGCTACAGGTGCTTTAAAAGCAGCAACTTTTGGCAGATAGGGCATATGATCCTTGGTTGGTAGACTATCTAGGTGAAGGTAAAACTCTGACTTTAAACCTTTGCTGCCTTGCAGAAATATCTGTTTATGGGAAAGGCTTTAGGAGTAAATCCTGAGGGTAAATCTGGAGTACCAAATGCAGTCTAATGTTGATTCGACATTATTCTGGTGACACCAGTGACGTTGATGGTACCAGACTGTATTGGCTACTGCTGTTCCTTTAGACTTAATGGTTACAATGAGAGCGGAACATGCTGTGTGGACAACTTGATTTCCCATATAATTAGGCCCAAGCTCGTGTCTAGAGAGTACATTCTAGCTTCAACATATGTGTCGGCACAACACAGGAAATAGCATGTACCAGTTATAAGCATCTTGCCCAATTGGCTAGGGAATGGCACCAGGGGCAACTTCTGACCGTGGGAGAGTTAATCTCTGCTTGCCTCACAATGTGATTGGAGGAAACTCCAAACTCACAATGAAGACCAAAGCTGTGGTATTGTTGTTGTTATTTAACTAGTGCTGCCAAGATTTTTGCTCTTTTAAACTAATCTGTTGAAGAGTTCTTGGTATTATCAGCACTGTAGATCTAGGCTTTTCCTGTGGCTTTTCTGCCATTCCGAAACATGTTGAGTTGAAGTCATGAGCTCAGGTTTCTCCAGATTCGCTTGCATTTAAAGAATCATCATATCTGGTCCCAAGCTAGGAGGAAGAAGCATATGGCATACTGTGCTCTCCAGATATGCAGAGCTAAAATACTGTGCTCTGGTTCTGGGCTCTCCCAAGGAATCAACATGTCCTATACAGAGCTGCTTCTCAGCTCCCCCTGCCTATCATGGAGGTCATAGGGAAATCCTGTCAACTAGGTATAAGCCAGAGTTACGTCAGAGGCTCAAGTGACTCCTCCAAGCTTAGAAATCCCTCGAAGTGTGTGGATGATTTCAAGGGTCAGTGAGGGAGTAATGATCCTCACAGACAATGTTCACGTCCACATATTTTTACTATAGCACTGTGTGTAGATGGGGGTCATATAAGGATGATTCAAGTAATGCATCCATGCATAAAGCTGTGGTATATAATGCCTGCAGCACCAGCACACTTATATATGACAGCGAGACATGGATGACCTATGCTAAGTGGGAAAGAAGACTCAGTGCCTTTCATCTACGGTGTCTGTCACACCCTTGGTATTTCATTGAAGGACAAAGTGACAAATTTTGAAGTGCTATCATGTGCTGACTTTCAAAACATACACACTGCTTAGACAGCACAGACTGTACTGGCTTGGCCATGTTCACCACATGGAAGATGATCGCATCCCAAAAGATATTTTCTACGGGCAACTGGCACATGGCAAAAAAACAGCTGAGTGACAGCATGTTAGATTCAAAGGCATGTGCAAGAGAGATATGTAGGCACTGGACATAAAACCAACAACCTGGGAGGATGAAGCTGCCAATCGTATGAAGCAACAAGGCTCCCTATGGTGCACCTCAGATTGGGTGAGAAGTTCTCACATGAAGCAGAATTCTGAGAAAATAACACTCTGAAAGGAACACCAGGAAAATAGCAGCAGATGGCTATCACCTCATGGACACAGTCCCATTTGACTGAATATTATTACTGAAGGAGACTACTATTATTTATTGCTTTAAGTTTGAAGGTAATCTTCCATGCCTGGTTTCTATTTTGCTTGTGTAAACAAAATGTGTGATCTTCTTCTTCTTTGATCCATAACCGCCAACCGTCAAAGCAGTCAGCAGCCATCACGCTTGGTGGCGTCCTGTAGGGCAGCAACAAATTGATTCCACCTTGCTCGGTTGGCATCCATCCTTTGTACAGTGCCCCAACTCTGGTTCATTCTTTGCATCTCGGCTTCCACAGTTCTCCACCAAGTTGTTTTTGGTCGGCCTCTCTTTCGCTTTCCCTCGGGGATCCATAGCATGGCTGTTCTTGTGATGGTATCAGGGTCCCTTCTGAGGACGTAGCAACCCAACTCCAGCATCTGTTATGGTGTGCATGTCCTCCTGGTTACTCCGAATAAGTAGTTCTTGGTTGCTGATGGTGTTTGGCCAAAAGATTTGGAGAATTTTCCTTAGGCAGATTGTGTGGAAGGAGGACAGTTTCGACATTTCCTTCTGTGTTACTCTGCAACATTCCACACCATAGAGAAGCACAGAAAGCACACAGCTCTCATACAGTCTTAATTTGGTGTTTGTGCTGTACTGGGAAGACTTCCAAATGTTGTTGAGAATAGCAAAGGCTCTTCTCACTTTATTCATTCTGTTGTTAATGTCCTTGCTCGTTCCGCTGTCAGGTGTTACTATGCATCCTAGGTAAGTAAATGTGTCTGTCTGTTCTAACTTCTGGTTCCTTACTGTTATTGGCTCAGGATTGCCCACATTTAGTGTCATGACCTCTGTCTTCTTCAGATTGATGTTCAGGCCAACCTGCTGGCCATACTTATTCAGTCTATCAGTTTTTTCTTGAATGTGTTGATGTGAATCGCGAGTAGTGCAATGTCATCTGCATATTTCAGGTCTTCCAGTGTAGAAAATGTTGTCCATCTAATTCCTCTTGGACTGCCCTCTGTTGTCTGGCGCATCACCCAATCTATGGCTGTCAAAAATAATGTTGTTGTTAAGGGGCATCCCTGTCGTACTCCTGTTTTCATAAACTGTAATTTACTGTTAATTAGTACATAGTTCTTCACATGGTTCCTATTATTTCCATATCACCATTAGGATACTTTACTTAACCTCCAACGCATTCAGTTATAATAGATTGATAAGTTCTCTGTTTCAATTGATTTGTAGGTAGCTATGGGAATGGCTCTCATACCCTTATATACCAAGTTAGTTGCTTGCTTCTGGACTTGTCCAGTTCTGCCAGGGTGATTTTGCTTATGACCAACTGCAATGGCAGATTATAATCCATTTATCAATCAGATTTTCCAAGGTACAGCTGTCTGAGGTTTAAATTATCTGATCTGCATCTAGTACTTGCAGGTCATTTAAAAATGTCAATATAAAAAAGTGAAGGATTTTCATAAATGGGGGCTTGCATAGAATTGAAAAGATATCACAAGTATAGAACTGATGGAAAGAACAGCAGAGTAAGAGATGAGGGCAGAATCATGGCATCATGAGAAACATATTTTTTTAGACCAGTTAATAGCTTGACATGGCAGTCCTTGTTCGGGAGTGTGCCCAGGGTTGATGACATTTGTGGTCCTTGAATGGGGTTGTGAAATTTCTTTTTGTCAAGGCTGCAATAACTGATTGTGATAAAATTGACAAATTGTCTTTGTGCTGTTAGAGAAGCTTTTTTATAATAACTGTCCTTTTTTATGGAGGAAATACATTAATATGGGTTGCTGTGGTTTCAGTCACGACCAGAATCAAGTTCTTGCAAGATGCCTTGGTGCTGCTTGATAAATTTCCTCAGTCAGTTCTGTACAGACAGATCTCCCAGTCCTTGGCCCTGTGTTTATGGGAACAAGATATGACAGAAGGTGAGCAAAGACAAAAAATATTGTCTTTAGGAGAGTTACACTCTTCATCCATTGTTTTTTTTTATTTTAATTTCTGTCTACTTCTGCTGTTACCAATGTGGGGAGAAGCAGTTTATGTTTTCTTGATCAACTTGTAGCCAAGTATGTAGTAACAGACATTTGAAATGATAGTTACAGGCATTTGAAATGATCTCCCTAGTTAGGGTCCTCATCATTAGATTGTAAGTAAGTAACTAAAAATCATAAATTCTACTGTCTGGAGAAAAAAAATAAACAGATGTTCAGACCTAAAGATAGAAGAAAAGATAGATGAAGCAGGAAACGGAACTATAAAATTGTTTGATTTATCCATGTATTAATAAATTACCATTTTTTTGTAATTCCTCATTTTGCTAGTTTCATGCATATTAATCTATCGTTTCATAAAGAATACATAGCATTCTTATTTCTGTAATGGCCTTTACTTGCTTCAGATGTACTAAGAATCATGCGCCATGTTTTGCCTTTCTTGTCTACTCCAATCTACACTAATGCATAATTATCATAGATCACCTTGGTGCTTTATTGTACAGGTCCCTCATATTTCCTTTGGCTGCAGCTTACTCTGCTTCCCTGGCCAACTTTTCATTATACTTCCTCTTGTCTCATTTGATGTTTCTTCTTACTTCTTTGTTTGCTTCTATGTACATTTCATGAGGCTTGGCTTTGGGGCTTCTGGATTTGCTTCTGTTTAAGTCTGTTTTCTTGTTTTTCCTGTCTTCTATCTTGTTTATGGTTTCTGTTGTTATCCATGCTTTGTGCGGATGTTCTTTTTTCCCAGTACCTCTCCACTTGCCTCGTTCCATATATCTTTTACTTGATGCCAATGGTCTTCCAACTCTGCTTCATCTTCCAGCTGTTGGAGTACTTGGTATTTGTTGCATCAGTCAATACCCTTTAGCTCCCCAAGAGCATAGGCCTTCAACAAACACATGCCAAGTCTTCCTGTCCTGTTCCATCCACTCGTCCTTTCCATGTTTTCCTCATTTTCACCTCTGTTTCCAGTTCTCTTCTCCATGTGATTTTTGGTCTACTTCTGCCTCTCTTTTCCTGGGGATTCCAGAACAAGGACTGCCTTGTAATGCTATCAACAGTTTTCCTCATTGTGTGTCCTATCCATCTCCAGCATCTTCTTTTCAACTCTTGTTCTACTGGCACTTGTCTAGTTCTTGTAATCAATTATTTGTTGGATACTGTGATTGAAAATTGTTCTCCTATTTCCTGATTTATTAGATATCCCACATTATACTGCTTTGGTGCTTTGTCTCTGTGTTCTTATGTCTGCATGGCCCAATTATTTAATTTTTGTCTTTTTTCATGAAGTGTATTAATCTGGTTTTGTTGTCATTCAGCCCACTAACATTCATTGTTGCAGTTTTATTAAAATTTTGTTGTTGTTGTTGTTACTTTTTTAATGTCTCCTGTACAACTCCATTGATATCAGCCCATTAGTGCTTCAAGTTAGAATTCTTAATAGAATAACCACTGTTGGCTTGATGGACCAGTCACAACAGTGTCCCATTGGCCAGCTACTAGTATGGCAAAAGCAAGCAGTCATTATAAATATGAACAAGTTAAATAAGGAAAATATAAGTAAGTTACCATAGACAAACGAACGAATGAACGAGGAAAATATAAGTAAAGATACTGGACTAAATAAATTGGAAATATGAATTGTGACTAGAATATCTTTGAAACAGCAGTGATGAAGACACTTAACATAAAATGACAAAGAAAACAAAAACATAGCAAAAAAAGAACATTAGAGCATGATGGAAAAACAAAGTCAAGGAACAGTACAAACTTTGTAAGGTGTGGCTAAAATCCAAGGCACAAGAAGTAAATAAAGTGAATTGCTAACAACCAACTACAAAGTCAAGAAACAACACAAACTTTGTAAGGTGTGGCTAAAATCCAAGGCACAAGAAGTAAATAAAGCCAGTTGCTAACAACCAACAACAAAGTCAAGGAACAGTGCAAACTTTGTAAGGTGTGACTAAAATCCAAGACACAAGAAGTAAATAAAGCCAATTGCTAACAACCAACTACAAAGTTAAGGAACAGTACAATATTTGTAAGGTGTGACTAAAATCCAAGACACAAGAAGTAAATAAAGCCAATTGCTAACAACCAACTACAAAGTTAAGGAACAGTACAATATTTGTAAGGTGTGACTAAAATCCAAGACACAAGAAGTAAATAAAGCCAATTGCTAACAACCAACTACAAAGTCAAGGAACAGTTCAAACTTTGTAAGGTGTGACTAAAATCCAAGACACAAGAACTAAATAAAGCAAATTGCTAACAACCAACTACAAAGAATCATCATCACCTTTCAGCTTCCTAAAGAGCCTGGACTTCAACAAGCTTATTGTCATCAGTTCAACATTAGTGATATTGTCATAACACTTCAATCCTTCTATTCTACTCAGGCACCCATTTATGGAAGCATCTTCAACATTAGTGATATTGTCAGCCCTCAGTATTTTCCATAGGCTGTCTCTGTGTATGCTGTCAAAAGCCTTTTCAAAATCAACAAAGTTAATATATAGCTGTCCCTGCCATTCTGAGCACTGGTGTATAATGTTCCTGAGGGTGAACACATGATCTGCAAATCTTCTGTTTTTTCTGAATCCCACTTGTTCTTTCCTCAGTGTTAGTTGTTTTTATGCGTGATGTAAATTTAGATGTGTAGTTGGCCAGGTATGCGTGTTGATGTCACCTGAACAGTGTAATGGGGCAGTGAAGATCTAGGTCACTCACGCTGACAGCATACCTGGTTCTTGTATGATGATGATGTTAGACATGGGTGTGTAGATCCGCGAATGTGTTTAGGATCATATACAAGTAAACAATGCACCCAGTCACACTCGTACTAAAGCCAATGATGGTTGCAACTACTGGTAACAGCTCACACATTTAATCACAGGACTAACAGTAGTATCACAGGAACAGTCAATGTAAACAGGATCATGTTAACTGAAATCGCTTGGTATATATCAGGCATTCTAAGGCTGGTAAACATTCAAATATGTGGGCATGGTCAATAGTGGTATGTTCTTTAACGTACAGTTCATAATGCCGCTCTGGTATCCCTGACTCAACGCATCAGATACCTTAATAACTCTGACATACAAGTTCAACTTGGCATAACACGTCAGTTACATCTTATTATGCTGTAGAATATTGGCCGTAACACAGGGCCTCAATATGACGTCAGCTGTGTATTCTTCATAAGCAGGTTGCATAAAACCCTGCTATAATGTTTGTGTAGATATACCACCAACCTGCGGTTTCCACCATATATAACTTCGACACTGGACTTCTGATTATTTGAAGATGAATAGTCTTAAATGGCTACCTCGAGCACAAAGTATAAGTTCTGCATTATAGGACTGTGAACTGTTCTCACAGCTAGGTAAGCCTTTAACAAATTCTGCAACCGGATGCGTAGTAATGATAAAGTCGGTGTTACCTTGAACAGAATCCTCAGAACACAATAAACAACACTGTCGTCATTCCTGATACACAGAAAATCACTGGGGAAAACTGACAACGCAGTCACTTCGAAGAATTTACTTCCCCAAGATACAACGGACCTTCCCATCCGACAGAAGCCAATTCACCTCCCTACCTGACGGAAGTCTTATCTTAGCGCTCAAAACCTGCGCATGGGCACAAGCCCAGAACTGTGTACCTTTGACCCTATCTCAATACTGGTCAAACACAACGAATGAACCAAAAGGGAAGATAACCCCTAATCAACCTGACACAGCAAAGTTTAGACATAGTTACACAACTTTGAACAGGGTGAAAAAAATACGACAAATAAAATGACATTTGAAACTCCGTCAAAAGATGACAGCAACATATTACTGCACCCCCCCCCCCCCGCACCCCCCCCCCCCCCCACTGCCCCCCCCCCTGTAAAAAAACTTACACATTTTAAAAAAAAATATTCATGAGCAAGATAGCACGAGCATCAATTATGCGCTCATGAAAGAATGAACCTAATATCAGGTACAATGGACGCACAAATAAAGCGTCTGGAAAGAATTACAAATCATCTCCCACCATAAAAGAAAATATTTCCTCTAAGCAAAACAAATTCGGGAGGTACCATCAAAGAAACCTAAGTTGCTGGCAATACCAAGACACATATCAAAAATTATCAAATACTATAATTATAGCAATATACAAATATCATGAATTACAATGCTATATTATCAACATATCTAATGGATGGACATAACCAAATTTGTTAAAGACATTATACATCATCCAAATAGTGAAACAATTGTGTTACAATATATTATGATATTAAGAACAGACATAAGTCTGGAAGTGTATCAGGAAATCTAGGACACAAGATTTAAATGGAATTATGTGGGCATCTAGACAATATGTCTGCCATCACATTATCCAAACCACGGATAGCTCGCACCGTGAAATGGAAAGGTTGAAGAGCAATAGCATAATGAGTGGATCTCGAGCTCTTCAAATCCTTACTTTGCATAGCTGTAAGAGCTTTTTGATCGGTTTCCATAAAGAAATGCGCGCCCAGAAGGAACCTTTGTAGCTTAAGAATGGACCAAACCATAGCCAACAATTCACGGTCTAAAACCGAGTAATTCCTTTCTGCCGCATTCAGCTTCCTAGAGATATACATTACAGGATGCAGAGTTCCTGAATACTCCTGCATTAGTGCCGCTCCAATCCCAGTGGAAGAGGCATCACTACGAAGGACAAAAGTCTTATCAATTGTTGGTAGTCTTAAGATAGGATGAGATGAGAACAAATTCTTAACCTGATCCAATGAAGATTGGCATTCTTGGGACCAACGCACCATATTAGGAGAACCTTTTTTCAATAACGTTGAAAGTGGTGCCATAATGGAGGATAGATTCTCAATGAATCTTCCATAGAATTGTATCAATCCCAAGAGACTACGCACTTGCTTTTTTGTCTTCAGGACCGAGATATTTAATATCTTAGAAATATTTTGGTCCTCTGTCTTCAACAGACCATGACCAACCCGATGACCTAGGAAAGAAATTTCACTAAACCCAACAAAAGCTTTAGCGGGTTTTGCAGTCAAATTATGCTCCCGTAGAGTAGATAGTAATTCATTTAGACCCAAATAGTGTTCTTCCCAAGTATCACTGAAAAGACAGATGTCGTCTAAATATGCGATGACATCTGTACGATATGATAGAATTCGTCGCATCATGCGTACGAAAGTTGCTGGAGCGTTCAAAAGCCCGAAAGGCATAAAATTCCACTGAAATAAACCCCTAGGTGTTGAAAAAGCAGTGAGAGGTTTGGCATGTTCCATCAAAGGGACCTGCCAATAACCTTTCGACAAGTCTAGTTTAGTAAAGAATCTAGCTTCAGAAAGTCTAATAAGTAGATCATCTAATAAAGGCATAGGTTCAGCATCGAACTTCGTAACTTGATTTAATTTGCGATAATCAACGCAAAGACGTATGTTATTGTCTTTCGTTCGAACAATAACCATCGACGAAGAATAAGCTGAAGTGGATGGTTCAATTATTTTCAATTGAATCATTTCATCCAATTCTTTCTCGACTTGTGCTTGAAAATTAATAGGTATAGGGTATGGTCTTACTCTGATCGGATTACGATCAGTAAGTATGATGTCATGTTCAATGACAAGTGTGTGTCTAGGAATGTCGATAAGGACATCCTGAAATGATTGTAGCATAGAATATACTTGACGCTGTTCCTCAAGAGACAAATTCGAAGAGACGGTAACGTTTTTCCATGATTCTGTCGAATTAAGTGGAATCACAGGAAGAGGTAAGTTAACATCAGAAAAAGTAGTTTCCTCATCCTGTATAACGGACAGGGATGAGATATGACCGTGTTGGACTGGAGAATCGTCCGTCGCCTGGAAAATAGGCTGCAAATAGTCTGGTCGTTCAATAAATTCCGTAAGCATATTTATATGAAAGGTTTTATGCCTTCCATCCACATCGACAATATAGTCGACATCGGAAATTTTCGAGACTATAGTGTATGGACCTTTCCATGAAATGAGAAGTCTATTGTCCCTTGAGGGAAGTAAGACAAACGCTTTGTCTCCAGGACAAAGTTGACGTAGGCGTCTTTTCTTATTAGCAAACCGCCTAGCCTTTTCTTTAGCAAATTCGGAAGATGAAGTTGCTAACCTGCATGATTTGATAATTTTTTCCCTAAGAGCAATGACATATTCATATGACGATTGTGTATCATCGTCAGTATTATTGGCAGTGATCAGATCGTGTAACAAGGACATAGGACCGCGTGGTTGCGCGCCAAAGACAAGTTCAAAAGGAGAAAACCCTGTATGCTCGTTGGGAACCTCTCTATAAGCAAAGAGAGCTGCAGGTAGGACCCTGTCCCAATCATCAGGATGATCCTCCGTTATCTTGCCAAGTAAGTTCTTTAGTGTCCTATTAAGACGTTCAACCAATCCATTGGACATTGGATGATAAATACTACTGAGAGACCTTTTAATGTCCAGAGTAGCCATTACCTGAGACATAGTGTCCGATATTAATTGAGTGCCGTGGTCTGACAGTATTTCTCCGGGGAATCCCAGACGAGAAAATATGAGCCAAAGAGCATCTGCGATATCGACAGTTGATATGCTTTTAATAGGAATAGTCTCTGGCCAACGCGTGCACATGTCAACGCAAGTGAGGATAAATTGGTGTCCTCTGGCTGACTTAATCTTAAACGGGCCAATAATGTCTATTGCCATTTTCTGAAACGGCCGAATAGGAATATCTGCAGCCTGAATAGGTGCAGCATGTCTTGGACCTCTAGACTTGACCTCTTGACAAATTTTGCAAGATCGGCAATAAATTCGTATGTCTTTGTTCACAATTGGCCAAAAGAAAGACGCAAGGACTCTAGTTTTAGTTCTGGAAAAACCCATGTGTCCAGCACACTGAGAATCGTGTGCATGGTGAAGAATTAAGGCTCTCATACACTTAGGCACAAGAATTTGCGAATGCATAGACTTGTCCGAGTGTTGTACCATTCGTACCAGTATACCATTCTTGATAGTGATATACGATTTGTGATTCGTATTCTGATTAGGATCACCTTTCTTTGCGAGAAGGAAGAATTTCTTTAAAGGATCTTCTTCTTGTCGTTTAACAAACGAGTCATGCGAAATCACCAAGTGATCGTCTTGGCTATCAACTCCATTACTATCATCAGATGACGTTGGAGGAATAAGAGCTTGGGCTCTTGTTACCACTGCATTGACTGTTTGGATGTTTTGTTCTTCCCAAATATAAATTTGTTGCGGGGTGCATTCCTTAACCCCATGAACGGGGTGCATTCCTTAACCCCATGAATATGACCGATTATAAGATCAGCAATAGGATTAGGAAGAAGACACGCGTGGACATCTCCTGTAAAGAAGGGAGTATGAATGCTAATGATAGCAGTAGGATATTTTTCCATGGTACCACCAAATGTACCACATTTGACCACCTTTCCCGTGTAACAGCGATTATTTATGAGAGACTGTCTAACCCTGACAGTAGTACTCCCAGAATCAAAAAGCACTGAGACTAGACTATCATTCACTAGACCTTTATGCAAGATGAGAGATCCTCTCCCATCATGCGCAACTGTAGCAGGCAGAGCGGGAAGAGGGTGACCACAAATTAAGGTAGATACAGACAATGGCTCGAACAATGTTGAGCATTGGGGGCATTCAGTTGCTCTCCCAAAATCAAAAGCACAACCAGTGAGAGCATTAGAATTCCCACTATCATTTACTTGATTACAGGCTCCATAAAACTCTTGTTGCGCAGAGTTTGCCTGTTGGTAAGATTTTCTTTTGTTATATCTAGGTCTGCCACGATTATCATTTCTCTTGTAATTGTCATCATATTGCCTATTGTAATTATCATTCCGGTTTGAATCCCGGTTTGTATATTCACCATCGTCATATTCTTGACGTCGAGAATGATTATCCCGAGAAGAAAAGCTCGGATAGTTTTTATTGTGATAACCTTTGCAATAGTGTCTAAAATTATTACCACCAAAATAACGAGAACTACCGTCTCGTCTCCAGTTCTTAGAAGAAGAACCATTATATGTTGGATTACTCTGATTCTGAGTGTAATTCTGATTACTTTTCCTATTCCAGTTTTGTTGAGCACCCTGAAATATTTTATTGAAATTAGGGCCATATGGTGTTGCCGAAGCAACTGGCAACCCTTCTTTCATTTTAGAATTGCTAACTGTAGCATGGTGATGCGCGGTGGCATACTGGCAACAGTATTCCTCCATTTCTTTTAAGTTTTTGGGTTTACGCTTATGAAGAAATGCAAGGAAAGAATCATTAACAGATGACAAAACTTTGTCTCGAAGTAATAAGTCCATTAGGCCTTCATATGTTTTCCCAGTTTGAGACAACTCAACCCATCGTGTGAATGTACGACGTATTTGTGTAATAAAATCAGAGAAATCTACTCCATTTTCTGGCAACATTGTCCTAAAACGAAGACGATAATCTTCTTCTTTTAGTTGATATTTTTTTAGTAATGCTGTTCTGACAACATCATAATTAGTCCTGTCATGTTCGTCTATTGTCATTAGTGTAGTCACTGTTTCACCTGTAAAAAATGCCATCAGTTGTTCGGCATATTTTTCCTTTTTTATCTTATGCGTATCACATAAAAACTGAAATCTATCCAGATAATCCGCTATGTCGTCCTTTAAAAGATTGAAATGAGGTAATTTGATCCTACTAGCAAACTCCTTTGTCGTACCCGAAGCTGCTTGATGAGCACCCATATTCGCCAATTTTAATGTCTCTAACTCGAAAGCTAAGAGTTTTTCATCATGTTCCCTTTTTGCTTTTCTCTCATCAGCTTCAGCTTGAAGTTTTCTCTCTTCTGCAGCAGCTTGAAGTTGAAGTTTTCTCTCTTCTGCAGCAGCTTGAAGTTTCCTCTCCTCTGCTTGACGTTTTTTCTCTTCCATTTCTATCTGGAATTTTCTTTCATCAGCTTGCATCTGCAATCTTAAATTCTCAGATTCTATCTTCTTTTGTTCAGCTTCTGCTTTCAATTTATTTTCCTCTTTTTGTCTCTTTTCTTCAGACTTCAACACCTTGTCAAATTGAGCAGTCGCGTATTCTTCTAACTTGTCACCTGTCTTCCCAAGGGCTTTCCCTTGTTCAATAAAATAATCTAGAGTAGACATTCTGTCTAATGAAATCAGTAACCTGAAAAATTAAATAAATTACCTTATCCCACTTCAGTGGGAGACAAGTCTGTAATATTAGACTTGTATACTCACTTCACTTTATTTCACTCTCTTTGAGAGACAAGTCTTAGTCAAAGACCTTGTATGGTTACCTTGTTTCTTTATAATAATATTCTATCAATAATCTCTATCTGAAGAGTGTATCATATTAATAATAATAATAATAATAATACATGACCAAGTATATATATATATATATATATATATATATATATATATATATATAATATAGTGTATATATATATATATATATATATATATATATATATATATATATATATAGACTGTGTATGACAATAATGTATTACAATCATAAATACAAAGACAAAGATACAGAACAACAACCGAAAACGTTCGCAGAAGTCAAATAAACAATACAGCAAAAAGTAAAGAAAATGTTACACAAATGTGTAATGATGACTGCGAAAAGAAAACAAGACAAATGGCAACACTGTTATAAACAAAAAGGGTGTATAGAAATTAACAATAGAAAAGAGAAGGCAGACAAATACAAACAAAACGAATCAAAAACTAAAGAACGGAGAAGAAAATAATGAAAACAACACTAACACATCTCGTCACAGCTAAGAAAAAAAAATAAATAGCAACAAAAGTCGCTTGCAATTTCCACTGTGGGAAATATGCACAATCCCTAAAGAACGCTTTTAGTAATCCTCGGTTAAGTGGGATATTTACTGTAAGACCCTCCAACCGAAACCCGCAGAAAAACACCAGAAAAATACACAACAATATTACAAGTTACATAAATAGCATATAATGAAATGTGTTGCAAACAAAGTTCAGTTACAAATGATAGTACAGTAACTTTCTTGCTCCTTGTCAACACGGAAACACAATGTCAAGCGCGCAATGATTGTCAGATCCACTGTACAACGATAGCATGTAATGGTCTTCAAGAACATAAAGTCACTATGAACTTCTCGACAACTTGAGACTTGATAATCGAATGTTGACGATTTCGTAGACGGTACTGTTTACCAAAAACACTTGACCTCGAACTACATGCCTTGATCGCTCAGACGTTGAAGAGTCTGTTGACTGTAACGGTAAACAACCAGCGTTACTGTTTACAATAGCAATTTGACTTGCAGTTGTGGTCCACGTAGCATTATCACACAGATGCTAACACTGTTTATGTGGGTCAACAGTTGATGACCTATTTCTACTGTCCTGTGTAGCCGAAACTTGGAAATGTAGAGTACTACGGCTGTGTGTAACCATCAGATGTAAACTTCGATCATTCCAATCTGTAGCAGAAACCAAAATTGAAGCCGAAAAGCCCACGGAACTGGTCCGCCAGAAATGTTAGTTGTTTTTATGCGTGATGTAAATTTAGATGTGTAGTTGGCCAGGTATGTGTGTTGATGTCACCTGAACAGTGTAATGGGGCAGTGAAGATCTAGGTCACTCACGCTGACAGCATACCTGGTTCTTGTACGATGATGATGTTAGACATGGGTGTGTAGAGCCGCGAATGCGTTTAGGATCATATACAAGTAAACAATGCACCCAGTCACACTCGTACTAAAGCCAATGATGGTTGCAACTACTGGTAACAGCTCACACATTTAATCACAGGACTAACAGTAGTATCACAGGAACAGTCAATGTAAACAGGATCGTGTTAACTGAAATCGCTTGGTATATATCAGGCATTCTAAGGCTGGTAAACATTCAAATATGTGGGCATGGTCAATAGTGGTATGTTCTTAAACGTACAGTTCATATTGCCGCTCTGGTATCCCTGACTCAACGCATCAGATACCTTAATAACTCTGACATACAAGTTCAACTTGGCATAACACGTCAGTTACATCTTATTATGCTGTAGAATATTGGCCGTAACACAGGGCCTCAATATGACGTCAGCTGTGTATTCTTCATAAGCAGGTTGCATAAAACCCTGCTATAATGTTTGTGTAGATATACCGCCAACCTGCGGTTTCCACCATATATAACTTCGTCACTGGACTTCTGATTATTTGAAGATGAATAGTCTTAAATGCTGCCATCAATGGTACCTATACCTTGTAGCGGTATGGCAGCTTGCGTACCCTGACAATCCCCAGAGCTATGCCAGTGGGAGTTTTACTCCTGGTAGGTTCAACCAAGCTGGACTGGTCTGTGTGGGTAGGGGTCAGACAAAAGCTGGTACCCTGGTCCTCCAGGTTGGGGGTTTTAGCATAGGGCTGACACCCCTGTCTATGTAATAAAAATAATGAAGTTACGGAAACAACATCAAATGAACAAACTTTGCTGCGGGATGGACATTCGGAGTCTGTGGCTCGTATGACTGTCAGTGGTGAAAGCCGAAAGGAAGCCACTGACATGAAAACGGATGTCCTGATCTCAAAACAGGATACAAGAATAGGATTTTGGAATGTCAGGACAATGTACGAGACAGGTAAACTAAGACAGGTCACGGCAGAAATGAGAAACTGTAGGTTACACATCCTGGGGATAAGCGAGAGCAGATGGACAGGGGCAGGAAAAGTTAAAACAGCAACAGGAGAAACAGTACTTTACTCTGGAAGAGAGGATGGAGAGCACAGTGAAGGCGTAGCCATTATTCTACAGAAAGGGATAGAAAGGACATTACTGGAATGGAAACCCATCAACAACAGACTGATACGATTGAGATTGAGAGGGAGATTCACCAACACTACAATAATACAATGCTACGCACCAACGAATGATAGCGATGAGGAGGCCAAGGATGAATTCTATCAACAACTGCAGAAAGAAATGGAGGACACACCTAGATATGATCTTGTTATAGTAATGGGAGACCTCAATGCGAAAGTTGGTACACACAATACATATAATGAAAGAACAATGGGGAAATGCGGCAGCAATATAGCAAACGAAAATGGGGATAAGCTAATAAGTTTCTGTAGCATTAACAACTTGGTCATTGGAGGAACACTTTTCCCACATAAGGAAATTCACAAGTTAACATGGGAATCACCAAATGGTCGGGACAGAAACCAGATAGACCACATCATGGTTAACGGTAGATGGAGACATGCATTACAAGATGTGAAGGTAAGAAGAGGTGCAGATGTGGGAAGCGATCACCATTTAGTAGTAGCAAAACTGAAAGTGAAACTAAGAAGGGCTGAACCAACTGTAACTACACAGAAAAGGTTTGACATCAGCAAATTGAAGGACCCTGTCGTGTGGTGAGTCACTGGGGCAACTACTACAGTAGTTTTTGCCAGGAATAGTCTATGAGATATAGATATAAGGTCTCTAGAAATTGGCTCTTTAAGAAAGAATAAAGACCTATTCGAGATAGGGACAAGAAGACAGGAATGCGAATGCTTTCCACTAGACAGTGTTTTCTAATTAATTATGGAAAGAGTTCTGTTTCCCCACGACCTTAGCTTCTGCCCTTAGATCCCGTAAAGAAAAAGCCCCCAACCTCATCTGAGTAGAGATAGGTTCCTATAGGTGAATATGTAACACCGACAGCACGAGTGATACATTAACAAACTCTTGATAATGATCAACCGATCGTTGGGTTTATTAATGAAAAATCCACACATATAGGGTTAGTAATGGTTAGAACGTGATGATGGTGAAAGACGATTAACACAAAACACACAGATGAGATAATAAAATTACAGTTAATTAAGTAATAGTTAATTAAGAATGAACTGGTGTAAAGTGAAATGATGATGTGATATGATACGTGTTACCAAAATGGTGAGTACTCTACACAGTCCATGTGTCTCTAAATGCTTCTCCTAGATATGAGGATTCACATGTATGTATAAAATGTCCCAAGCTGTTATACGTTATGTCGAGTGGGGTATCTCTAAGCTGAGAACGTTCTGATGAATACTGTTGTCGTACGGAGAACGCTGACGAGATATCTATGTATATTCCTTCACTGTTTGAGTATATCTCTGTAGTGTTGATCAACAGTTAATAGCTGTCATATGAAGAAAAGGTCTGTTGTCTAATCTCCCGACGGTACTGGTCAGACTGGATATCTTCACGAACTGTTAGTGATATGTAGACTCATAATCTTGCGTATGTAGTCGTGATTCATATACTTTCGAGTCTGCTTCATAAAATGCGCTTAAGAGTGTGTTGCACGTGGTATAAATATGCGATTCCTCTTTTGAGCTCTTTTGCTTGACTTCAGATAATAATGATCTTCGAGTGATTTGAATTTATGATGACTCTGTATTGAACTGGTGATAACGATGTATTGAATTTGTGATAACTCTGTATTGAACTTGTGAGCAAGCAGTATATGGTGACGAAAGATGCTGCGTCCACCTTATGACTTGTGGGTGAGACAATATTCCTTTTTAATTGAGGAACGAAAGATGTCCTATGGCGAATTCTGCTAGGCAAATGTCCGTTTTTGATAACTTATTTCTGGTTAGACGTCAGACACGTTGCGTGTAGACTCAGACTTCTGATGAACTTCTTTTCCCTTCGCAAAATCCTTTAAGAACACAATTAATCACAGAACTGAATTATCATCCACTCTGAATAAACACGTGTATTAGGCTATGCGTTTTTGGGTTTAATCTCTTCCTCACAAGGTAAAAAACTGGACTGCTTCACTCTAGTAGATTATGCGGTATTATATATTTCTGGATTCACCTGGCCAAGCTGGGCGTCCAATGTGGTAAACCAACGCTTGTCTGAACCGCGGCCGACTAAAGATAACACCATTACAGCATGAGACGTTTTTCCCTGGCCAATCTGGGCGTCCAATGTGGTGTCACAGAAATTACCGCATGCCCAGATGTTTGATTCGGATGACCATATGTGTTTTTACCAGATTTATCACGATGCAATGTGGGCTTCAAACGATAATGTCGGGCATGGCGACTCAATCAAAGGACTTTTATTTCCCCGATGAAAGAACAAATGTGGTTCTCCAGATACCGGTCGCTAGTAATCACAACGATGAAATAGCAAATGTTGGTCACACATATGAGATGAAATATCAAATGTCGGAGAAAATACAATACGAAAGATGTAGGAAAAAATAGAGCAATAAGGCCTTTGCGCTCGTTTATCACAATAGCCCCTCCTCAAGTGTGATGTCAATCGTACTCAGGAGAGCTTAGCCTTCTTGCTCGGGATTCTTTAATCCTTTTCCTTATCTTCGTTTTTCTCTTCGGTTTCCACCCTTTCCTCTACTTGTCTGTGCTCTCCGTCCTTCCTCATAGGATGACCGCTTAAAAAATCCGCTCCTACGTTATGTTTTCCTTGGAAATAGTCCACTTGGAACGTGTAAGGTTGTAGATCAAGCGACCACCTCATCAGTCTAGCATTCAAATTCTTTGAATTGGCGAGGAAGGTCAGAGGTTGGTGATCACTCTGGATTGTAAATTTCCTTCCGTACAGGTATGCTTGAAATTTTTGTATTCCCCAGACGAGGGACAAACATTCCTTTTCGATTCTGGAATAGTTTTGTTCTGCTCGGTTTAACTTCCGACTAGCATATGCGACTGGAAATAGATTTGGTGGGCTTCTGTCATCTGGCTGTAGTAATGTAGCCCCGATTCCAATGTTACTGGCATCTGCGCGCAAGATGAATTTTCTAGTTAAATCCGGAAGCCGTAAAATCGGTTTTGTGGTGAGTTTCTCTTTTAAGAGTGCATATGCATGTTCACATTCTGCTGACCATGTCACTTTATCTAGGTTTCCTTTCTTGGTTAGCGATGTAAGCAGCGCACAGAGGCTATTAAAATCCTTTATATATCTCTGGTAGAATCCACAGAGAGATACAAATGACCGGACATCCCTTTTTGTGGACGGTCTCGGTGCATTTCTCAGCTTCTCAACGTTTTGAGTCTCGGGGAACATGGTCCCATGGGATATAGTATGTCCTAGGAACTCTAGCTGTTCACACCCAATTTGACATTTGGTTGGGCGGGCGGTTAGTCCCGCTTCTCTGAGTCTGTTAAACAGCAAGGATAGCGCTGATAAATGTTCTTCAAACGATTCAGTAGCTACTAAAATATCATCCATAAAATTGATGATGGCGGGATGATTCAAAGGATCCAATAACTTTTGCATCATCCTTGTGAAGACACTAGGAGCATTGTTCAGTCCAAATGGCATCACATTAAACTCGAAGTGTCCATCTGGAGTACTGAAGGCTAACAGGTTCCTCACCTCAGCTTTTACTGGTATTTGATAGTACCCTTTACTGAGGTCGATCTTTGAAAAATAGCGAGCCCTGCTCAGTTTAGTAAATAGCTGGTTCTGGTCCGGTAACGGTTCTGGCTGGAACTGTGTTAACGCATTCAGCTGTCGGTAGTCGATGTACAGGCGGTGTTCTCCACTGGGTTTGCGTAACAGCACCACTCCCGTACTGTAAGGGGACTCCAACTTCGAAATTATGCCTTCCTTAAGTAAGTAATCAATTTCTTGCTTTAATGCCATCGCCTTGGCATACGGAATCGGATAGGTTCTCATTCGGACGGGCGTAGGATCCGTGACTTCCATGTCAAACTCCATCAGGTTTGTCCGGCCCGGTTTGTCTGTCAAAGAGTTGGCGTGGTTTTCCATCAATCTCCTTACTTTTTCTTGCTGGGCTTCCGTTAAGGTGGAGCTTATTTTCACATCTAAATGTGATTCCCCCTGTATCACCGGGTACTCTACTACGGATGATAATGGCTCTTCGACCATTTGCATAGCACTGGCCTTAGGCTTGAGGTGAGCTGGTTCGGCAGGGGCTCGCTCGTAAAACTTCTTGAGCAGATTTAAGTCGTAAATTTTCTGCTTTCCGTTCACGGCGGTTTTATAGTTGGTGCGAGAAATCTTTTCCGCCACTTTGTAGGGTCCCCTCCAGCAAATCTGCAATTTATTACTGCTACTTGGCAGAAGAAGTAGCACCTTCTCTCCTACTGCTAGTTCTCGGTCCTTCGCATTGCGATTGTAATATTTAGCATGTTTCCGCCTAGCCTCCCGTACTTTCGCTGTGGCTAATTCCCAGCCAGTCTTCAGGCGTTGTTTCAAGTCTATGACGTACTGGAAGGCTGATGTGACAGTGTCGTCTGCCTTGGCATCTGTCCATGTTCTTAGTAATGCTTCTAATGGACCTTTAATAGGTCTTCCGAAGAGTAATGTGGCCGGAGGAACTCCAGTTGACGCATGCGGTACTTCCCTATAAGCAAATAATGCGGCAGGAAGATACTGATCCCAAGTTTCTGGCTTCTCCTGTGCCAACTTCTGAAGAATAGAGGTGAGCGTCCCGTTAAACCGCTCTACTTGCCCGTTACTTTAGGGGTGATAGGGCGAAGTATGGATATGCCTAGTCTTGAATATTCTAAGCACCTCCTCTGTCAACTTGCCTCTAAATTGTGACCCGTTGTCTGTGAGAATTTCATGCTGGAAGCCCAATCTAGTAAAGATATTCAGTAAAGCGTCAGCTACATGCACTGAGTCGCATGCTGGCATGGCTATGGCTTCGCCCCACATGGAACAGGTGTTCACTAAGGTAAGGATATGGGAGATCCTCTTCTTAGTTCTCAGCAGAGGTCCAATTATATCCACGGCCACTCTTTTAAATGGGGTGCCCAAGATTGGCATCTCCCCAAGGGTCGCGGGTGCCGTCCAGTGTTTTGGTGCAACTTTCTGGCACTGAGGACAAGACTTGACGAAACGTTCAATGTCGCCGGTGATCCCTGGCCAATAATAGTGGCAGGCGATCCTTTCAGTCGTGGCGCTCATTCCCATGTGTCCACTAAATGGGATAGAGTGGCCCATCTAAAGCACCTGGTTCCTATAGGTTGCAGGAACTACTAATTGGTTGTGTTCCTGTCCTTCGTTTCCAGCTCGGCGATAAATCAATCCATTTTTCATAAAGAAGTCTCCCTTGGTAGGTGGGTTGTGTGTCCTAGGTAATTTTTTAAAACATGGTGCCAGTGAGGAATCTTCCCTTTGGGCCCTCTTCAATTCCTCGGGGAGGATATTGGTAGGAGGTTCCTGCTCTGCGTCTTTTCTTGACTGTCCTCTAGTCTGTACGGCCGCCATGACTAGTGGTTGAGTAGGTTCTCCAAGGAACACATATCTACATCCCAAGATTAAAGAGTAGATTGGTTCTTCCATGATAGCTGCACGAATCTCTCCTGTCACATAACGAGATTCCACTCTGATAAGTGCAATTGGCAGTGTCATGGGTGCAACATGCTTCGCCGGACCTTGGATGTCGACACTCTCTTCTGTTATTTGGTCAGGAGTGACAAGAGATGCCCTGACCACCGCATCGAAAGCAAGTCCTGTGTCATAAAGGCACTCCACAGATTGTCCGTTTACGAGGACTGATTCGATGACGGGAGGATGAGAAACGTTTCCGGTCCTCTGCTCCTTCGGGGGTGACGATTTTGTCTGCAGACAGGCAGCATGTTGGGGAGGAGGTCTGCGCTTGCACTCATTAGTGTTGTGATTGTTCAAGCGACAGTACTTGCACCATTTATCTCCCTGTCTCTGGTGCGGCGCAGCATTTTTCCTGTTTTGCTCTTTGTAGTTATCTTGTTTTGCGTGCTGTTTATGCGAGATGTGTGGTCCTTTGCTTTGTTGGTCTGGGTGGGAGCGAGCAGGTTGCTTTGGCGCCTGATCCGAAAACTTCTTTCTGGCTCCTTGAGACTCCATGAGAGCATTTTGGAATCGCTCTGCCAGTGTAAGAATATTTTCTAACCGGTCAGCGCCATTTTCAGTGAGAAATCTACGCATTTCCACCGACATAGACTCTTTTAGTTGCTCTATCACAATCAGCTCTTTCAATTCGTCATAGTTCTCGGTAAAGTTTCCCAGTGTACACCACTTCACTAGGTAGTCTTCAATACGGGCTGCAAACTGTGAGACAGTCTCTCCTGCATCCTTCTTAGAACCTCGAAATTTTTTTCGGTAAGCCTCTGAATGAAACTCGTACCTCACCAAGAGAGCTTTTTTCAATGCCTGGTAGTCATCTTGCTCTCCGGCCGGAAGTTTATTAAAAACTTCGTAGGCGGCTCCTCTTAGGATCTGGGAAAGTTTCAAGTTCCACTTCCGTTCTTCAAGCCCAAACCCTGTTGCAAAGCGTTCAAAGCGGTCTAAAAAGGCGTCCATGGTATCGTTCCTTTCTGAAAAAATTTCCAGCGGAAAGTTCATGGCATTGGGTGGTGCAGGTTGCGAAGTAGGCACACCATCTGAGCGGGGTGAGTACCCTCCATCCAAGTTGGAAGCCGCTGCACTTTTTGCCAGCTCTATCTGATTGGTCTGCCCCTGGATTTCCAGTTGCTTCATCTTAAGTGCATGCTCTGCTGCTGCTTTCTCTTTACGCTCCGCTGCTTCTGCTGCTTCTTTCCGCTCCGCTGCTTCTGCTGCTTCTTTCCGCTCCGCTGCTTCTGCTGCGGCTTTCCCCTTCCGCTCCGCTGCTTCTGCTGCGGCTTTCTAATTCTCCATTGCAAGTTTCTGCACTTCTACCTCTCTTGCATGGAGTTTATCAGTCTCCTCACTCACAAATTTCATCAGATCTTGTCCACTTAACCCGTATTCACGCCCTGCCTCCATTAAACTAGTTCTAATTTTTGCGGCATCTGCCATGATATGCAGTATGGGTTCACGAAGGGAAAAATTGGCAGTGACCTCCAAGCAAATTGTTTGACTCGCACAAGTAATTATCTCTTAAAACCTTCTAGGTTTAAATTAGTAATCAAGTTCAAATAGTTCTTTTTAAAAAATCACTCACTCAGCATATTCTGAAAATTATATAACAGATTATCTCGAAGTTTTCTATGAAAAATTTGCTAAATATTTATGATAAAAATTTCTCCAGCAGTTACTGAAAAAAAAAATTTTCAGTTCCCTACAGTATCTTCTGTTCTCAAAAAGTGTTTACTCTGTCCGTTTGATACTCAATTTAAAAAGTATCACTCGTGCTTTAGAGATATAAATTATTCCCCTATGAAATAGACAAATTATAGTAAGAGTCAATCTAGGAGGTAATCCCTCAAAATGCCAACAAATTTTGCAATTATCGCAACTGTATAGCAGAGATGAAAATGTGATTTATTACACTTCTAAGTCCGGGTTCACTAATCCCAAGACGAGTCCACAATTGTCGTGTGGTGAGTCACTGGGGCAACTACTACAGTAGTTTTTGCCAGGAATAGTCTATGAGATATAGATATAAGGTCTCTAGAAATTGGCTCGTTAAGAAAGAATAAAGACCTATTCGAGATAGGGACAAGAAGACAGGAATGCGAATGCTTTCCACTAGACAGTGTTTTCTAATTAATTATGGAAAGAGTTCTGTTTCCCCACGACCTTAGCTTCTGCCCTTAGATCCCGTAAAGAAAAAGCCCCCAACCTCATCTGAGTAGAGAAAGGTTCCTATAGGTGAATATGTAACACCGACAGCACGAGTGATACATTAACAAACTCTTGATAATGATCAAACGATCGTTGGGTTTATTAATGAAATATCCACACATATAGGGTTAGTAATGGTTAGAACGTGATGATGGTGAAAGACGATTAACACAAAACACACAGATGAGATAATAAAATTACAGTTAATTAAGTAATAGTTAATTAAGAATGAACTGGTGTAAAGTGAAATGATGATGTGATATGATACGTGTTACCAAAATGGTGAGTACTCTACACAGTCCATGTGTCTCTAAATGCTTCTCCTAGATATGAGGATTCACATGTATGCATAAAATGTCCCAAGTTGTTATACGTTATGTCGAGTGGGGTATCTCTAAGCTGAGAACGTTCTAATGAATACTGTTGTCGTACGGAGAACGCTGACGAGATATCTATGTATATTCCTTCACTGTTTGAGTATATCTCTGTAGTGTTGATCAACAGTTAATAGCTGTCATATGAAGAAAAGGTCTGTTGTCTAATCTCCCGACGGTACTGGTCAGACTTGATATCTTCACGAACTGTTAGTGATATGTAGACTCATAATCTTGCGTATGTAGTCGTGATTCATATACTTTCGAGTCTGCTTCATAAAATGCGCTTAAGAGTGTGTTGCACGTGGTATAAATATGCGATTCCTCTTTTGAGCTCTTTTGCTTGACTTCAGATAATAATGATCTTCGAGTGATTTGAATTTATGATGACTCTGTATTGAACTGGTGATAACGATGTATTGAATTTGTGATAACTCTGTATTGAACTTGTGAGCAAGCAGTATATGGTGACGAAAGATGCTGCGTCCACCTTATGACTTGTGGGTGAGACAATATTCCTTTTTAATTGAGGAATGAAAGATGTCCTATGGCGAATTCTGCTAGCCAAATGTCCGTTTTTGATAACTTATTTCTGGTTAGACGTCAGACACGTTGCGTGTAGACTCAGACTTCTGATGAACTTCTTTTCCCTTCGCAAAATCCTTTAAGAACACAATTAATCACAGAACTGAATTATCATCCACTCTGAGTAATGGCTACAGACCTATCAGTCTACTTAGTTGTGTTGGAAAATTGATGGAGCGCATAATAAATACTCGACTTATGTGGCATCTAGAAGAAAAACATCTCTTAGCCCCACAGCAAGCAGGATTCAGGAAACACAGATCCACTGAAGACCAGATCACTTATATAACTCAGAAAATTGAGGATGCTTTCCAAGAAAAAAAGCACACACTGGTGGTTTGGGTGGACCTAGAAAAAGCATTTGACAAAGTGTGGAAAGATGGACTGAAAGTCAAGCTGCAAAGAAGTGAAGTGTGTGGGAGAATGTTCAAATGGATCAGCCACTATCTTGAAAATAGAACGGCCAGAGTCCAACTACAAGGACAGACCAGTAGGAAGATGGTATTGGAGCAGGGTGTTCCCCAAGGGGCAGTCCTGTCACCCACATTGTTCCTCACATATATAAATGACATATCAGAGAATATTCCAAGAAGAACCCACAATGCCTCCTTTGCAGACGACTTAGCCCTGTGGATCTCAGAGGAATATATCTCTACGGCAAGCATTCGGATGCAGCAAGCCCTAACATCACTGGAGGAGTGGGCCAAGGCATGGCTAGTAAAGATAAATGAGGAGAAAACATCATTCACAGTGTTTTCTCTCTCTAACAAACCACAGATCTCCAGATTGGTGCTAAATGGGAAAAATCTACATCTGGATGAAAACCCAAACTACCTAGGCATTACCTTTGATCGCCGCTTGACTTGGAAAACCCAGATTGAGAAAAACAGGACAAGAGCAAGGCAGAGAATGGCAATCATGAAAAAACTTGCTGGCACGGTTTGGGGAGCAGACGAGAGAGTACTAAAGAATCTATATACTGGGCGAGTGAGACCAGTCTTAGAATATGGCATTGCAGCATGGTCAACAGCCGCTAAGTCGAACTTTGACAAAATAAACAGAACCCAAAACCAAGCATGAGAATCATAACTGGGGGCACGAAATCAGCACCAATAAAAGAAATGGAAAAGAGTACTCACCTCCAGCCTATGGATGATAGAAGAGATAGCAGAGCCCAGCAACAAGCCGAGAAATTCAGGAGGCTGATAGATCACCCAATGCACCAGAGGATAAATGGACTTGGAAGGGGAAGACTGAAGCGAAGCAACTTTGTAGAGACAGTTAAAAACAAAGATGAGAGCAGACCCCATAAATGCAATATCAACAGCTACACCAATATGTACTGCACACAAGCTACCAATTTGGAAACAACAGTGCTTCCCTGAAATGATAGAAAATGTTCCTGGTATTGAGAGAAAGAACAGTCAAACTGAAACAGAAAGGAGAGTCCTAACCACAAAATATATAGAGAAACATTACCCAAGCAACACCTGGATCCATGCGTACACAGATGGATCAGCAACTAATGCAACAGAAGATGGGGGTGGAGGAGTCTTCCTGAGCTTAAGAAATGGCACACAAAAAAAGATAGCAGTCGCAACAGGGAAATTTTCAACTAACTTCAGAGCAGAGGCAGAGGCCATAAAAACTGCATCAGAAATTCTAATGACAGAAAAAAGCTCAGAGAGACCAGTAGTTATCTTCTCAGATGCGCTGTCAGTGATTACAACACTAAAAAGTCAAATAAATGCTGAACTGGATGACCTAAGAGTAACACTTCACAGACTATGTCAGCAATACAAAAGAGTTGTGATACAGTGGATCCCTTCTCACTGCAACATCCCTGGAAATGAAGAGGCTGACAGATTGGCAAAGGAAGGGGGAAAACTTCCTCAGCTGGACACAAATATAACCTATGAGGAGTCCAAGAGTTTTATCAAGCGCAGATACAGGCACAAGTGGGAAGAAGAGCATCCAGGCCACACAAAAAATGATCCGTATTACCAGCTCAGCAGAAGTGAACAAGTGGTAATCTTCAGACTTCGCACTGGTCATAACAGATTGAGATACCATCTGTTCAACAAATTAAAGATAGGAACTACGGATTAGTGTGACTGTGGCACTAGTAAAATGACTGCCGAACACCTGCTTTAGAGGTGTCCAACATATGAGGAGCGGAGAAGACGCAGATGGCCATCACCAGTACCATTCCTGGAGAAAATCTACGGAGATATCAACAGCCTCAGGCTGACCACCGCTTTCTTTGAACTTATTCAAGTTGACATCTGAGGGTGAACGAAGAAGAAGAAGAAGAAGATAACTTATTTCTGGTTAGACGTCAGACACGTTGCGTGTAGACTCAGACTTCTGATGAACTTCTTTTCCCTTCGCAAAATCCTTTAAGAACACAATTAATCACAGAACTGAATTATCATCCACTCTGAATAAACACGTGTATTAGGCTATGCGTTTTTGGGTTTAATCTCTTCCTCACAAGGTAAAAAACTGGACTGCTTCACTCTAGTAGATTATGCGGTATTATATATTTCTGGAAGTCACCTGGCCAAGCTGGGCGTCCAATGTGGTAAACGAACGCTTGTCTGAACCGCGGCCGACTAAAGATAACACCAATACAGCATGAGACGTTTTCCCCTGGCCAATCTGGGCGTCCAATGTGGTGTCACAGAAATTACCGCATGCCCAGATGTTTGATTCGGATGACCATATGTGTTTTTACCAGATTTATCACGATGCAATGTGGGCTTCAAATTATCCATGGAAAATGATGTGCAAACAATATAATGATAGTAAGAGACAAGCAAGGAAATCTCATCACCACAGCACAGGGGCAGGAAACAAGATGGGCAGAGCACTTCAGAGAAACACTGAATAAGGAACCACCAGAGATGCAGCTGAATGTTCCTGAGGCTGAAAGTGACCTAGACATAAATAGAGACATCCCACAAAGAGAAGACGTTATCGCTGCTATCAATGGGTTAAAAAATAGAAAAGCATCTGGTTTTGACAATTTAAATACTGAGTTATTTAAGGCAGACCCTGAACTAGCAGCAGAACTATTAGAACCACTATTTTCACAAGTCTAGAAAACAGAGATGACACCAATGCAGCGGAGTAAAGGAATAATTGTCAAATTGCTCAAGAAGGGCAACCTTGCAGACAGCAGCAATTGGATAGGAATTACTCTCCTCTCAGTTCCCAGTAAGATACTAGGCAGGATAATTATCTAGATAATTTCAAATGCAGTAAACCATAAACTGAGTGTTGCTGTCATCTTTTGACGGAGTTTCAAATGTCATTTTATTTGTCGTATTTTTTTCACCCTGTTCAAAGTTGTGTAACTATGTCTTAACTTTGCTGTGTCAGGTTGATTAGGGGTTATCTTCCCTTTTGGTTCATTCATTGTGTTTGACCAGTATTGAGATAGGGTCAAAGGTACACAGTTCTGGGCTTGTACCCATGTGCAGGTTTTGAGCGCTAAGATAGACTTCCATCAGGTAGGGAGGTGAACTGGCTTCTGTCGGACGGGAAGGTCCACTGTATCTTGGAACAAATTGATTCCACTTTGCACGGTCGGTGGCCATCCTTCGTACAGTGCCCCAACTCTGGTTCATTCTTTGCATCTCAGCCTCCACAGTCCTCCGCCAAGTTGTTTTTGGTCGGCCTCTCTTTCGCTTTCCTTCAGGGGTCCAAAGCATAGCTGTTCTTGTGATGGCATCGGGGTCTCTTCTGAGGACATGACCAACCCAGCTCCAGCGTCTGCCAGCTATGATGGTATGCATGTCCTCTTGCTTGCTACGAGTAAGCAGATCTTGGTTGGTGATGGTATTCGGCCAAAAGATTCGGTGAATTTTTCTTAGGCATGTTGTGTGAAAAGAGGACAATTTTTGACATTTCCTTCTCTGTGACTCTCCAGCATTCCGCACCATAGAGAAGCACAGAAAGCACGCAACTCTGGTATAATCTTAATTTTGTGCTTGTGCTGTATTGGGAGGACTTCCAGATGTTATTTAGGCTAAAGAAGGCTGTTCTTGCCTTATTCATTCTGATGTTGATGTCTTTGCCTGCCCCACCGTCCGGTGTTACTATGCTTCCTAGGTATGTAAGGTATCTGTCTGTACCAGTTGCTGATTCCTTACTGATATGGGCTCAGGGTTGCTCACATTGAGCGTCATGACCTCAGACTTCTTTAAATTGATGTTCAAGCCCACCTGCTGGCTAAATTTATTAAGTCTATCCGTTTTTTCCTGGATGTGTTGATGTGAATGTGCCAGCAGTGCAATGTCATCTGCATATTCCAGATCTTCCAATGTTGAAAATGTAGTCCATCTTATTCCTCTTGGACTGCCCACTGTTGTCTGGCGCATCACCCAGTCTATGACTGTTAAAAATAGAGTGGTTGATAAGGGGCATCCCTGTCGTACTCCTGTCTTCACCTCGAAGGTTAGGTTGCTCTGCCCAACACTACACGTAAAGTTGGCATAGAGGCTTTTTTATGATTGACACTATGCAGCTTGGAATTCCATAAGCCCTCAGTATTTTCCATAAACTGTCCCTATGTATGCTGTCAAAAGCCTTTTCAAAATCAACAAAATTTATGTAAAGCTGTCTTTGCCATTCTGAGCACTGCTCTATAATGTTCCTGAGAGTGAATATATGGTCTACACATCTTCTGTTCTTTCTAAATCCTGCTTGTTCTTTCCTCAGTTTGTAGTCTACTGCCTTTGAAATTCTCTGTATAATTATCCTGCCTAGTATTTTGCTGGGAACTGAGAGAAGAGTGATTCCAGAGTCCAATTATTGCAGTCTGAAAGATCTCCCTTCTTGGGCAATTTGACAATTATTCCTTTGTTCCACTCTGATGGTGTTGTCCCCGTTTTCCACACTTGTGCAAATAGTGGTTCTAATAATTCTGCTGCTAGCTCAGGGTCTGTCTTAAATAGCTCTGCATTTAAGTTATCATGGCCCGGAGCTTTACCGTTCTTTAACCCTTTGATTGCTGTGATGATTTCTTCTTTTCGTGGAATGTCTGTATTTACATCTAGATCGTTTTCAGCCACAGGAACATTCAATTGTGTCTCTGGTATTTCCTTGTTCAGAGTTTCTCTGAAGTGCTCTGCCCATCTTGTTTCCTTTCCCTCTCCTGTCTTGATGAGATTTCCTTGCTTATCTCTTACTAATGTAATATTGTTTGCACCTTGTTTTCCGCTGATGAATTTAGTTATTTTGTATACTGTGCTTTGTTCATTTCTCCGTGCTGCCTCTTCTGCCTGTCTTGCAAGGTCATCCTGAAATTTCCTTTAGTTGGCACGTGTTTGACATTTTAATTCATTGTCCAGCTGACTGTACTGTTCACAGTATATTTCTTTTAAACTGGGAGACTTTGTTTCTGTTTTCCTTCTTTTCATTTATTTTCTCATCGCTATGATGTTTAAAGCTTCTGGTATTATCTAAACTTGTCTCTTTCTTTCCTGGAATCCCAAGCATGATTTGGTGCTTTCCTTGTATATTGTTGAAATGGTATTGAATTTCTGGTCAACATCATCAGTCATTATACTTTCCTGGCTTTTGGCAATTTGATATCGTCTCTTTACATCAACCACAGAAGCTTTTCTGGTGAGGGGGTCCTTGTTTCATGATGAGTCTTTTCTGTTTTGTTGCAATTGGTCCAGCAGCTCTGAGAGTCACCTTCAGTCTTGCTACTACAAGGTGATGATCACTTCCCACATCTGCACCTCTTCTTACTTTCACATCTTGTAATGCATGCCTCCATCTACCATTGATCATAATGTGGTCTGTCTGGTTTCTGTCCCATCCGTTTGGTGATTCCCACATTAACTTGTGGACTTCTTTGTGTGGAAAAAGTGTTCCTCCAATAACCAGGCTGTTAATGCTGAAGAAGCTTTTTAGTTTGTCCCCATTCTCATTTACTGTTCCACTGCCGCATTTCACCATTACTCTTTCATTATAAGTATTGTGTGTTCCAACTTTTGCATTGAGGTCTCCCATTACTATAATAAAGTCGTACCTAGGTGTATTTTCCATTTCTTTTTGTAGCTATTGATAGAATTCGTCCTTGTTTGATTTGATTTCTTCATCGTTGTCATTTGTTGGTGTATAGCATTGTACAAGTATTATTGTGGTGAATTTACATATCAGATTTGTTCTTATCAGTCTGTTGTTGATGGGTTTCCATTCCGGTAGTGACCTTTTATTTCTTTCTTCAAATGACATACAGGTATTGCTGAATTGATTAACTTTTAGTATACTTGCTCAAAAACCACATTTTTACGAGCTGATTTCAGAGAGTACATTTTTAGACATGACTGCCTTTACTTATTTTGCATTAAATAACTTATTTATAATTGTGGTGAGTTGGGAAATAAATATAGTTATAGGGGACTTAGTGTACTGAATGAGATCAGCTGTGAAGGTCTCTGTATATAATATGTTTGGTGTGTTACAGAGAACCTTGCTTGCTACCACATTTCGACCTCAATCAGACTTATTCTTGGGTTGTATGATGACTTCGTTTAATGTCTAGGGTTATGATAGTGATGAAGTGTAATTTCACAACAACCAACCGACAGATAAACATCTAAATTAAATCCTCAACAATTTAAAACAATATGACAATCACAAACACATAACACTCTAAAGAATTATCTTATGTAAGTCAAGGGTTAACTTTTATACAATGTATTAGCTTTCTCAATATATAGATATCCTGATCCTACTACAATGTGAATCAGGAATCACAATCAAATGTAAGCACAATGTTTATGTACAAGAATTTATACAAAAGATCTTTGTCCAGACATATAATATTATTGTAATATGAGTGAGGTGTTATGATGTATTTTTATGAGGTAATACTGGCTTTTAGTGCTAGGTTGTTGTTTGTCATCATGACTTCTTGCGTTTGTTACTGGTGGAAATAATATTGAAGGATGCACCGATTCTGTTTTTAAAATTTCTGTCCCTTTTTATATAATAAAGTTCAGTTCAGGGATATTTTATTCAAGGTTGAGCTTTCTCGTGCTGACAATCGCTTATCTCATAATGCAGCTGCAGGAACTGGTCCCCTCTGCTCGCTTGCTTCTCAGTTTGATATTCTGATCGACAATGGCCGCTATATTTTGTAAGGAGTCTGCTGCCAGCTTTCTGGATCACACAGGACTCAGACCGGACGATGCAATATCACCATCTGTACCACGGCCCCTGAAATGAGAAGGTTGTGCCTCCTTCTTCATAACTAATCTACAATATTATTCCACACTGAAGAACATGACCGTACAAACAAACATAAAGTTTGGCGCTTTAGGCCAACTGCTAGCTTTTCATGTGACAATATACACCAGTATTCCTCTCCCTAATGGTTACAATGCCTCTGCAATTCCAGCTGTAATCCCTTCCATACAATAGGATAGGTGTTATGGCAATTCAATATATATATATACCAACGGGCTGATGACCCGTTTGCCAGTCACTTCGATTACGGAAACAACAGCAAATTGATTGATTTGCCGTTGCCCTAAAGACGCCAATAGGCGTGATGGGAAACAATGGCAATGAAAACCTATCTGCTGTTGCCCTAAGACGCCACTAGGCGTAATGGCCACTGACTGCTTTGACGGTCCGTGGCTAAGGACGGAAGAAGAAGAAGAATATATATATATATATGCTAATATACTCCTCTCTGACAATCTTTTACATAGTGGAGCAATATCTAGGCTTTGCCTCATGTTTGCTACAGACCCACACATGTACAGACATAAATTATTATTTCACATTCAATTTTCATATAAAATACAAATTAAAAATGTCTAGCTTACCACAATTCGTAAGAAATACACACTAAAGATGACTGGCACAGTTTGATCTGCGGTATGTCCAAGCTGTTATCATATATTTAATTGTGAATAACATAGCCTGCTCTCATCTCTCACAATGTGTAACGATATGGCGTCCCCTCTAAGATTTCTTCTGCCAATATCCAGGGTATTGGCCAATCGTTTTAAATATATTCAAAAGAGTAACCCGTCATTCAAATATTTCCATTCACTTTTGCTACGTTTCTAGGCATTTATTTGTTATGCATAGGTCACCCAATCAAATTTCTTTTAACTTCAAAGTTCAGCCATTACTCTGCCGTGTACTATCTTAACCTTTCTGTCACTACTATGTTTCAACAAAATCAGGGAATTCCCTCCAAGCAGATATGACCAACCTTGACAGCATCTCTGTTCCTCTATATGTTTATTTACCAATATTTAATTATCTAATGGACCATTGAGATAATTCGATACATATTCCTAGTCCATAAGTCTTCAGAAACCCGAATATATGATTTTAAAGGGGCTAAGTGGCGTAGTTAAAATGTTATCTTTTGTTCGACGTTAATTGTTTATTTTTCACCACCACTGTCCGCATCTTTTTAATTGTACTGTCAGTATAAAGTCAGGAATCAGGTGTAAAACAGTGGAATGTCAAGTTTCCCAATAAGAATTAAGATTGAGTCGGGACCTTTTGTTAAATCTTTAGTTTTTTCATCACTGTTTATTTGAAAATCAGGCCATGCAAACGAAGTGCGAGAGGGCTTACGCTGTGACACACAGCGAGCGGCTCAACTGCATGCGTTCCTCCGTGCATCTCTCTATCTCTCTCTGCTTTTTTAAGCCCGTCTGTCGTTCCAATGCTACCTTCTGCGCGATTTTGCACTAATGGTAGTTTTTAAAATCAAGGTCGTCTAGAAGATTTTACTACACATTCTGTTTTAAGAACTACGGTATTGTCGTATCGTTTAAGCCTATACTTCTGTTAATCGTAGAAGCATTAGATTTAGCAACGAACGAAGTAGGACAAGTAGAAATCTTGTATTAGCCATACGACGTGATACAACGAAGGCGTTATCTATACTGTGAAAGCACTGGTCTTTCTCCATTCTTCTTTCTTTCGTATTATTTCGTTCTGCTTTACCATTTATGTTCTAATTTATATATGGGTATTAGAATATTCCACCACAATAATTATAACATAAAGTTTTATATATCTAAATATAGAGAAATGGAACTCGTTTGACATGCACCTAATTGAATTGTTCAATGGTTTTAAACATTCATGCAACATATGCAGTAATGAATGCAGAAAAATGTAAAAAGATAAAAAATTGAAAAACAAATTGTACTTATCAATATGTGTAATTAATTCTGGTAAACTTCAACCCCTAAACCAACTTTCATTTTAAAGTGCATCCATTTTCACATAATGTAGGAAAGTTGGAGTTGTTTCTGAGCACAAATAAAGTTTTTATCACAATTTGAAATTTTTTTGTATATTTAGATAAAGCGCACAAATATTTTAAACCTTTATTTACAGACATGATTACCGTTACTGATTTTGCATTAAATAATTTATTTATAATGATAACATGAATTGTGTTATATATCTAAATATAGAGAAATGAAAGCCCTTTGACATGCACCTAACTGAATTATTCAATGATTTTAAACATGCATGCAACATATGCAGTAATGAATGCAGAGCAATTTAAAAATATAAAAAATTTGGAAAAAAGTTGTACTTACCCACAAAAGTAATCCAATTTGGAAGCTTGGAACTTCTAGAACCACTTTCATCCAATTATATGGAACACAGACTAGTTTCAGTTTCTTTTAATAATAAATAAAAAGGGTGTTTCCTTTTGAAATGTTCAGGTCACATATTGAAAAATCATGACGAAAATAAACTATGTACACAAATTTATACATAACTGATATTTACATTTACTACAAACTATTTCCTTTCATGATAAGCAGCAAAACAGTTATTTGGATGTAGATGGGGATTCTTTGTGCATCCTTTACAATAAAAAGATGTCCTGACCCTTACTTGAGGGGTGCTGCAAACGACACAGTTGCGATGAAATTTTGATTTTTTAATAATATGGTTTGTTCCTCCTAGTCTGTTGACTGGATTGTTCATTTGATTGCCATGTCCAATCCTGGGAGGAATTTGCTGGAAATCCACAGCAGCAACAAAAGAGAGCTCACTGACAAGTTGCCGTTTAAATTGAAGAAGGCTCTGTTTTTTGGCATTTGTTGTTCTTGACAGTGCAAATAATTTATATGCATTGAGCTGAGATATTTCAAAAACCCAGAAGAAAATGTTTTTTCCACCACTTTCTTGTTCTTCTGCTAAATGTGCCATATGTTACAATGCTTTGGTCCACTCTGTCACATCCATTCATGCATTGATTGTAATAATCAATCATCAGTGGTTTATTTTTTGTTTCACCAAAGCGATTGGTGATGTCCTTGCTTTCCACTGTTGCGCAGCTTGATACAAGAATGCATATTTTTTTGGTTTTTTGTTCCTAAACATTACACATACAAATTTTGTTTCTTGCTCCAAATACCATTTCCTTTCCATATGCATTAGTTGTGTAGTTTTCAGCTCTTTTGGGACGTTCTTTCGATTAACGTTGACAGTCCCAGTGAAATAATGACTCCTGTTATTCAGATATTGAAGCAACAGCACACTTGTGTAATATCGATCAGCATAGATGTGATGACCTTTTCCACATGGTTGTAGCAAAGTGTCAAAAACGTTGATGGCTTGCTGGTATTTACATCAATATCTGGACTGTAAGAAGCATTGGCCCCAAAGTATATCAACACATTTACTACATACCCTGTGCTACTGTCGCAAAGACTGAATGTCTTTACATGATATTTTTTGGGTTTAGAGGCATTGAACATTTTGTGAGCCCATCTGCCTTTCCACCCAATTACCATTTCATCCTTCTTCTTCTTCTTCTTCCTCGTTCGTCCTGAAAAGGACATTGGTTGCGTTGTGTCTGTTTACAGCGAAGCTGCGATATCTACGCCTTTCGGCCAACACATCCGACTTCAGCACAGCATTTTTGGGGACTGGGTTTGCCTTCCCTCTTCGATCCCTACTCTCTCAGCCAGACTGCAGTGATGCAGCCTGTTTCCAGGACCACCACTTGGAGGTGGAGTAGGATCTTGGTCAGCTCCGGTTCGCTGACCCTGACGCAAGCAGTCAAGCTATGGGTCGCTGACTGCATTCTCTGTTGCTGCGTCTTTGGGTCCCACCATTTCATCCAAAGACAGCTCCCTGTATGGGTAAAATGCTTCCTGGAATCTAGATAACATTTTCTGTAGAAATGGTTCGATCTTTGTTTTACCTTGTGCATCAACATCACTCACATGAAACATCGTGTGATATAACATCTGAAACCTATCCCGTGTAAACATCTGTCTGTACCAGGGAGGTTGCATAAAGCCTTCATTAGACCAATAATCACTAATGGCTGGTTTTCTTATAATCCCCATTGCTATTATCACAGCAAAAACCTTGCACAGTTCTGAAGATAACTGGATACCAGTTTTGATAGACAGATCTTTTTGTTGCTGTTTCTGATTTTGACTGACAGAGTCGTCCATCATATTCATTTATAGAAACAGTAAGCTCTTCTATAATCTCATTAGTTAAAAGAGCTTTGAGACAATAAAATGCAGAAGAATCATCAGGTATAATATTTGGATTCACACCTGTAATCCTAGCATGAGGCGGTACAAAGAGGAAAGCATTTTGTATTGAGCCAGCATCAACTTCATTCCACCTAATTTCCTCATTCACTGCACTTGTATTACCATCAGTACTTGTGGGTTCTGCTTCTCTATGGGGTGATCTAGATGTAGGCCTATCTTCTCTTAATCTTTTCTTCGTGGGAGCTTTACCTTTTCCTTGTTATCTTTTCACTGGCCTGGCATTTCTAGTATGAGTACTACTGACAGAACCAGCTAGGGGAAACACCCCCTTCTAATCTGATTCAGTGTTTTGATTACATATATCTTCGCTGGGTAAAATATATTCTGAATCTGAACTGTCATCATCACTCGATAACTGATCATCCTCATGTTCAATCCAAGAAAAAATAAGTTGTGCTGCTTGCACTGCCGATAACCTTTGCTTACAATCGTTTGAAGATTAAGCCATTTTAGTTAGAAAAAATTTGTTTACGGTTAACAGTCGAACAACAAAGGTACTAAAAATCGAACGTAATGACAAATAAAAATACACCATGCTGAAATTGTAAACAGATTGAATACAGGAAGTGACTTTATAAATGTTGGATTGGATAAAACATCGACAATTTTTCATTAAACTTTGCTGATAGAGACTTACTGTCTGCGCCACTTGACCTGGCGAGCCGTATTTTTGGTACAAATGGCGCACCACTTGACCTGGCGAGCCGTATAGTAAGAGTTAATAGCCAAGTATACTTATTGGTCTTTAGTGGTAATATAAGTGCATGACTGCACCTCTCCCCTATTCGTTGTTGATTGTCATTGTTGAACAGAATTGACATCATTGCACTCTGTGCAGACCCATAGGTGCTCAGTGTCTCCCTCAGTATATATCACAGATTGTGAATGCTAACTGTTCCTGTAGCTCGCTGGGTGCCTTACGTTTGATGCCAAATTCCAACAGTCTTAACCTTGATGATTCATCTATTGCAGTGTCATTCTCTAACAGACGATCATTAATTGTTCTCAGTATCTCTCCCTTATCCATTTTCAGTGTCCCCACTGTTGGTGCTCTTGATGCTAGTCTGTCAGCTCTCTCATTACTACATACCCCTGCATGACCAGGACAGTAGATCCACACCATTTTATGCAGACTCGAAGCTTCTATGAATGTTTTCCATTCATGCACAACTAACCACAGTGAACCTTTCGAAGCATGAACTGAGAGTCTGACACAATGACTGCCTTTGTTAATGAAGTTTCACTTAGCCACCTTAAGGGTGCAGTAATTGTCTCTACCTCCATTCTCATGCTGGAAGTTGTTATCATGTAAGCCCCCTGTTGCGCTCATATTCTTATGGGACGCACGGATTACTTCAGAGAGGCATACAATTCATTTAGTATGTCTATTTAATATGGAAAATATATATTTGTATTTATTTGTGTACGAAAATGCATTCCTTTGTAAAGCTAGATAATCCATGATTGATTTATACTTTTGATTATATGAGTGGTCTCTCTTGAATATTGACTTGGCGGATTAATACGGAATATGTCATTTCTCATTTGGTAGGGCCAGAAAATGGATTAATCTTGCTTAGAATGTTTATGCATTGAATTCATATGTATTACTTGTCTAGAACAAGAAGATTCAGTTTTATATTGTATATCTTCGTATGTTTAAATCGGACTATATTCTTTCTGCCGAATTCTGAGGCAGGTGTTAGTTTTTGCCTAGGAAGGTGTAATGAGTCCTGACGAAGTCGCCGATAATGGCTTAATATATCGATGAAGATGACAGGTGTGCCAACAGTTCTTGTGTACTACATAAAGCAATCTCATTAATATGGAACTGTTTGGAAACGCTATGAGAATATTTATTATGAATTAACGTTGGCTTATCATTTACCCTTCTTCTGAGTGAGTGAAACTCAAGAAGGTAGCCATCTTGAATTCCTGTCATCATTTCTGGATCATTGTCAAGAGAACAGACTTTGCATCTTACTATCGGGCAGTGGTATAGAGATCTTGTTATGATGTGAAAACCCACTATCGTGGTTTATTATGATTATACAAGCATTGGACATATTCAGCTTAAGAACTTAGCCAAGAAATGAAGGTTCATGCTATGAACTCTTTATATGTTACCGATCCTCATTGATGCGTTCAGTCAGTATGGGATACGGCGATAATTTACCAGAACATTGAATGCTGCCTTATGTTGCCCACTATATTTGAAGGCTGCATGAAAATATGCTCCACGATTCAAATGCCTAATGAATGTATGTCAACATGTACCTATGACTGTATCCGTGCTGTCCAAGTGTGTACGTCCTTATTAAACAATTGAAACGTCAGCTGTGGTTCAAGCAATCCTTGACTTATACCTGTGATTGGAGTGAGTGTCCTGTAAACCTGTCAAACTGTCATCCATTCGCGTCTATTACCATTGATGTTTACACTCACCCATTACATCAGAAAAAGCACTTCACAGTACACCTTTTCAAGGCACCAACAAGAACGAATCCTTTACAGTTGGAATAACGTTTACATTACTTTACAGATGTGGTCGATAAACTAGATCTTTACAACAAAAAGAAGAAACAACAGATCTTTTACATTGGTGAGCCAGATTCGTGGGGTTATTATAACCAGACCATCCCTGACGCCCCATATGACACGCATTAACACCAGTGGACAGATTTGAAGTACAACAAAGAAATCGATGTCAGCGTGACCTGTCTTACCGATCAAATACAGTATCTAGGTCAGCGGTTGTTGACAGTTTTTCGCTGTACAGACAGTAGTATACAGAACAGTTGAATCAAGTGTATGCGATATCTGGGTCAGTACTTGTTGACATTTCGCACAGTACAGAAGATAGAACTGATTGTTTATTCTGTTCAAGAAGAATCACAGTGTTGTCAGAAATAGAAGTTCATATTTATTTCATCGTTGGATCTTCTAGTGTGCTCAACAACAAAAAAAATTGAACTGTGTAATAGTTAAAAAACAAATCTCTTACTCAATAAAGTGGCAAGTTATTATTATTAAAATAAACTGTGCCTGCTTTGCAACACTATACCTGCAACACATTCCATTCATGATATAAATTACATTGTATGCTATATGCTATTTATGTTTACATGTTATTTGTTTATATGTGTAGGTGTTTATATTACGGGCCTGGTTGGGAGGAGAATAGTATAATGTCGCAGGCCTGTTGGGAGGCGGAGAATAGTATAAGGTATACTGATGGTAATGGTGGTCTTATATTAGCGTTCTATAGGGAGCAATTTTCTTAATTGGAAATTTGTTAGCAACAATTTGCTGCTATTTCTGTTAGTTGTGATGAGGTGTTCTTTTCTTCGTTGTTTTTGTTAATAATTTTGTGTTCCTTAGTTTTGTTTGATTTGTTTGTATAATTGTAGGTCTTATCTTTCCTTTCATTAAGTTTTTTACACCATTATGTTTATACACAGTAGCGTCATTTGTTTTGGTTAGTTCTATTGCAGTTATCATCACAGATTCTGTGATTGTTTACTTTAGTTTCCTATTTAATTTAATTTGATTTCTGCAATTGTTTTCATATTGTCTTTTCTTGTTTGTCCTTGCTAATGTCTTTAGTTGACATATGATATATGAGGTATAGTTGAATACACTTATATTGTAGTACAGAACAGTACTTAATTACTATTATTCTGGTACAAGGAAGTATACAAGACCTTTGTAAGGCTTGTCTCCCACAGTGATTGGGATAGAAACATATTATTCTCCACAGGTACTCAAGTGATCATTTGTTACATTATAAACAGGATAACTATATAAAGTATATAAGTCTATAGTATAGACTTGCCTCCCATTTAAGTGGGACAAAGTAATTTATTTACTTTTTCAGATTACTATTTCATTAGACAGGATGTCTACATTAGATTACTTTATTGCACAAGGGAAATCCCTTGATAAGACTGGTAAAGACTTAGAAGAATGGGAAGTTGCTCAACATGACAAAGCATTTGCTGCAGAAGAGAAAAAAGCTGCAGCTGAAGAGAAAAAAATTGCGGCTGAAGAGAAAAGATTGGAAAGAGAAGCTGACCAAAAGAAATTGCAGATACAGACTGAGGAAAAAAGATTCCAAATGGAAATGGAAAAACAAATTAAAGCAGCAGAGGCTGAAGGAAAAAAATTAGAAGCTGCTGCTGAGGAGAGAAACTTCAAGCTGCTACTGAGCAAAAAAAAATTAGAAGCTGCTGCTGAGGAGAGAAAACGTCAAGCTGCTACTGAGCAAAAAAGATTAGAAGCTGAGGAGAGAAAAGAAATAAGGGAACATGAACATCAGAAAGAACTTTTAGCATTTGAGTTAGAAAAAATGAAATTAACAAATATGAGTATTGTTAATCAATCATCTGGTGGTAATGGTAAACCCTTTACTTACAAGGTCAAGGTACCAGCGTTCAACTCTGCCAGTGATGACATAGCATTCTGGCTTGATAGATTTGAACGCGCATGTCGAGCTCATAATGTGGATAAATCACAATATGCTAATCAGTTGTCTGAGAATCTAAAAGGTGATTCTTTGACGAGATTATGTTTGGTTGAAGAAAATGACAAAGATAATTATGAAGTTATCAGGGCAGCATTGATAAAGAAGTACCAACTGCCAGAGGAAGGTTATCGTATTTTGTTTAAGACAATGGTACCTGAGACAGGGGTAGAATTCTCAGAATTCATTGCAAAAGCACGTCTTACATTTCAACGATGGGTTGAATTATCCAAGATAGAGAAAACATATGAAGCTCTTATGGATTTGTTGCTCAGAGACAAGATCATGTCCTCTGTGAACAAACAATTCCTTGAAATTTTACACGAGCGTAAACCTCAAACATTAAATCAAATGCAAGAATTTTGTGACCAATACGTCACGGCACACCCTGACGTAACTCTTAGCAACACTAAGATTAAAGAGGGTATGCCAGTTGCGTCAGCAACACAATACAATAATAATTATTCACACAAATCTCCAGGAGCTCAAGATAAATCTCACAAAAAGGTTAATTGGAATGGTTATCAAAGCCAAGGTAACCACTCAAGTCAAGGTTCTTCTTTGAAGAACTGGAATCGGGCTGATAGTCCTAGATACAGGGGTGCCCATAATTACAGAAATTTCCGCAAAGTGAGTCACTATAGGAACTACCCAAGTTCTCCTTCATGGAAACAACAAAACCAACATTACAGGGATACTCATTATAATGAACATGATGATTATGATCATGAATATTATGATCCTAACCCAAACAGGGGTTATAACAGAGGAAATAATAATAACTATAGAGGTTATAATAATCGAGGTAGATCACAATACAGAAGACATAAATCTCATTACCAGGCTAACTCTGCACAGCAAGAGTTCCATGAAGCCGGTAATCAAACTAATGATAAGAAAGACTCTAATAATGTGGGATGTTCTGCTTTCGATTTTGGTAGAGCATCTCAATGTTCCCAATGCAAAACATTATTCGATCCAACCACGGTTTCGACTTTAAGCTGTGGTCATCCTCTCCCCGCTCTTCCTGCGTCAGTCGCGCATGATGGAAGAGGTGCTCTTGTCTTCAATAGAGGTCTAGTAGATGGTACTACGGTATCAATTCTTTTCGATTCGGGATGCACCACCATTGGAGTGAGGCAGTCACTCGTAGATCCTTCTCGAGCCACGGGAAAAGTAATCAAATGCGTAACATTTGGTGGCACATTGGAGAAGTACTCCACTGCCATTATCAATATTGCTACTCCTTTCTTTACAGGAGATGTGCAAGCATGTCTCCTGCCGAATCCGATCGCTGATCTTATCATCGGTCGCATTCATGGAGTGAAAGAATGTACTCCGCAACAAATTGCTGATTGGGAAAATAACAATATGCAAACTGCTAATGCAGTAGTCACTAGAGCTCAAGCTCTTAACATGCCTCAATCTTCGCCTTCTGAAGATAATGATGCGCAGAACCAAGATGATACCTTGGAAATTTCGCGTGACTCGTTCATAAAAAAGCAAGAAGATGATCCTACTCTAAAAAAATTCTTTACGCTAGCAACAAAAGGTGATCCGAATAAAGACACATACAGTAAATCTTGGATTACGATGAAGAATGGCGTACTTGTACGTATGGTACAAGACTACGCTAAGTCCATTCATTCTCAAATTCTTGTGCCCAAAAATATGAGAGTTAAAATCTTACAGCACGCTCATGATTCTCAGTGTACTGGACATATGGGTTTTTCCCGTACTAAATCTAGAGTTCTTGCGTCTTTCTTTTGGCCTTCTGTGAATAAGGACATACGGATCTATTGTCGATCTTGTAAAGTATGTCAAGAGGTAAAATCCAGAGGTCCACGCCATGCTGCACCTATTCAGGCTGCAGATATTCCAATTCGACCATTTCAAAAAATGGCGATAGACATCATTGGTCCATTTAAGATAAAGTCTGCTAGAGGACACCAATTTATCTTGACGTGTGTTGATATGTGCACACGTTGGCCAGAGGCTGTTCCTCTAAAGAGCATAACTACTGCTGATATTGCAGATGCTCTTTGGCTAATATTTTCTCGTCTGGGATTTCCAGCAGAAATATTATCAGACCATGGTACCCAACTTATATCGGATACCATGTCTCAAGTGATGTCGACTCTTAAGATAGAGAGATCTCTAAGTAGTATTTATCATCCTATGTCCAATGGGATGGTAGAACGTCTGAATAGAACTCTGAAAAACCTGTTAGGTAAGATAACTGAAGATCATCCTCAGGATTGGGACAGGGTTTTACCCGCGGCTCTCTTTGCATACAGAGAGGTCGCCAACGAACATACAGGATTTTCTCCCTTTGAACTTGTCTTTGGCGCGAAACCGCGAGGTCCTATGTCTTTACTTCACGACCTTATAACTGCTGACAATATTGTCGATGACACAAAATCCTCTTACGAATATGTCATTGCACTTAGACACAAGATTATTGAAGCATGCAAATTGGCAACTGCTTCTTCTGAATTTGCCAAACAGAAGGTAAGGCAATTTGCCAATAAGAAGAGATGCTTGCGACAACTTTGTCCTGGTGACAAAGCATTTGTCTTACTACCTTGTAGGGAAAACAGACTCCTTATTTCTTGGAAAGGTCCGTACGATATAATATCAAAAGTTTCCGATGTTGACTATATCGTCGATATTGATGGGAAGCATAAAACCTTCCACATCAACATGCTCACGGAATTCCACGAACGTCCGGATTATTTACAACCTGTTTTCCAGGCAACGGACGATTCTCCAGTCCAACATGGTCATTACTCATCACTGTCAGTAATACAGGATGAGGAAACGAGTTTCTCGGATGTGAATTTGCCTTTTCCGATGATTCCACTTCATTCTAATGAATCATGGAAAGACGTTACAGTCTCTCCCGAGTTATCTCTAGGAGAACAGAGACAAGCTTCTACTATGTTACAACAATTTCAGGATGTCCTTACTGACATTCCTGGTCGAACTAATGTCATTGAACATGACATTATTCTTACTGACCATAATCCTATAAGAGTCAGACCGTATCCTATCCCGATACATTTTCAAGCACAGGTAGAGAAAGAGTTGGATGAAATGATAGATTTGGAAATAATTGAACCATCCACATCAGCATATTCTTCGCCGATGGTTATTGTACGAAAAAAAAAGACAATAACATACGTCTTTGCCTTGATTATCGCAAACTGAACCAAGTGACGAAATTTGATGCTGAACCGATGCCTTTACTAGAAGAACTACTTACTAGATTGTCGAAATCTCATTTCTTTACTAAACTTGATTTGTCTAAGGGATATTGGCAAGTTCCTCTATCCGAACACGCCAAACCATTTACTGCTTTTTCGACACCAAGGGGTCTATTCCAATGGAATTTCATGCCTTTCGGCCTTATGAACGCCCCTGCGACATTCGTACGCATGATGCGTCGAATCCTATCTCACCGTTCAGATGTTATCGCATATCTTGACGACATCTGTCTTTTCAGTGATACTTGGGAAGATCACTATAACGGGTTAAAGGAACTATTGTCTATCTTACGCGAGCATAACCTGACAGCGAAACCATCTAAAGCCTGTATTGGTTTTAGCGAGATATCTTTTTTAGGTCACCGTGTTGGTCATGGTTTCCTAAAAACAGAAGACCATAATACAAGTAAAATACTTAACATTTCGATTCCTAAGACTAAAAAGCAAGTGCGAAGTCTTTTAGGTCTCATACAATTTTATGGACGATTCATTCCGAATCTGTCCTCAATCATGTCACCTCTTTCTTCTTTACTAAAGAAAGGGTCTCCTAATATAGTCCACTGGACTTAAGAATGTCAATCCTCTTTGGATAAAATTAAAACTATGTTTTCTACTTCACCTATTTTGGTGTTACCTACTACGGATAAGACATTTGTTCTTCGTAGTGACGCTTCATCCACAGGGATTGGAGCAGCACTAATGCAAGAGTACTCAGGAACTCTGCATCCTGTGATGTATATTTCTCGAAAATTAAATGCCGCAGAGAAGAATTACTCGGTCCTAGACCGTGAATTATTGGCTATGGTTTGGTCAATCCTTAAACTTCAAAGATTTTTTTTGGCTCGCATTTCATTGTGGAAACTGACCAGAAAGCTCTTACAGCTATTCAAAGTAAAAATCTGAAGAGCGCGAGATCAACGCAATACGCGATTGCTCTTCAGCCTTTTCATTTTTTGGTGCGAGCTATCCGTGGGTCAGAATATGTGATGGCAGACATTTTGTCTAGATGCCCACATGATTCCACCTAACTGTTAGATCCTGAGATTTCTAACAGGTCGAACTTTGCTACAGTTTTTTTTCCTATGTTAAAATATGTACACATAAGTAATATATCATATATTGATTGTATCACTACTTAGCGGTTCCTTCATATATATAGTCACTGCTGTCTTTTGATGTTTTTCTTCTTTGGTAATCATCATGTTAAAATACCTAAGATGAAAGATTTTGGATAAACTATTGTAGAAATTGTGACATTGCAATATTGTAGTATGCGTTGGTGACACCTCCCTGGAAATATTTATATTCAGAGAAAGATTTTCTCTGGATCCTGAAATATATTCTCACTTGTCGACTTAGCCTCACATTAGGCGTTACATTTGTTTGGAATGCTTATCATCTGCGCATTGTTACTCGTGCGTTGTGAGCCTATTGTATGTTGCTCCTAGATGTATTTAAAAAAAAAAATGTACCATTTTTTTTTCCCGGGGGGTGTGGTAATCTGTTGCGCTCATATTCTTATGGGACGCACGGATTACTTCAGAGAGGCATACAATTCATTTAGTATGTCTATTTAATATGGAAAATATATATTAATATATTTGTATTTATTTGTGTACGAAAATGCATTCCTTTGTAAAGCTAGATAATCCATGATTGATTTATACTTTTGATTATATGAGTGGTCTCTCTTGAATATTGACTTGGCGGATTAATACGGAATTTGTCATTTCTCATTTGGTAGGGCCAGAAAATAGATTAATCTTGCTTAGAATGTTTATGCATTGAATTCATATGTATTACTTGTCTAGAACAAGAAGATTCAGTTTTATATTGTATATCTTCGTATGTTTAAGCCGGACTATATTCTTTCTGCCGAATTCTGAGGCAGGTGTTAGTTTTTGCCTAGGAAGGTGTAATGAGTCCTGACGAAGTCGCCGATAATGGCTGTTGTGTATTTGGGCTGGTCCTGTAACAAGCTGGAAAATGATCTGTGAATGATCATTTCTGTAGGAGATTGTGTCTCTACGAGATTTTGTTGTCAGAGATCCTCCTCATATACTTTATTGTGTTTAATTCGGACTCCAGGTAATTCCAGACCCTTTTCGATGATCTCGATTCGATTAGACCTAGTTTGAACATTGTGCTTCGTATGTCTAGGATCGTTAATATATCGATGAAGATGACAGGTGTGCCAACAGTTCTTGTGTACTACATAAAGAAATCTCATTGATATGGAACTGTTTGGAAACGCTATGAGAATATTTATTATGAATTAACGTTGGCTTATCATTTACCCTTCCTTTGAGTGAGTGAAACTCAAGAAGGTAGCCATCTTGAATTCCTGTCATCATTTTTGGATCACTGTCAAGAGAACAGACTTTGCATCTTACTATCGGGCAGTGGTATAGAGATCTTGTTATGATGTGAAAACCCACTATCGTGGTTTATTATGATTATATAAGCATTGGACATATTCAGCTTAAGAACTTAGCCAAGAAATGAAGGTTCATGCTATGAACTCTTTATATGTTACCGATCCTCATTGATGCGTTCAGTCAGTAGGGGATACTGCGATAATTTACCAGAACATTGAATGCTGCCTTATGTTGCCCACTATATTTGAAGGCTGCATGAAAATATGCTCCACGATTCAAATGCCTAATGAATGTATGTCAACATGTACCTATGACTGTATCCGTGCTGTCCAAGTGTGTACGTCCTTATTAAACCATTGAAACGTCAGCTGTGGTTCAAGCAATCCTTGACTTATACCTGTGATTGGAGTGAGTGTCCTGTAAACCTGTCGAACTGTCATCCATTCGCGTCTATTACCATTGATGTTTACACTCACCCATTACATCAGAAAAAGCACTTCACAGTACACCTTGTCAAGGCACCAACAGGAACGAATCCTTTACAGTTGGAATAACGTTTACATTACTTACTTTACAGAAGTGGTCGATAAACTAGATCTTTACAACAAAAAGAAGAAACAACAGATCTTTTACACCCCCTCTCTGTTCAGCGATGGTTCTGCCCAGTATAGTTATAGAGTATAGAGTGTATGATTCCTACCTTTATACACACATTTGGATTATATCCAATGCTATGGAGTTCATGCAGTGTGCTCAGATTCTCCATGTGTGATTTAGGGGATGTGATCTGAGCACTGATGGAGCTGTCCGCGTGCAGTGAAAATGGTCCTTAAAAACCAAGCCAAACCAAACTCTCATTCTTTTCATGCACTCTCTTTCTCAGATCCCATTTATTACCAGAGAAAACAAAATGAGAGGGTAAATAAACTGTAGTTACTGCTAATTGTTTTCCCGTGATAGTAAAGGAATGTAAGAAAGAGAGCAAGTTAAAAGAATGAAGGAGAGATACACAGTACATGTTCATAACTGTTTATCCCTAATTCTGATATTTGGAAAAAAAAAAAAAAACCAGAAAATCAAACTTTGTTCACTTAAAAAAAAAAAATGTCAAAGCAACATAGGTGCTGGTGCATACAACATAACAGTATAGCAAATTTTGTACATCAAGAGCTGGGCTACTTCCCGTTTGAAAATTGGATGACATCTGAAATTTTAAAAATTGCCAGTTCGCTAATTATTTTTGACAAGTGACAAAATATAATAATTATTTTTGAAAATGCTCACAACAGAGCTATTGTTCATTTTCACATTAAAGGCCATTGTTCTGATATTTGTAGCAATTTATTACATATAAGAAAACTGAATGCTGCAGACAGAGTTACCTGTTGCAGTTTATCATTAGGATGTGGAGACAGAAAAAAGAATCGTAATTTTATTTAAGCTATAACATTAAATAAAGCGAGAACAGCCTTTGCTAGTCTCAACAACATCTGGAAGTCTTCCCAGTACAGCACAAACACCAAATTAAGATTATATGAGAGCTGTGTACTTTCTGTGCTTCTCTATGGTGCAGAATGCTGGAGAATAACAGAGAACAATGTGCCTAAGGAAGATTCACCGAATCTTTTGGCCGCATACCATCACCAACCAAGAAATACTTAATCGGAGTAACCAAGAGGACATGCACACCATCAAAGCTGGCAGACGCTGGAGTTCGGTAGGCCACGTCGGTCGTCCTCAGAAGGGACCCTGATGCCATTACAAGAACAGTTATGCTGTGGACCCCCGAGGAAAGCGAAAGAGAGACCGACCAAAAACAACTTGGCGGAGGACTGTGCAGGCTGAGATGCAAAGAATGAACCAGAGTTGGGGCACTGTACGAAGGATGGCTGCTGACCGAACAAAGTGGAAGCAGTTAGTTGCTGTCCTACAAGACGCCACCAGGCATGATGGCCACTGGCTGCTTTGACTGTCAGCAGCTAAGGATCAAAGAAGAAGAAGATAAAATTAAATATTTGCAAATAACGTGCGGCAGACATTGACAGTAAATCGAGTTGATAATTACGTTTTTTTTTCACTCTTTGCTCAGTTGATAATTATATGTTTTCTTTCACTCTTTGCTCAGCTGATAATTAAGTTTTCTTTCACTCTTTGCTATGTTTCCATGAACAGCCCATAAGACTAAGCCAGACTCCTGTTTACAGCACGAAATAGCTGCTTATCTAACGGACTCTATGCATGTTACCTTCCGGCACATGATGATTGAAAACTTTCAATTTAAGTTGAGGTAAACTATTTTATGATTGCATCTTCCATGAGTTGTTTGATAATCGCAATGCATATCCTACAGCTGCAATGATATAAGTGTCTTTCAAAGTTCTGATTATCCTTTAAGATGCTTATTCATGCTGCTGTGACAGTGTTTACAAATCTGGTACTACATTATTTCCCATTACAATTACTTACTGTTCACACCTTTTTTGGGCAGTGCTTCTTCGCCATCTTGCGTTGAGACCACTCAGTTTAATATTGGCATTTTCCACATAGTCACCTATATTACAGATTGTAGTAGACCAGAAATTGGCAATTAACTGAATACTATCTGCCAGTAACTTACAAGGGTGATCTGGTAGATTTGTTGGGGATGGCGGGGCAAGAAAGAAAGAATGTTTAAGCTAGATTTTGGATTACACCTGTCCCACCAGTATTCGCAGTCCTGCAGCCAGCTCTTTTGTGAAGAAATTAACGTTGAGAAAGATTTTAACTGTGAAGAAATTAATGCTGAGAGTGTACGAGGAAGAAGAAGAAGAAATGTGATGTTTTCAATGAAGAGAAGTTAACATTCATAAAGAAATCATTTACGTTGAATTTTCCACCACTTTATTGACAGAGTAGCAGGAAGTAGGTATTCCTGCTAAGATAAAACTTGCACATAGATGCACTTATTTCAGATTCAAAGTACTTTAATAAGACCTGAAAACTGGTATGATTGTATCACAGCAGATCTTTAGACAGTTGAGTGTTTATGAAGTAGATCCCTACTTACTCGAAAGACATTGACAGTCATGTTAGCTTGTTGTAGTTGGTCTGTTTTTGCCCTGAACATTAATAAGACAAGTGCACTCCCCTATGCACTAATTTTGGTAATGAAATGTCTGCAATCAAAAATCCTGCCAGCTTTTCAGGAAAATATTTGAAATAATAATTGAACAACCCATCACAGAACATGTGTGCCTTTCCATCTTGTCAAGGAATATTTTGGGGAAATTACAGAAGTGTTGTGCATTACATCATGAAAGTGATATTGAACACTCATTAAAAGAACATACATGCATTTCAGTTTTTTTTTTTAATGGATTATTGACCACAAGTCTCAATAATTTTGGCTACAAAGATCCAAAGAATAAGAATGGTATAAGAAAATGACTGAAATATCTTTAGGACAATTAGTACTATAGCAGGACATACAGTAGAAAGAACATAACAAATGATTAGCGGTCATATTTTGGCAGGGTACTTGCCCCTATCATTCACTCACTTTGTAACTTTTAGTTTCATGGATTTATTCCAAGAATACCTTTTTCTGTCTATCAGGAATCTCATATCAATACCTTTTTCTGCCTATCAGGAATCTCATATCAATACCTTTTTCTGCCTATCAGAATATTTTTTTCTGTCCATCAGGAATCTTTTCTTTTATACCTTATTTTGTAATCACTATTGTCTACTACATGCTGTCCTCTTCTGTAACAATAACCTTCAATCTATTTAAAATCACATGTTTAATCACTGTAACTGTGTGACAGTCATCCTGTATTTCTTTAATCTGCCCATCTTCTGTGCTCAATTTGTCTGTGTCACCAACTGAAATGCAAGCCCACTTTTGTTTTTCTCATTGTCCAAATCTAACATCTGACATGTTTAAGATATGTTTATACACTTATTGCTTAGTACATTATATGTCTCTTTTCCCTTCACACTATGGTTTATTGCTGCCATTATCAAACACACTGCCCAGTGTAGTTCCTGGGGGTCTCTGAAGAATGGGGCTACTAACACTCTGGCAAGATAACTAAAATATGGTTGTGCATGGTGCTGCAATCCTCATCAATGTGAGAAAAAAATGTTGCTTAGACCACCACTGTAAGAGTATGTGAATGTTTAGTGCAGACTTCCTACAAGGGTATCAGCTGCAGCATTGGCTCGGTAAAAGTATGTGAATGCTTAGTGCAGACTTCCTACAAGGCTATGAGCTGCAGCATTGGCTCGGTAAAAGAAGGTGAATGTTTAGTGCAGACTTCCAACAAGGGTATCAGCTGCAGCGTTGGCTCGGTAAAAGTAAGTGAATGCTTAGTGCAGACTTCCTACAAGGGTATCAGCTGCAGCGTTGGCTCGGTAGGAGGTGCAAATGAAAATGACAATAATGATGATAATGAAGGTAAAACACATTGACTTAAATGTTTACAACTTATTAAGCTGTTGTTATTAATTTTCTTACACATTTAACAGAGTAAGAATTGAGAACTGCTGGAGTGAGGAGGAAGCAGAGGAAGAGTTAGATAAAGAGACAATAATGCAGGCCTTAGATGCACTTAGATTTGGAGGTGATACGGTGGAGAATTTCAAGTTCAGACTGTCATCAGTACCTCCTGGTATGTACAGTATTTGTTTGTTCATTTTCCTGTTATGTCTCTTGGCACGGGTAAAGTAAATACTTTCCAAAATTCTGATGAATTACCATGAAACTTTGGGCACTTCAGGACCATGAAGAAGTTAAATGAATTTGAATGTTCTTCAGGTGGTTCTGAGGAGTAGAATGAACTCTTCAGGACCATTCAGGGTATAATGAGTACTTGGGCTCTTCAGGGGCAGTGATGCATGAAATGAACCCCATGGTTCTTCAGGGCCATGGAGGAGTAGAATAAACCCTAGACTCTTCAGGGACATTGAGAGGTACAAAAAAATCAATGAACATTTCAAGTTCATTGTGGCACAGAATGAACCTTTTTGTCTTTTCAGGGCATTGACGCTAGAATAAACCCCTAAACTCTTCTAGACCTTAGAGGGTAGAATGAATACTTGAGCTATTGAGGTAAAATAAATAACTTGGGTCTTCAGGACCATCAAGGAGAAGAACAAACTTGGACTCTTCAGGGCCATCATTGAAATGAATGAAATCCAGAGTTCATCATTGCCAATATTGGGTTGAATCCATGGACTGTAATGTGACTATCAAGGGTTAGAATGCACCCCACTAAGGAATGGCATGAATTCCTGGTACAGGGGCCATTAACAGATGTGGGATAAATCCCAGTATCTGATTGTTCTGATGACAAGAACCAGGCAAGTTATAGTGGAATAAGAGATGAGATGAAGACACTGGAGGTAAATAGGACTCACATTGAGGAAACCTGTCAATAGCATTACCAGGCAGTTCTTGTTCCGTTTGTGTAGAACAGAAAGATTGAAGTGGTATGACAAGAAGACTGAAATAGATGTGATGGGAGGTTTATTTAGTGTATAAGATCCTGGACAAAAAGATGTATCAGATGATACCAGGATAGTGTCAGATAAGTGACTTGTCTTAAAAGAAATACCCCATTCTCTGAAAAGAGTAATGGGGTATCGAGTTTAAAGGTTAAAGTCAAGCTGCATAGATCACTAGGTGAGATGGTAATTGATAAGGGTGGATTTTAGGCTGACTTCTCAATGATGATAAGGCCACACTGTCTGACCACTATGGACGTAGCAAGTATAAGTCCAAGTACGTTGTAAATCTTTAGCTCTGTCAAATACCACCCCTATCGACACCAGGTATATTATAGTTGAAGTGTAGGGTGTCTTATCTGGTTTTTGTTGTTGCTGTGTGTATAGTAGTGAGGTAGTTCACAGAGTTACAGCACATGAAATATGACATGCGAAGTCATAAAAAAGGGTAAACTGTTCTTGACGTTTCATCATTTAATTGACGCCACAAGCACAGATACGTTACATAAGTCATAGACATCAATAGTTCAATGTGTTCAGCATTCTAAAGTTTCTTCATGGATCTGCATACATAAGGTTCATCAAAATCCTGCAGCAGTGTCAGCTGCATATCATCAATGTTCATTAAATAATAATCAATACTCCTTCCTGATGCTGGCAGATCAGATCTACAAAAATAAGTCTATTATTGTCCGCACGAGAATAGCAGTTCAGGAGTACAGGTCAAGCTGACCTATATAGCGTCCCTAAGTCTAACCCTCGACATAGGTGCAATCGCTGGCATAGCGAAAATCCTAGAACATAGAAATTGTTCTGTGGGCCAAGAGCGACCCGTGTATATATATATATATCTCAGGTATAAAGATACCAGTGGTGAAATTTCCTAGTAAAAGAACCTCTCCATTCTGTAACACACAAGCGAGCAGAGAACGGCAAAATGTCAAACAGCTAGGTATCACAGAGTTCAATAAAGGAGGGTATTACCTTTCTTCAGAATCAACACCACAAAACATACGCCTCCAGGCGGTTTTGAATCATATAGGGAAAGCCTCGTTAGCTAACTAACACATAGGGGGACTATAGAATTCCCTATCAAAATCACAGAGACGCGGCATGGCGTCCGCTCTGCTCAGTACATCATCGTCGACTCCCTGGGCGGAAGACGATTCTAACTCTCTTAAAGTTCAGACATGCGCAGAACACACACACCTGAGTAACACTCAAAACGAGACGATGAATGAAACATTCCAACCAAGATATGTAAGAAATCGCGCCTTATATGGACAGGAAAATAAACCTAAACACCTGGTTTCAATCATTCCAAGAAATAGTTGACCGATACTACCATATAAGGAGACATCGTTCAAAAAAATGAATCAGCGAGTCAAGACACAAGATAAGATAACCAGCGAGTCAACCAACAAGAGAAGGTAACTCCTATTGTAAATGTACCCATAGTATAAACAAGGGTTATCTGTCTTAGATCACAAAAAATTTAAAGTGTACAATTCATACAGATTAATTACACACAGTCTTCGAAAAATTCTGTGCGTAACAGATTACCGCACCCCCCCGGGAAAAACAAATGAAACATTTTTTTTTTAATCCTAGAGCCAGAAAACAACAGGCTCCTAACGCACGTATGATGCGCAGATATAATGCCTAATATGAGGCTAGCTCAACGCATGGAGCGATAGGTGAGATATCTCACATCCTTAGAGAAAATATTTCCCTAAGTGTACACGTATATTCCAGGGAGGTTCCACCAACATACGCCACATGATGGCAACATCATAATGTAAGCAAAATTATACTCACATAAATACAAATATGTTAACATAGTTTGAAGTGTAATGAACTACACATTTGAAACAAAAAATACATTATACAATCATGTAATAATATCATGATATAATGTATTACTAATCAATACTAATAAATCAGATGTTCATCGTAGACATGGATATAATCGTTCCAAGGTAGGTAAGAACTTGACTTACTTCAAGGTTGACATAATGTCCATACTCTCGCAGACGTCAATGATGTGCTGCGAAAATATCAATAACACAAATCTTTATGGTATATGCTAAATTTCTTAATACAGTAATCAAAATACAATATATAAATTGTGGCCATGTGATCTTTTGGCCCATATATTGCTAACTAAGCCTTCTTCCGTTATACCAAATCAGTAACAGAACAAGGCAATTATACAGTATAATGCTATAAATTCCCAAAATGAGCACATATGTGCTAATATATCCTTATAGTAGAGAACTGTTATAGATCTCGACGTTTAACAGGGAATATATATGACAGAAGAATTAAGTGGAATCATGTGGGCATCTAGACAGAATGTCTGCCATCACATTATCCGAACCACGGATAGCTCGCACCGTGAAATGAAAGGGTTGAAGAGCTATGGCATATCGAGTGGACCTCGAGCTCTTCAAGTTTTTGCTCTGAATAGCAGTAAGAGCTTTCTGGTCGGTTTCCACAATGAAATGTGCGCCTAGAAGGAATTTTTGCAACTTGAGAATTGACCAAACCATAGCCAATAATTCACGGTCTAAAACCGAGTAATTCCTCTCTGCAGCATTTATTTTCCTAGAGATATACATCACCGGATGCAGAGTATCTGAATACTCTTGCATTAGTGCTGCCCCAATCCCAGTGGACGAGGCGTCACTTCGAAGAACAAAAGTCTTCTCAATAGTAGGTAACCTAAGGATAGGTGGAGATGAAAATAGAGTTTTAATCTGGTCCAATGAGGATTGGCATTCTTGAGACCAGCGGATCAGATTAGGTGATCCTTTCTTCAATAAAGTAGAAAGAGGTGCCATAGTGGAGGACAGATTCGGAATGAATCGTCCGTAAAATTGTACCAAACCTAAGAGACTACGCACTTGTTGTTCGTCTTAGGGACAGAAATGTTAAGTATTTTTGAAACATTGTGGTCCTCTGTCTTTAAAAGACCATGACCAACACGATGACCCAACAAAGAAATCTCACTAAATCCTATAAAGGCTTTAGAGGGTTTTGCAGTTAAGTTATACTCGCGAAGAGTAGACAGCAATTCGTATAACCCATATAGTGATCTTCCCAAGAATCACTGAATAGACAGATATCGTCTAAGTATGCTATGACATCTGTACGATATGAGAGAATTCGACGCATCATGCGTACGAATGTAGCAGGGGCGTTCATAAGACCGAAAGGCATGAAATTCCATTGGAATAAACCCCTAGGTGTAGAAAAAGCAGTAAAAGGTTTGGCTCGTTCAGTTAAAGGAACTTGCCAATAACCTTTCGATAAGTCGAGTTTGGTAAAGAATTTAGAATTAGAAAGTTTGTTTAGTAGCTCTTCCAATGAAGGCATAGGTTCCGCATCAAACTTCGTAACTTGGTTCAATTTGCGATAATCAACGCAAATGCGAATGTTATTGTCTTTCTTTCGAACAATAACCATAGACGAAGAGTATGCTGAAGTGGATGGTTCAATGATTTCCAATCGAATCATTTCATCCAATTCTTTTTCGACTTGTGACTGAAAATGGATAGGTATCGGATAGGGTCTGACTCTGACAGGATTATGGTCAGTTAGTATTATGTCATGTTCAATGACATGTGTGTGTCCCGGGATGTCGGTAAGGACATCCTGAAATGTTTGTAACATTGAAGAGACTTGTCGATGTTCCTCAGCGGAAAGATTAGGAGAAACGGAAACGTTTTTCCAAGATTCCGTTGAATGAAGTGGGATCACAGGAAGTGGAAGATTGACATCAGAAAAAGTAGTTTCCTCATCCTGTATAACTGACAGGGATGAGTAATGACCATGAGGTACTGGAGAATTGTCCGTTGCCTGGAAAATAGGCTGCAAATAGTCAGGTCTTTCATGAAATTCCGTGAGCATATTTATGTGGAAAGTTTTATGCTTTCCATCAATATCGACAACATAGTCGACATCGGAAATTTTAGAGACTATTGCATACGGACCTTTCCATGCAATAAGAAGTCTGTTCTCCCTTGACAGAAGAAGAACAAGTGCTTTGTCACCTGGACAAAGTTGTCGTAGACATCTCTTTTTATTTGCAAACTGCCTTGCCTTTTCTTTAGCAAATTCGGATGAAGAAGTTGCTAGTTTGCATGCCTCGATGATCTTTTGCCTAAGAGCAATGACATACTCGTAAGAAGATTGAGTCTCATCGCTAATATTATCGGCAGTGATAAGATCGTGGAGTAAAGACATAGGGCCGTGCGGTTGCGCGCCAAAGACAAGTTCAAAAGGAGAAAACCCTGTGTGTTCATTGGGAACCTCTCTATAAGCAAAGAGAGCCGCGGGTAAAACCCTGTCCCAATCCTGAGGATGATCCTCAGTTATCTTACCAAGTAAAGTTTTTAGTGTCCTATTCAAACGTTCAACTAACCCATTAGACATTGGGTGATAGATTCTGCTGAGAGACCTTTTAATATGTAGCATAGACATTACCTGTGACATAGTGTCAGAAATAAGTTGAGTGCCATGGTCTGACAATATTTCTCCGGGAAATCCCAAGCGAGAAAATATTAGCCAAAGAGCGTCTGCGATATCGGCAGTGGAGATGCTCTTAAGAGGTATAGCCTCTAGCCAACGTGTGCACATATCAACACATGTAAGGATAAATTGATGTCCTCTGGCCGACTTGATCCTAAAAGGACCGATAATATCTATTGCCATTTTCTGAAAAGGGCGAATAGGAATGTCAGCAGCCTGGATAGGCGCAGTATGTCGTGGTCCTTTCGATTTGACCTCCTGACACACTTTGCAAGAACGACAGTAAATTCGTATGTCCTTGCTCACAAATGGCCAAAAGAAAGCCGCAAGAACCCTCGACTTCGTACGGGAAAAACCCATATGTCCAGCACATTGTGAGTCATGAGCATGTTGCAATATTTGCAATCTCATACTCTTAGGCATAAGAATTTGAGAATGAGTGGACGTAGTCGAGTCTTGTACCATACGCACAAGTACGCCGTTCTTCATAGAAATCCAAGACTTTCTATTAGTATTCTGATTTGGATCACCTTTTTTTGCTAGAATGAAGAATTTTTGTAAAGAAGGATCTTCTTCTTGCAATTTTATAAATGAGTCACGTGAAATAATCAAGTGACTATTTTGGCTATCTACTCCATTATTATCAGTTAATGAAGTTTGAGGTGGATCCAGAGCATGTGCTCTTGCGACCACCGCATTGGTAGCTTCAATGTTTTGCTCCTCCCAAACAGCGATCTGCTGTGGGGTACATTCCCTAACTCCGTGAATACGACCAATAATAAGGTCCGCAAATGGGTTTGGAAGAAGACACGCGTGGACATCTCCCGTAAAGAAGGGAGTAGAAATATGTATTATGGCAGTAGGATACTTTTCCAAAGTGCCACCAAATGTGACACATTTGATCACCTTTCCTGTAGCACAGGATGGATCTACAAGAGATTGTCTAACACCAATAGTAGTACATCCAGAATCAAACAAGACTGAGACTGGATTACTATTTACAAGACCCTTATGTAGGATAAGAGAACCTCTCCCATCATGCGCAACTGCAGCAGGAAGAGCGGGAAGAGGGTGACCACAGCTTAAAGTAGTAATGGTAGTCGGTTCGAACAAAGTACTGCATTAGGGACATTTAGTTGCCCTACCAAAGTCAAAGGCGGAACATGTGATAGCACTAGAGTTTTTATCATCATCACCTTGTTTACATGCTCCCTGAGACTCTTGCTGTACAGAGTTTGCCTGTTGATATCTCTTTCTTTTATGTTGCGATCTACCACGACCATTATTGCCTCTGAAATTATCATTAAACTCTCTACTGTAATTGTTATCCTGGTTTGAATTCCAGTTTCCATAACTGTCATTACCATTTCTATACTGTTGAGAACCTCTATTATTTTGGTTTTGAGGTCTCCGTGAAAAATAGTTTCTTCTATACTGACTACCTTTGCGAAAATGTCTAAAATTATTGGGAGTAGTATACCGTGGAGTATCAGCTTGTCTCCAGTTGATTGCTATGATTCTGAGCATAATTACGGTTACTCTTCTTATTAAAATTTTGTTGGCTACCCTGAAATTTACGCATGAAATTTGGGCCATAAGGGGCTGCCGAAGCAACTGGCAGACCTTCTTTTACTCTAGAGTTGCTAATGGTTAAGTGAGGATGCGCAGTGACATACTGGCAACAGTATTGTTCCATTTCTTTTATGTTTTTAGGCTTACGCTCATGAAGAAAAGCAAGAAAAGATTCATTGACAGAAGACATAACCTTGTCTCTAAGTAGTAAGTCCATAAGTGCTTCAGCCTCTCTTTGTAACCTTTTTTCTTCAGCCTCTCTTTCAAGTCTTTTATTTTCAGCCTCTTTTTCAAGTCTTTTATTTTTAGCCTCTTTTTCAAGTCTTTTATTTTCAGCCTCTTTTTCAAGTCTTTTATTTTCAGCCTCTTTTTCAAGTCTTTTATTTTCAGCATCTAGTTGTAGCTGAATTCTTCTATCCTCAGCTTCTTTTTTCTGCTTTTCCATTTCCATCTGGAATTTTCTTTCATCTGCCTGCATCTGCAGTCTCAGATTCTCAGCATCTATCTTCCTTTGTTCAGCTTCTGCTTTCATCTTCTTTTCTTCCGACTTCAATGCCTTGGCATATTGAGTAGTTGCAAACTCTTCTAACTTATCACCAGTCTTACCAAGGGATTTCCCTTGTTCAATAAAGTACTCAAGTGTAGACATGATGTCTAATATTATGAGTCCAAAACCTGAAATAATTCATTAACTTATTTCAAACTTAATGGTAACAAGACTTAAAAAAGTACTTGCAATATAACAATGTTTACTCCAATCTCTGTGGGAAACAAGTCTGTGATAAAGAACTTGTATTATCAGATGTATAATAATACCACCAGTCACTTCTTAATCATCAAGGCACTACACAACTAATAGTGCATAAGCAAATCCATCAGTTTGCTATCATAACTGCACTACACATCTAATAGTGCATGAACAAATCCACCAGTTAGTTATGATAAGTGCACTATACAGCTAATAGTGCATGAGCAAATATGTAACAATAGTGAAAGCTAACTATGCAAGAACTATGTAAACAATAACAACGATCGAAGACAATGTAAACAATAACAAAGATCAAAGACAATGTAAACAATAACAAAGATCAAACACAATGTAAACAATAACAAAGATCAAAGGCAAAACGAAAACATTCGCAAAAGTCAACTAAATAAACAGCGAAAACTAAAAGAAAATATCACAAAGAATGTGATGACAAATGCGAAAAATGTAAACAAACAAATAACGTCACAGTGTATAAACAAAAATGGTGTAAAGAACTGAATAATAGAAAAGAGGAGACCTACAAATACAAACAAATCAAAACAAAACTAAAGAATGCGAAAAAATACCGAAAACAAAACTGCACATGTCGTCGCAACTAAATAAATATAGCAACTAAAGTCGCTAGCAAATTTCGCAAAAGAAATTTGCACAGTCCCTAAAGAAGACGCTCACAGTAGAAACCTCTGTCACGTGGTATATTCTACTGAAAGACACCACCCAACCGAAACCCGCTGAAATATAAACATATAAATATACAAATAACATATAACATGTAAACATATAACATGTAGCAAAAAGTGTGTGAAAGTATAGAAGGCTCAGTTAGGATATAAGGGCACAGTTCACAACAAACAGGCCACTTAACTTATATATGTCCAAACGTCAGCACGGTGCAGAACAGGTTGCGATCAGCATTCTGAGGATAAATGATCCAACGTTGATCGATATCTGCTCCCATGAACAGCCATGACGCAGGAAATGAGCTTCTGATACAGGAAATGTCAGCTGCATATCATCAATGTTCATTAAATAATAATCAATACTCCTTCCTGATGCTGGAAGATCAGATGTACAAAAATAAGTCTATTATTGTCCGCACGAGAATAGCAGTTCAGGAGTACAGGTCAAGCTGACCTTTATAGCGTCCCTAAATCTAACCCTCGACATAGGTGCAATCGCTGGCATAGCGAAAATCCTAGAACATAGAAATTGTTCTGTGGGCCTAGAGCGACCCGTGTATATATATATATATATATCTCAGGTATAAAGATACCGGTGGTGAAATTTCTTAGTAAAAGAACCTCTCCATTCTGTAACACACAAGCGAGCAGAGAACCGCAAAATGTCAAACAGCTAGGTATCACAGAGTTCAATAAAGGAGGGTATTACCTTTCTTCAGAATCAACACCACAAAACATACGCCTCCAGGCGGTTTTGAATCATATAGGGAAAGCCTCGTTAGCTAACTAACACACAGGAGGACTATAGAATTCCCTATCAAAATCACTGCTCAGTACATCATCGTCGACTCCCTGGGCGGAAGACGATTCTAACTCTCTTAAAGTTCAGAAATGCGCAGAACGCATACACCTGAGTAACACTCAAAACGAGACAATGAATGAAACATTCCAACCAAGATATGTAAGAAATCGCGCCTTATATGGACAGGAAAATAAACCTCAACACCTGGTTTCAATCATTCCAAGAAATAGTTGACCGATACTACCGTATAAGGAGACATCGTTCGAAAAAATGAATCAGCGAGTCAAGACACAAGATAAGATAACCAACGAGTCAACCAACAAGAGAAGGTAACTCCTATTGTAAATGTACCCATAGTATAAACAAGGGTTATCTGTCTTAGATCACAAAAAATTTAAAGTGTACACTTCATACAGATTAATTACACACAGTCTTCGAAAAATTCTGTGCGTAACAGTAATAAACAATCCTAGTCACCTATGAAGCCACTCTCCCAGACCAACCTAAGACTATGACTCTGCTAGGGGTAATTAATTAACCAATAAGAAAATTGAACCCAACTTAAATAATTCAACGAGGACTGGGTACAAATTATAATTTATTTATACACAAGATCTTTTTGTGTACTTTTGTGAAATTTCAAATAAAATAAAATTTACTTCAAAATAAAATTTGCTTCACTTTCAATATATATATATAATATACATTTAAGTTAATTTACTTAAGTTAACAAAGTCAATCTTCATCTGTGTTCTTGATCTTTGCTGTACTCTGTTCTCAATGAACTTGATTTTAAGCATTATGTGCGAGACCGAAAAATCCAAATCGTTCTTGTTTCTTTATTTCTGAACAAATTTCCTTCATCTTAGGCTTATTTTACTCTTAGGATTGTGATATCTATCTTTTTCCTTGGTTAGTCCAACTTTTCACTGGAGCAGCCTAAACATGGTAACACACTACTTCGTTCATGCTCTGTCGTCTTAAAATCATCATTATTTCTGATCTATACTACTTCCAGTGAAAATCTAGACATCTACTTACAGCCAAGGATCCCTATTATCGAATTTTGTCCTTTACTGAGATAATCCATCAATGTTAGAGATATGTTAGGCCATTCCATATGGAAATGACAAAAGTGTGTGGGATAGGAAATTTTTGGAAAGTATTGAGCAGACATTGATGGATTACCTCAGTTTTCTTGTTCAGAGCCATCAAGGAGTTGAAATGAGTTCTTTGTATCCGGATATTCTCTTAGCTCTTCAGGATAATCATGGGTTAAAATGAACCCCTGTATCTGATGGATCTCTCAGCTCCTCAGGACAATCATGGGGTAAAATGAACCCCTGTATCTGATTGATCTCTCAGCTCCTCAGGACAGTCATGGGGTAAAATGAACCCCTGTATCTGATTGATCTCTCAGCTCCTCAGGACAATCATGGGGTAAAATGAACCCCTGTATCTGATTGATCTCTCAGCTCCTCAGGACAATCATGAGGTAAAATGAACTCCTGTATCTGATTGATCTCTCAGCTCCTCAGGACAATCATGGGGTAAAATGAACCCCTGTATCTGATTGACCTCTCAGCTCCTCAGGACAATCATGGGGTAAAATGAACCCCTGTATCTGATTGATATCAGCTCCTCAGGACAATCATGGGGTAAAATGAACCCCTGCATCTGATTGATCTCTCAGCTCCTCAGGACAATCATGGGGTAAAAATGAACCCATGTATCTGATTGATCTCTCAGCTCCTCAGGACAATCATGGGGTAAAATGAATCCCTGTATCTGATTGATCTCAGCTCCTCAGAACAATCATGGGGTAAAATGAACCACTGTATCTGAATGATCTCTAAGCTCCTCAAGAAAATTATAGGTTAAAATGAACCCCTGTATCTGATTGATCTCTCAGCTCCTCAAGACAATCATGGGGTAAAATGAACCCCTGTATCTGATTGATCTCTCAGCTCCTCAGGACAATCATGGTAAAATGAACCCATGTATCTGATTGATCTCTCAGCTCCTGAGGACAATCATGGGGTAAAATGAACCCCTGTATCTGATTGATCTCTCAGCTCCTCAGGACAATCATGGGGTAAAATGAATCCCTGTATCTGATTGATTTCAGCTCCTCAGGACAATCATGGGGTAAAATGAACCACTGTATCTGAATGATCTCTAAGCTCCTCAAGACAATCATAGGGTAAAATGAACCCCTGTATCTGATTGATCTCTCAGCTCCTCAGGACAATCATGGGGTAAAATGAACCCCTGTATCTGATTGATCTCTCAGCTCCTCAGGACAATCATGGGGTAAAATGAACCCCTGTATCTGATTGATCTCTCAGCTCCTCAAGACAATCATGGGGTAAAATGAACCCCTGTATCAGATTGATTTCTCAGCTCCTCAGGACAATCAAGGGGTAAAATGAACCCCTGTATCTGATTGATCTCTCAGCACCTCAGGACCATTAAGTAATTGAAATGAATTTCTAGGGGTCAGGGTGGCTAAGAGGTTTGGCATCTGCCTCGAATTCTAGAGGGACCAGGTTCGATTCCCAGTAGAGGGAATATAATTTATGAAAATTTTTATTTTCAGAACCAGTGGTCCTAATGATGTCATACTCCCTCCTGGTCTCAAGGGTAGTGAGATCGGATGCCTAGCCTTCTCGGATAAAAGCGAAAAAATAGGAAGTCCTATGTGCAAGATGTGCACTTTAAAAATCCCACGGCAATTGGAAATCGTAAAGATTAGATGATAAGGCCACTACCCTGGCTAAATTAAAAAATTAGAAACCCACCCACCAAATATATGTACAGAATGTGTGATTCCTATATATACACACATTGGGAATCTCTGTACTGTGGAGTTCGTGCACTATGCTGGTATCCTCCTTGCGTGATCTAAGGGAGGAGATCAGTACACTGATGGATTTGTCCATGTGCAATGAAAAAAAGGTAAAGGTAAAGGATCCCATTCTCTCAGCTGTTCAGAACACTCATGGTGTTGAACTTATTGTTCTGATTGTTCTTTCAGCTTTTCAAGACCCTCATGGTGTTGAAATTAACTCTTGTTTCTGATTGTTCTCTCAGCTCTTCAGGGCTATCAAGGAGTACGATTAACTCCTGCATCCTAATGTCTTTCCAGTTCATGAGGTCCTTCATGGGGTGAAATGGACCCATGGGCTAGTAATGTTGAAGGGCCTCTGAACATGAATGATATTATAATTATTTTTTTAGCCTGGTCTGTCACCAGATCCTTCCACATAATTTACAGTACTGAAAATGTTCTGCTGCCCCATCTCCTCCCCTGCTTCTGTTGGTGGCCCTACAGTTCTGTTTTTATTTCAGTGCTGAAACTTCTCTGCTGCCCGATTTCCCCCTCCCATGCCTCTGTTCATTGCCTTACAGTTCTATTTTTTGTGTGTCTTTTTTTTTCACTTGTACATGTAGAGTGAGAAAGTGTAAAAATGTAAGCCATGACAACCTTTTACCTTAGGATATCTCCAGAAGATGTAGAGCAAGGAGATATTGAATGTCAAGTCCTAGCCTTTTCACATTCCACAAATTAAATTTATCACATATTAAAACATTCAAGTCAAGCACTGCTCCTCCTTGAGTGGCAGCCATTTTGCTTCACATGTGACTGGATATAAGGGAAGTTTTTTTTCTCTTATTTTTATAGTTTCATGTTCTCTACTTAATTCTCATTTTCTTTCCCTCCTGTCTCTTGTTTGTCTGTCCCTGACGAAGGCCTTGTGGCCACAACGTAGGTTTTTTTTGTCCTTCTCCTTGTAAGACGTATTACTATTTGTGTGTGTGTGTGTGTGTTTTTTTTTTCTCCTCATAGTATAGGCATTCATTTGTCTCCATCAATCTCTAATTGTGACGCTGTCCATCAGTTCTGTTGTTGATCTTTCCCTATGCCTTATGTGATGAAAGGTTTTTATAGTAATAGAGTAGAAGAAGTGTTCTCTCTAGAAAGTGTAAGGTCCCAGTGTTGGAGAAGTACACTGGTATCACAAGATAGTCCCGGCTGTGAAGGTCTCTGTTACAGATAGAATTCAAAGTAAAATCAGAGCATACAGTGCCACTGCCACCAAGAAAACTATCTGTGATAAGAGAACAATTCAATAAAACTCAACTTCAACAATATAAAATTAATAAAACTGTTGAGTACAATTATTGAATTATTTATTTACATCTATCTTGTGCTGAATTATGAATTTGTGCTGATGGAATCAATGAAGAAATAATTTTACAAAACGTGGTGATTGTTAAATACTGTGTTAAATAGATGTATTGGGTTGTTGTTATCTATTTATTTTTCCTGCTGACATCAACTGTGTACAGGACCACGGTGTTAAGAGGATGTTTGGAAGCTCCAGTGTTAAAGACTCGTCAGAGTGTTGCTCATGGTTTGAGTATGGAATGTCAACTCGACCTACGCAGTGGTGTGTAGACATAGAGTGAGAGTATAATATGCGAATGATAAGAAGAGTTCGTGGTGTTGACAAATGGTCTTTTTCTTTCACTCATGTATGGCTGGAAGTCATCGACACCAACGACTGTGTACCTTTGCTACAGTTTAATTGGACGTACACACTCGACAGCACGGATACAGTGACAAATGACAGGTTGGCATAATACATCATGGTACAGTGGATAAATGGTCTTGCAATGATACATGGGCACTCATGTTGACTAATAGCACAATGGAGTGTCAGTAGATAAGCACTCCGTATTGCCCATATATATATATATCATCTGACTTCACTGACAGAGCACGTCAGTTTATAAACAATATTCAAGATGACTCCTAGACCTAACCTCGTCTAGCGAAGATTCCTTTAAGTAAAGTTCAGCACATATTTTCATATAGTAAGATTGAACCACTAGAAATGGGTTCTCATACAGTAGCAGTGATCTCTGGACTCATCAAGCGATAGTACGGGGCATCCCTTTTCTCTTCTTGAAAGTCACAAAATATTTGGATACAAGATGGCTTCTCTCGTGAGCTGTCACTCACTTTCTTTTTTGATACAAACTAGGCAGCTGTATCAAAGCTGGTGATACATTAAATGTCCTTATGGCTTTGTAGATTCTATCATTGATACAATTGACTTCATCATACAATATAGTGCTGCTAGGAATGAATGTCATCTTCATCTGGTTAAATATTCTCTCAGACGTACAATGCGTCTGCTTATCGAAAAACGATGGCTTAGCAAGAGTTCATAAGAAGTGCTTTCTTTACCTTATTATCAGAAACATGATTCTGCCATTCCTTGGCAATAAGAATAAACACTGGGGTAAAGCATACACGATAGGTCTAAACGACTATCACTTTCCCCATAAATATTGAGATCACTTTTCCCGGCGACAAGCCGATACAGAAACACAACAGCGCCCATCAGGGCGAAGCCAAATCACAACTCCCTAGCGACACATCCGCCGAACAGCCCTTTGACCTTTCTAGCGACAAAGAACATATAGTTCGACTTAGATATGTAAAGATATACAGACATAAGACAGACTCGTCCTACCTAGACAAACAATACACATAAATTCAGGCCATAGATATACTGAAGCAAGAACAATCTATTTCTACCCAAACAAAGAATAAATCGCAGTAAAACTGGATTCATCCGCGGAGTTCGATCTGAAACTCCTTTCAAGGGGAAGTAACTCAATATTGACTTTTCCTTAAGCAAAGAAGAGTATCTATTCTGTTTACAAAATATTTGCGAATATAACAAGCATACAAATGTATTATATTGCAAGATACCAAAGACTGCACGTAACAGTGATGATGAAGTTAATTTAAATAATTAACTAAAATGTTCTTGTTGGCTTTTATCCAAATAAAAAAGAATTCCTCACTGTTCTGATTTGCTCTTGTCTCTGCTAGGCAAACTCACCAGATATCATCATAAAACACTGTGTGACTTTATCACTCAGGGTGCATGAATGTTCTATACAGTAACTTATCTTGTATGTCAGATGAAAGGTTGCTTCACTATTGCACATATATTTCAGATAGGTCTAGCTTTTGCCAAACAGACATTACTGGGGATTAAAGCTGAGATCTTGAAACCACTACTAGAGACTCCTGGTTATCTCACAGTATTTCATATGGTTCTTGATCAGCAACCTCAGACTTAAGATGATGCATATGAACCTGAGGACAATGTGTAGACATGTGGCTAGCTTTGGTTTTAAAGTCCACAAGTCTAGTGTATATGAGATGATAGTTTTGTCAGATGTATGCATGTATATGGATGATACATGGATCGGTCTGATTAGCAATAGCGAGACAAGACAGGTGTCTAGCTACAGAACATTTTCTAAAATAAGATAATACAGTTTATACATAAATTATTTACACTTGTGGTATGATGTCTTAGCCACCCTTACTTCCTCTGCCTGACAAGTCAGCTCTGAAAAGTGCTGTAACTTTATGTCAGGTTGTATTTGTCATGATAAGGACTGTATTAGTCCTGATAAGGACTGAACTAATCCTGATAAGGACAGTTGACAGGACTCTGCTGAGTCACTGTGTGGTTATATTATTGGGTTCCATCTTCAACAATCATACCAACTAACACCAAGTATTATGTATGACCAGCAATAACCCGTCAATACTGATGGGTTTGTAATTATTGTGCTCTCTTTACCGTGTTAGATTCTTATGTGTCATATCCAGCCTTCACTTTCTTTCCTTTCCCTGATTAAGGCCTTGTGGCCGCAACGTTGTCTATTTTTTTTTTACTTTTGTCATCGTAAGACGAATTACCTGTTTTCAATATTTTGTCATACCCATCCAATAAATATATATAAAGCAGAACTAAGGTTAATATTATTTGTAATTTGCAATAGACAACGAATTAATAAGTGACTAAATCCAGACCCAAGTTCTTATTCATGCTGTTTTGTCTGTTATATTTTACCCAAACAAATGCCAATAAACCTAAACAGCATCATGGGTTAAAATACGATATTAACCTCCTATAAACTGTTGAACAACATGACAACTTACAGTTGGCAATTTGCGCGATCCATCGATTTTGCGGAGATAACAATTCTTAATTTTTGAATGAAACGAAACCCAGCAACGAGTATATAAGGGAAAATATACAATTAATGTGCATCTCGTTCAACCACAGTTATATCCCTTAGTGGGCGCGGCAGACCGACCTTAGAGAATTAAGGTATTAGATACTGTCACGGAGTGCTTTGATAGTATTTTGCATGTGTGAATGTTCCCATGCTCCAGCGGGAGTTTATTAGTCATGTGAGTTCTTGTGAGCTGGGAATGCGTGCATGGTAATAATTTAGCTACAGAGTTTGTGAGCATTGCTTGGGACAAGCTGTAAGCTTTTGTGATGCGAGAATGAAGATCAGTGGAGCGTGAAAGGGTTTCACGGGTTTTAGTGAATACGCATGCAAGGGGCAGTCAGAGAGAGGAATGTGTTGGTTTAGACGTGTGCTGAGTCAGTAGAGAGTTGAGTCTGAGAGAGAGCAGACAGTAGACAGGAGACAGCGTAGAGCGTAGAGAAGAGAAGGGTGGATGTCTATAGTAGGGCGTGAGTAGAGGGTCGGAGTTGTGTAGTGGAGGTTGCAGTATTTATTCATGAAGTAGCCTATTGGTGGCTGTAGTTATTCCGAGGAGCAGAGTGTGTGTGTGTGGATACTCGGAACTGGTGATGTATCTAATATTTGTAATGACCCTACGTCCATTGTGATTTATTATGAATATTATATTGTTCGGAGATTGATATCGCTGTTGGAGTTGTTCCTTAGACAATGAGCTATACGAGTGGTGTATAAGTGTTGTCTATCTTACATCCACCCTACATACACCCATACTCGTCACATTGGGGGCTGTCTATTCGGATGTTACAAGTGAACCCAAAGTTGTACAGCACTAAAATGAGCTGAAGTCATTTAGTCAGCAACCTACAGTTTGTTTTTCAACGCAGCGAACTGTGACAACTTTACAGTAACCAGACGATTCGACACTGTTCAAATCTAGGTCAATTGTCAGCGGTACGTGTGTGCTGACGAATAAACAGTGTGCTAGTAATGCTGCCTTACAAGTCTGTTTACATCGTTTGCTTGCGGCTGATGCTGTGAAGCAGTATGTTGTGACCAGGAGTATCTGTGCTGACCGGAAGAAGTGGACCTGTGAAGCTGTCGTGTTGCTATGTGTGAAGTGGAAAACAAATGCTTGGTTTTTCACTGTCGATGTAGCCGGCAGCGCTACAGAATCTGAACTGAGTGTATTGTGCAGTGTTGTGTGTAGTCTTCATATTTCATCAACCTTGGGACTGGCTGAAGACATTATAAACATATCTACACGCTTGGAATTTAAGTATTGTATAGTTGTTTTGTGAACAATTAGTGTTCGTCATAATTTCTTAACTAAAAGCTTAATTAGATATTATTCTATTGTTATTCGTTTAAGGAAGTTACGTAACATTCTTTCGTACTCTAGTATGCTAATGTTCTAGTAAAGTGTTTACTAAGTTTCTAGTTAAAGAGATAATGTTTGTTTTTTATAGTTCATTCATTCATTCATAACCCTCCACTCCCACAGGAGCATAGGCCTTCAACAAACACATGCCAAGTCCTCCTGTCACGTGCCATCATCTCAAGTTCTTTCCATGTTCTCCTCATCATTTTCACCTCTGTTTCCAACTCTCTTCTCCATGTACTTCTTGGTCTTCCTCTGCCTCTCTTGCCCTGGGGGTTCCAGAACAAGGACTGCCTTGTAATGCTATCAACAGGTTTTCTCAGTGTGTGTCCTATCCATCGGTTTTTTATAGTGCTAGTAGTGTATTTCATAAGAAATCAGTAGTTCTTCTTCTTAACTAAGTACTTCTGTTTTCGCTTGTAGCTTCTTCTCGTTAGTTCTGCTATTTTATTCTTTCAGTAATATCACTTATTTTCTACTTCATCTTCACTGTTACTGTTCTACTGTCGTTACTTTTCACTCTTTCTTTATATAACTTTATATGTGATGTAGGTTTTGCATTACATTGTAGTTAGAATTAGTTATTAGACCTTGTGTGTATCTACTCTGCCTTTAGTTGTGTCATTCCTGTCTGTTTTAGATATTTTTTTTATATTGCTTATATCTGATTTACCTATAACAGTGCTAACCCTTTCTATGGTCCTTCTCTCTAGTTCTTCTGTACATTGTTATTTGCATTTTAATAGCTTTAATTATATACTAAGCGTTTATAAAAATATTCCTCACAGGAACTGTTATAGTGTTTGGGCTTCTCAAAGTTACTGCTGCAGAGGTGACTTGGAGACAACATATCAGATCAGTTTATTGCCATAGCCTACCATTCCAGTGCACTAGAAAAGCTACGTAACCTTAGTTTGTTTTGGTTCATCCATTTTTTTCTTTTTTCAGTTGTTTGTTTGTTTTTTGTTTTATTATTTACGGACATCGTTTTTTTTCTCATCCTCAATGCATGATCGCAAAGTCCCGGGAATTGTCACTGGCGGAAATTCTCCTAGCATTCAGTATTTTCTCCTCGCTATTTTTAGATACGACGTCATTGTTGACCAATGACCTCGGTAGCTAGGAACCTGTTTTAATTTAAGACTGCTTAAGCTGATAAAACCAGTTTATGCCACTTTAGGAAGACCCCACGTGACTTTTAACGCTATTGATTGGAGCGTTTATTTGACGCTAATGTCACATGATGCACGCTATGGATCACGTGTCCAAGCGGAAATGTCCCGCTAAAAGTGCGCCAAACACGGGCAATCTTCACTTGCCCGGAACCCTTGAGACAGCTAGGTCTAACCCAATTATCGGCGAATTCTCGCATTAAAAGCACTGAAGCCACGTGTCTAATTGCGGGTTAGCGTCCATCTTTGAGTAGTCTATGGTGGAGCCTTGCACGACAGTCCAATCTCAGCGCAGAATACGGAGTCGAGCACAGAGAAGGCAAATCCGAACCATTCAAGACCTACCGGGGCAACGTCAGGAGACCGGAGAACTAACCACACTTCACTATCAGCCGGGGGCTGAAAAGCTAAGTCCACGACAAAGGAAACTCACCTAATCAATGCCACAAAGTTTAGTCATCCATGATGAAAAACACGTGAATTGTGAGACACATAATACATACAGCAGACACTAATTCCATCGACAATACTATCATTCACCATCTATTCACTTTATTGCAATAAACCAATTGGGTGTATATACTGTACCCCACGCTTTGTTCCTTCCATTAGATGTTGAATATTGTCTATGTTTATCTTCCTTTATAAGGGAGGGGGGGGCTCGTAAAATATAATATAATTTAAAGAATAATAATAATAGATAACTGAGAAGGGGACGACGGTAGCGAGAGACCAAATATCTCCTTACAATCTTTTCCAGACCTGTCGAGTTAGGAGAATTTACCCTCTTCGTCACCCTTCGGAAGTGGGAAAACCCAGCAGGGATTCCTTGAGCCAAATCTTCCACATCAGATCTATTATTTCCTCTAAATAATTCTCTTATCCTTTAAACGCTACGTGACACTGGTGTCTCGGTCCGGGATTTGAACTTATGTATTTTATCATACCTCTGGGATAGTATCATCCATTCAGTCATTACAGTATACCATTTTAACACATGTATTTTCACACAGTGAGCTCTAGAAAGACAGAAAACATTTTTTCTAGAAATTCAGGCATTGATTGGTGAATCCCTTTATATATGTTGTGTTTAATTAAGTTAGTTCTTGATTTTGTATTTCATTGAATTACAGACCTTAAGTCTCCATAACTGTAGTAATTTCATTCTACAGCAGTCGGATAAATAATTAGTATTTACTTGTTGCTAGAAATACTATTGGAAGGTAGCACTAGCTTACTCAGTGTGGACTTTAACTGCAAAAGATGGCTGAAATAGTTAAGCTTAAGGCAGCACTAGGGGAGGCCGGTCGAGATCTAGGTTATAGTGGGGTGGACCTTGCAAATTATGTCAGTGTCGAGACTGATAAGTATTACGCTCGAGAAACAGCGAAAGCTGAAAGAGAAGAGCGAATAAAGTTAGCAGAAATAGATGAGAGGATAAAAGCTGTAGACGCTAGAGAAAGAAGCGAGAGAGATGAACGCGAGCATGCATTGAAGATGAAGCAGTTAGAGATGCAGGGACAAGCTCAAAGAGTTGAACCAGTAGCCGGTGCGACCGCATCTACCTCCTCAGGCAACCTATCGCCACGGTCAGATGATATGCCTTCCTTGCACGCAGGGGGCACCGGACCTTTGCCATCCTCACTCATGTCAACTTTGGGACCTTTGACGTTTCCATTTGAAGCTTTCTCGGAACAAGCCGACTCGATCGATAGGTATCTCGACAAATTTGAGAAGTTTGCCACCACGTTTGGTTTGGAGAAGAGCAAATGGAACCTGAAACTGTCGCAAGGGCTTAGAGGAACTGCTTATGACGTGTATAGCAAGCTTCCTCCAGGTTTACAGGATGACTACGACTCTTTGAAAAAGGCACTATTGGTTCGTTATGAGCTACATGCTGACGCCTATAGGAAGAGGTTCCGTAACTCTAGGAGGGAAGTCGGAGAGAACTTTGCTCAGTTTGCTGCGAGACTGGATTCCTACGTGGAGAAGTGGGGTGCCCTAGGGAATTTTACTCATGATTGGGAAGGCCTGAAGGAAATGGTCATGATCGAACAACTGAAGGACACCATGACTTCCGACATGAGAAGATTCCTGACAGAGAATGGGGCCAGCACTTTAGAATCCATAGTCCAGTTAGCGGAACGATATCAGGCAGCACTATCAGAGAATCCACCACCCAGACGGAAACAACCAGATTACGTACCTAGACAGACAGCTCAGTCACACATGGACCCCCAAGTGAAACCACCGTATACTAACTTCAAAAAGCATGACAAGCCAGACTACAAGACTACTCAGAGATCTAATTTCCAGCAGCAGAGGCAAGGGGAAAAATGGTGTAAGCACTGTAGAACCATCACCCACAATACGCAGGAGTGCAACCGGAAAAACCCACCTCATCATGCTGCCTGCTTACGTAAAAGTGCCGCAAGGGGAAATGGACCGGAAGAACCTCTGGACAAACCCCGACATCCCCCGGTCGTTGAGACAGTCCTCGTAAATGACCAAGAGGTGACCTGCCTTTATGATACAGGCCTTGCATTCGACGCAGTTGTCTGTGCATCCCTAGTCAAGCCTGACCAGATGACAGAAGACACTATAGAAATACAAGGACCTACTAAAAGTGCAGCACCTATGCGTTTGGCCATAGCCAAGATTAAGGTCAAATCAAAATATGTGACTGGGGAAATCCGTGCAGCGATCTTGGACGACCCTATTTATCCCTTGATCTTAGGGTGTAGGTATGTGTTCTTGGGAGAACCCATTCACCCTCTGGTTGTGGCGGCTGTCACCACTAGAGGACAGGCCAAACGGAATACGGAGTTGGAATCCCCACCCAACATCCTTCCTGAGGAATTAAAAAGGCAAAAGGCACAAACGGAGGATCAATCTCTAGCACCCTGCTACAAAAAACTACCGAGAGCGCACACTCCTCTCCAAAAGGGAGACTTCTACAAGAAAAATGGGCTGTTGCATCGGAAAGCAGGAAATGGAGGACAGGAACATGGGCAACTTGTGGTTCCATCAGCATACCGAGCCCAGGTCCTAGAAATGGGCCATGCCCTTCCGTTTAGTGGCCACATGGGCATAAGTGCCACGATTCAGCGTATTTCATGTCATTATTATTGGCCAGGTATCAACGCCGATATCCAGAGATATGTGAAATCATGCCCGCAGTGCCAGAGGACAGCGCCGAAACACTGGACGGCCCCAGCCACTCTGGGAGAAATGCCAATCTTGGGCACACCCTTCGAACGAGTAGCGGTGGATATTGTGGGTCCACTTACTCGTAGCAAAAAGAGAAACAGTTATATACTCACGTTAGTGGATTGTTGCTCCATGTGGGCAGAGGCAATTGCTATGCCCGCCTGTGATTCTAAGCATGTTGCTGAGGCTCTGCTCACCATATTTACTCGGCTAGGGTTTCCGTCACAGATCCTGACAGATAATGGTTCCCAATTCCGAGGAAAACTCACCGAGGAAGTGTTTAGGATATTTCAGGCCCGACATATCCACACCTCTCCCTACCACCCCCAGGCAAATGGCCAGGTGGAGCGGTTTAACGGGACCCTTATTTCCATCCTTCGGAAACTTGCGCAGGAAAAACCAGAGAGCTGGGATCAATACTTACCCGCAGCACTATTTGCTTACCGCGAAGTACCCCACAATTCTACTGGGATGCCTCCTGCCACATTGCTGTTTGGTAGACCTATAAAAGGACCTTTAGAGGCACTGTTACGTACTTGGACAGATGATAAAGCTGATGAGACGGTCACCTCTGCATCCCAATACGTGAAGGAGTTGACCCAACGCCTTAAAACAGGATGGGAACTGGCAAAGGAAAATGTACGCCGTGCCCGTCGTAAACATGCGCGTTACTACAACCGCACTGCGAAGGATAGGGAGCTAGAAGTAGGAGAACAGGTATTATTACTCCTGCCCAGTAGCAATAATAAATTGCAAATCGGGTGGAGAGGTCCATATAAAATTGTTGAGAAAATGTCGCGCACCAATTACAAGATTGCCATAAAGGGGAAGCAGAAAATTTACCACATAAACCTGCTGAAGCGATATTATGAAAGACCAGGTGCAGAACCAGCACATTTCCTGACACTGGCTATTGCGACGGAAACTGAGGCAGAACCCCTGACCTCCTGTGAATACCCTCTTCGTCAGTGCGAAACTCATCAAGATGTTCAGATTAGTTCAACTTTAACGGAGGATCAGCAGGCACGGGTTCAACAGTTGTTGAGAAAAACACACTAGTACACTCACGGATAAACCTGGCATGACCAACCTGATAGAATTTGATATGAAGCTAACAGACCTCGCCCCGGTACGAGTTAAGAACTATCCTGTTCCTTATGCTAAAGCAAAGGCATTGAGTGAGGAAATCGAGTACCTGCTTAAGGAAAATATTATCTCAAAATCAGAGTCGCCTTATAGTGCGAGTGTAGTGTTGCTTAGAAAATCCACAGGAGAACATCGCCTCTGCATAGACTACCGAAGGCTCAACGCTGTAACGGAATTTCAAGCGGAGCCCTTACCGGATCAGAATCAGCTTTTCACCAAGCTGAGTAGAGCACGATACTTTTCGAAGATAGACCTTAGCAAAGGGTACTACCAGATCCCGGTAAAAGAGGAAATTCGACATATGTTAGCATTTAGTACTTCTGAAGGCCATTACGAGTTTAATGTATTGCCATTTGGGCTAAGCAACGCCCCAAGCGTCTTTACTCGTATGATGAGGAAGCTACTGGAACCCCTGAACCACCCTGGGATAAGTAATTTCATGGACGACATACTTATTGCCACGAACACCTTTGAGGAGCACCTGGACGCAGTTTCCCTACTCTTCGAAAGACTTAGAGAAACAGGACTCACCGCTCGCCCTACAAAATGTCAAATTGCCTGCGAGCAACTAGAATTCCTGGGACACACTATCTCGCATGGATGCATGTTCCCAGATGCGCGTAATATTGAGAAGTTACAGCGGGCCCCACGACCCCAGACTAAAAAGGATGTAAGGTCATTTGTGTCTCTATGTGGCTTCTACCAGAGATATATTAAAGATTTTAATACCCTGAGTGCGCCATTGACCGCATTAACCAAGAATGGGAACCCGGACAAAGTAACCTGGACAGCGGAGTGCGAAAATGCCTACACGCTGCTGAAGGAGAAACTCACAGCTAGGCCAATTCTGCGACTGCCTGACTTAACTCTGAACTTTACGCTGCGAACAGATGCTAGCAATATAGGGATAGGAGCCACTCTCCTGCAGCCTAGTGATAGACCTTCTGCAACTCTATTCCCCATCGCATATGCTAGTAGGAAATTGAACCCTGCTGAACAGAACTACTCTACCATCGAACGAGAATGTCTGTCGCTAATATGGGCTGTGCAGAAGTTTCAACCATATTTATACGGGAAAAAGTTCACGGTGCAGTGTGATCACCAACCGTTGATATTTCTTGCAGCGTCGAAGAACCTTAATGCCCGGCTTATGAGATGGTCACTCCTGTTGCAGCCATATTCCTTTCACATAGAATACATACCTGGGAAGAACAACGTAGGGGCAGATTTTTTGAGCAGACATCCGGACGCAACCGAGGAGATATGAGAAACTGGAAAAGAAGAGGAAGACAGGACAAGAGGAGTTGGACGGAACGTCAAACTTGAGGAGGGGCTTGTGTGACAACTTGCCCAATCTTCTCTTCATTTTTTTTATTATTTACGGACATCGTTTTTTTTCTCATCCTCAATGCATGATCGCAAAGTCCCGGGAATTGTCACTGGCGGAAATTCTCCTAGCATTCAGTATTTCTCCTCGCTATTTTTAGATACGACGTCATTGTTGACCAATGACCTCGGTAGCTAGGAACCTGTTTTAATTTAAGACTGCTTAAGCTGATAAAACCAGTTTATGCCACTTTAGGAAGACCCCACGTGACTTTTAACGCTATTGATTGGAGCGTTTATTTGACGCTAATGTCACATGATGCACGCTATGGATCACGTGTCCAAGCGGAAATGTCCCGCTAAAAGTGCGCCAAACACGGGCAATCTTCACTTGCCCGGAACCCTTGAGACAGCTAGGTCTAACCCAATTATCGGCGAATTCTCGCATTAAAAGCACTGAAGCCACGTGTCTAATTGCGGGTTAGCGTCCATCTTTGAGTAGTCTATGGTGGAGCCTTGCACGACAGTCCAATCTCAGCGCAGAATACGGAGTCGAGCACAGAGAAGGCAAATCCGAACCATTCAAGACCTACCGGGGCAACGTCAGGAGACCGGAGAACTAACCACACTTCACTATCAGCCGGGGGCTGAAAAGCTAAGTCCACGACAAAGGAAACTCACCTAATCAATGCCACAAAGTTTAGTCATCCATGATGAAAAACACGTGAATTGTGTGAGACACATAATACATACAGCAGACACTAATTCCATCGACAATACTATCATTCACCATCTATTCACTTTATTGCAATAAACCAATTGGGTGTATATACTGTACCCCACGCTTTGTTCCTTCCATTAGATGTTGAATATTGTCTATGTTTATCTTCCTTTATAAGGGAGGGGGGGGCTCGTAAAATATAATATAATTTAAAGAATAATAATAATAGATAACTGAGAAGGGGACGACGGTAGCGAGAGACCAAATATCTCCTTACAATCTTTTCCAGACCTGTCGAGTTAGGAGAATTTACCCTCTTCGTCACCCTTCGGAAGTGGGAAAACCCAGCAGGGATTCCTTGAGCCAAATCTTCCACATCAGATCTATTATTTCCTCTAAATAATTCTCTTATCCTTTAAACGCTACGTGACAATCATCTTAGTGGTTATTTAAGATATTATTGTGCGGGTGTGAACTATTTTGACATTAAGTTAAAGTATTTGAGGTACATATAAGTCAGATATATTTATAATCATGTCAACACTTATGGATTTTATCCTTGTCGGTGAGAAGATAGGAAAGTCTGGAGAGGATCTCTTAGAGTTTGCACAAGCTCAATTTAAAGATGTGCAAGAGAGACAAGAGCGGCATGAGGAGCGAGAGAGAAGGAAAGTGGAAGCAGAAGGAGAAACTAAGAAAGCAGAAGCAGAGGAAGAGACTAAGAGGTTAGAGATACAGAAACAAATGAAAGAGATAGAAGCACAGAAAGAAATGAAAGAGATAAAAGCACAGAAAGAAATTAAAAAGATAGAAGCGGACAAGGGGGTATCCTTGAGAAGACTCGAGTTAGAAAAGTCGGGTGCAGACCCGTCATCAAAAAAGGATTACGGCAGTGTGTACAAGTTGATAACTTCCAATTTTCAACGAATCCATAGATTTTATGGACTGTTTCTTGGAGAGGTTTCAAATGAAGGCAACTGCCTTAAAGATTAATAAGGAACTGTGGGGATCACTGTTGACAGATTATTTATCAGGATCAGCATTAAAAACAGTTTTCCAATTAACTGTGGAAGATAGATTAAATTATGACATAGTGAAGGAAACTTTGTTACGCAAGTACAGATTAAATAAACAAGGCTATCGGGTAAAGTTCCACAGTGCGATGCCAAGTAGTGAGCAAGATTTTGCAGAGTTTATTGCAGAGATTAAGATGTTGTTGAACAGGTGGATTGACCTTTCAGGCACTGCTAAAGATTTTGATGGCCTATGTGATTTGATTTTACGTGATAAGGTGATGTCTTCATGTAGCTCGGAGTTGTTGGCTTTCTTCCAGGAGAGAAAACCAGAGAATATCTCGGCAATGTCACAGTTAGGACAACAATACAACACAGCACATCCAGGGAGACCGATTTATAAATCGGCGGTGCCAGAAACATTTACGACATGTTCAGCCAAGCGGAGTTATGAAACACGACCATATTGGAGACAAAGTTCTCGTAGTGAGGAGAGACCTTATAATAAGAAGACAGTAAGCAAGAGGTGGACAGAAACAGATTTTCGTACATCCCCCAGAAAACAGCAGAATATGACAGAGTCAGATAGTAGAAGACCTTCGGGTTGTTTTAAATGCAGATCACCATGCCATGGAGCAAGATTTTGTGACAAACCTGAACCTCAGTCTGTGGCAGAGCCTCAGACTAGTACTAAGGGTAGTCCACAGAAAAGTCCACAGAAGAGCTAGCGGGAAGAGTACAGATGCTTTGTATGTAATGGGATTGGCCACCTTCAATTCGATTGTCCTAATAGGAAGTTTGAACGTGCAAGTTCGGTGGTAGTCTTAGATACATTCAACAGCAAGAGTTGTGAAGGGTGCCGACCACTTTTTCATAAAGATGAGACACCAATTCTGATTTGTGGCCACCCACTTCCATGTTTGTCAGCAGTTCATACAGATGGGAACGTAGTCTTGCATCCAGGGTACGTAGGACATAAAGCTGTGTCCGTCTTAAGAGATACAGGATGTACGTTAGTTGGGGTGCGGAGATCATGCATTGAGGAGTCTCGTTGGTTGGGTCAAACTGCTCGTTGTATCACTTTTGGTGGCAGGGTGGAGTTTTACCCTCTGGTGTTGATAGATATTGATACGCCATTCTTGCAGGGTAGGGTAAAAGCATGTGTTCTTGATGATAATGCGGTCGCTGATCTGATACTTGAAAATATTCGTGGTATCAAAGAGTGCACTGAGAAGGATATTAAACTATGGGAGCACAAACATAGAGACGATACTTATGGAGGAACTACGAGATTGCAAGGAAAACCTAGGGTAATTCCTGTAGATAGCTTGTCATCTGGTAATGTCCGAGGTGCTGATACTTCAGTATCAAATTTAATTTCACCCCAACAAGAAGATATATCGTTTCCAAAACAACTGGGTCAACCAAAAACTAACATTGAGAGGCATATTAAATCAGCAAAGGAATGGGGTGAACGTAAGATGAATATTCAGGAAAAGGGCAGTAAATGAAACAAAGGTGAACTTTACTTTGCCAAAAGAACGTAAATGTTATGGATCTGTCAAATATCCTGAGACAGACCGGATGAAAGAAGAGCGCAGAAAGCTGATTGAGAAGTATCGCAGAGTAGGTCATGGTGCTCGTATGCCACATGAGAAACATTACAGAAGAGAAATCAAGGACTTAAGAGACTCCAGACACTTTAGACAAAGCCGCATGAGTAGTAATGAGTACTGTGGTAATTTTCAAAGTAAACGTAGTATTGGATTTAGAAACAGGTACAGAGGACAAGATATAAACAGAGGATTTTGTTCCAGCAGACCAAGCTATAGTGAACAAAATGCTGGAGAAATATACAGAGGTAATTTCAGAAGAGATTGCCGCTGGAGGGACAAAGGAGAGAGTAACCATCTTTACCGTGGGGCACGTTATAGATGGAATGATGGTGGTGAGAGCTATTGTCGTAGCTTTGATAGTAACCGAGGATGTCGTCATCTTAAATGGAGCAGCTACCCGGAAGAGTATGACCAAGGCTGAGATTAATATGGTGCCGGAAGGGGCTTCTGATAGTATAATATTGAAATTGCAGAGCCAGAAAACTAACATCACTAACTCAGAAGGGAAGGCCTAACAGAGTGATTTGTACAAATAAGTGTCAAAGTGACTTAGACCAAATTTGAGAATATTTTTGTAAACTAGTCAACTTTTGTTACTTTCTGATTTAGACAAAATTTTCTTTCTCAGAGCAGATGCTTCGGCATTTATCATAGGGAATTGCAACGAGTTTTCTGCACTCTGCCAAGTCACCAAGCAGCTGTACATTAACCCTAAAACAGTTTGATGCTACTAGTAGGATAAAATACCAGACGAGCGGATTTTCATTAAGCATTCTTACATGTATTTTTGTTTGGGTATTTTGATGACTTGACATGAAATTTATAAATTATGTATGCATTTCTCTGATGTGAAAATGAATTTTGTTTAATTTTAGAGATATTGAATATGATTATCGCTAGAATAATTTGTATGCTATTAGTGTGGGTTGATGTATTTTGTATGGAAGCATTGTTTATTTTGATGATGTATTTTAGGTTTAAGGATGTATACGACTACCATCTCTGCTTTCACGGTGAAAAACCCCGGAAGGGGTGGATGTCACGGAGTGCTTCGATAGTATTTTGCATGTGTGAATGTTCCCATGCTCCAGCGGGAGTTTATTAGTCATGTGAGTTCTTGTGAGCTGGGAATGCGTGCATGGTAATAATTTAGCTACAGAGTTTGTGAGCATTGCTTGGGACAAGCTGTTAGCTTTTGTGATGCGAGAATGAAGATCAGTGGAGCGTGAAAGGGTTTCACGGGTTTTAGTGAATACGCATGCAAGGGGCAGTCAGAGAGAGGAATGTGTTGGTTTAGACGTGTGCTGAGTCAGTAGAGAGTTGAGTCTGAGAGAGAGCAGACAGTAGACAGGAGACAGCATAGAGTGTAGAGAAGAGAAGGGTGGATGTTTATAGTAGGGCGTGAGTAGAGGGTCGGAGTTGTGTAGTGGAGGTTGCAGTATTTATTCATGAAGTAGCCTATTGGTGGCTGTAGTTATTCTAAGGAGCAGAGTGTGTGTGTGGATACTCGGAACTGGTGATGTATCTAATATTTGTAATGGCCGTACGTCTATTGTGATTTATTATGAATATTATATTGTTCGGAGATTGATATCACTGTTGGAGTTGTTCCTTAGACAATGAGCTATACGAGTGGTGTATAAGTGTTGTCTATCTTACATCCACCCTACATACACCCATACTCGTCACAGATACCTTCTTAACATAACTATGTCTATTAACTAACCAAGTCCTGAAATAAACAGTCATATTAAATGTAATAAATATACTTAGTAATTCTACATACCCTCTCAGGATCTTATATAAAGTCCAGAAAAGACTGGCTTTGGTGGAGAATATGCTGCCCAGCCACAGATGATAAAGTTTTAGCCTCAACAAGCGTCTCTCTAGCCTCCATCCTTCTGTCTTTATGATGTGCAAGTGTGGTTTGAATTATCCACGGTCTCCTTTTATACGCTGGAATCCACTATGCGAGAAAACAAGGTCTGTAACTCTGTTGCAGTTTCTGAAAGTTTGCCTCTCCTAATGAATCTGTGCAAATAGGATTCCAAACCTCTCCTTCATGCATCTCACTGTTTCTAGTTAGAACCTCTCTGTAAGTTTTGCTTTCTATCCATGTGTTGTTTTTCATAATTGGTCTGGTTATTGATTTTATATCAAATTTTAATTAGGAACAACACAGGATTGCTCGATGTGCTGACACCTTAACTCTCACATATCTTCAAAAATATTTCTTTCTTCCACTTTTTCTTTTGTAAGTACAGAATTGGATTATTCCCTGTAAAATGTGACCATTTTCATCCTTTTCTGACACTGCATACTCTTTTGGGGTCCCTAATTCTAACCTCCATTTAGACAGTTTTATTCTCTATTGTAAACCGACATAACATTATCGATCAGTTTTTCATCGAGATCATATTTTCTGATTGGTTGACCTAGATAGTCTTCCAAGAATACTATGAAGCATTGTGCCTACATACCTACCATACTTTTCTGTCATTCATTCATTAACTAGGCAATGTGTAACATGTTACATAGCCTCCCTCTTTTTAAACTGTAAACTTATACAGCTAACAAAACGTAAGCATTGCCGTAGTTAATTTTCTTCCTTCTTTTGTTCCATTTCAGTGGGATGGTGGCTAAGAAAGTATGCACCCACATTTTGCTTTCCAGGAATGTAGTTAACCATAAATGAGTATGAAGACAAAAGAAGACTCCATCAGAGCAGTCTTGAATTTAATTTCTTAGACGCAGCCAAAAAATGTTAAAGGTTGATGGTCATATTGTAGAATGAAGTGTTTGCCATAAAGATAAGGAGAAAACTTCTCAATTGACCACACTAAAGCTAAACATTCCTTCTCAATCGTGGAAAAGTTTAGTTCTGCTGAATTCAGTTTCCTACTGGTGTAGGTGATCGAAGTGGGCATATAAATTTTAGACTTGCCATTCGTGACCATCTATATTCAGTTCAACTCCTTACAATTCTAAATCTTCACTGACATGATCACTGATATCCAACCACTTATGATGGAGCTCATTCTTTACATATATAGCTTGCGCTCTTCTGCCAAGTCCACTCAGATTTGTGAAACATTTATAGCATGGACAATTAATGCTGACTTGCTCTTTTAAGTTTATTTCCTGGAGCATGAGGATGTCAAAATCATACACCACTTTTTGTATTATAGCCACTCGTTGATTGGCACTCTGGCAATTCCAGTAGCCCACACACATATATTTAAGTGGCAGCCTGTCAGCTTTACTCCAAAGTTTTCTCTTGCCAGCTCTTCTCTGTCTCTCTCTCCACTCTTCTCTCCCCTACCTCTTTTTCTATATCAATTTTTGCTCTTACCATTAGCTGAGGTTATTGGCGATGGAGCACATTCCCCGTAGCTCCGGCGATGATTCTGTTTTGATAATTTATTCATTAATTCACGTTATAAATTTTTGGAATTATCCGGTCACCCTAGTAGAGCCACCATACCAGGGAAGAGGCAAGAGATGTCCCTTAGGGCCTGATGCGGCCCCACTCACCCCTCCAGACAGCCAGTGTTCACGGTTGCTCACCCAGCAGCCATTCAGTCTCTAGGCACATTGAATCACTTAGACTTGGGGTCATTCTTTATGACTAAGATCTTAGAGTGTGCTTCAAAAATGCTACTCTTGCTTCAGTCATGGCAGTGATGGCTTCAACTTAACAAATGACGTTACAAATACCTCAAGATGGTGATGTAAATGTTGACATTAGGAATTCCCACCTTTTTTGTACTGTTGAACCATGTGCTGACTAGAGTTCTACTGACCTTATTACAGCTCATCTCTTGCTTCAAATTCATGTTACTACATAATGTAATTAAAGGAGAAGGGATTGATAAGCTTGTGTTTCCCTTTTTGTGAGCGATTATGACTCTATGATGTGTGTATGCCCTTTGGCACATTACAAGTCTTACAGATATTCTGGTGATTTGATTGTAGGTTAATCATTATGATGAAATCTTCTTCTTCTTCGTACACTCTCAGACATCTACGTGAATGTTTTCAAAGAAAGTAGTAGCTTGAGGCTATTTGCATCTCCAAAGACTGTTTCCACAAACAGTACTGGTGTCGACCATATGCGCTTTCTCTGTCCCACATATGTCGAGCATCTATGTAGCAGATGTTCAGCATTCATTTTATTAGTGCTACAGTTACACTCATTGGTAATTCCTATCTTTAGCTTGTTGAATAGATGGTGTCCCAATATGTTGTGGCCAGTGCAGAGTCTGAAGATTACCACTTGTTCTCTTCTGTTAAGTTGGTAGTATGCATCATTTTGTGTGTGACCTGGATGCTCTGCATCCCATGTGTTTCTGTATCTGATTCTGATAAAACTCTTTGCCTCCTCGAAAGTTATGCTTGCATCAGGCTGAGGTAGCTTTCCACCTTCCTTTGCCAATCTGTCAGCCTCTTTGTCAGCTGGGGATGTTACAGTGAGATGGGATCTATTAGTTCACGACTCATTTGAATCATTGACAAAGTTTGTGAAGCACCACAAGTCTGCATTATTTTGGATTTTCAAAGTTGCAATTATTGACTGTGCATCGGTAAAGAAAGCAACTTGTCTTTTGCGGTTTCCTCTGTCATTTGAACCTCTGCTGCAGTTTTCAAGACTTCTGTCTCTGCTCCAAAGTTACTTGAGAATTGTCCTGTTGTCACTGACAGCCTTTTTTGTGCATCAGTGTGTAAGCTCGGAAAGGCACCTTGTAGAGTCTAGGCCGATGTAGAGTCTACTTTATTCACCGTTGAAGTCGTTATAGACTATGCTGCATACATGGTGTATGGGTTGTAATAATATGCCGTGGTTAACAACTGTCAATAAAGTTAATTTAACTGTTATCAACTTCAGTCGGGCTTATATATGGCCGACACAAATTCAACATTATGAAATAAAAGGATGCAGTCTCAAGTACTGACCACAACTGGCAAAAGGATGTAAGTCGAGTCCATTTCTTGACGAAGACGCAGACAATTTATTACAGGCGTTAGTACAAGTTCAAACGTAATATTCATAAGCATGCATCAACAACGTAGATTACTTCTGGGATATGACAGTTCATATTGTTCTCGTTCTTTCCAATTTCTATTAATCATGAGCTTGATCAACATCTTATAATAAGGACCGACCCTTCAAGGACGGTGACCGACCTTCATGGTAATAATTTCTTCTTGGCTTGATTGGAGCCTACACGCCACGAAGGGGCTTCTGAAGTAATCCATAAAAAATGCAATAATAACCTTCAAAATATTCTGGGTACGTCTGGAACCCACTAGAAATACGACCTGTGGTTCGTATTGAGGTCCAGCCAGATCTAAACACGTCAGAAGGAATGACGAGAAAATATCATATAATTAATGTACACATATCGCCCTACCTTGGCCGATACAACTGTGCTCCTCTCCGGAGACTTTGAATACTTTATGAAGGCTTCCCAATATCTGGGCAAGCTTGAACAATAGTTCACAAAAAATACATGACCGACCCCGGTCATGGCCATCAGCTCCCTCTTACGTCATTGCTCTCTTTTTTTTTTTTCCCTTTCACCCCTTCGCGCACCGCGTTGCGCCTTTTTTCCCACTAATCTGCTTGACCGTGCGTAAATAATGAATTATATATATACTTACTCAAGTGTGCCCCCACATTTAAATTACACGCGCCAAAAGGACGCAACAGTACCTTCCTCCCACGGGACAAAAAAAAGCGAAGCTTTTTTTTTGTATTAAGATATAGTTGATCAAGTTCATAGAACAATTACTGTAACATCATTTAAAAAATTAAGTTAATTGAAAGTATTAATGTGTGGGATGAAGTATGGAAGAAAACAGAAAACAAATTCCAAATGAAAAGATTCACCAAAATAATGTATCAAACTGGTATGAAATACCAATGAAGGAATGAAATAAAGGGATAGAAGGATGAAAAGAAATGGTGAAGAAAAAAAAAAAATGAAGACGACAATAAAACAGAAATTAAAAAAAATTTAAATGTAAAATGAATGTATGTCAATTGACAGTTGGTAACAAAATGAAACAAAGTCCATTTTAAAAGTAACACAATAGAAGAAATTTGACACAATCCCAAAGCATGTGTTGCAAGAATGAACAACACGGCCTAACTAGGTATGATAATAATAGCATGTGAAGTTAACTGTGTGAAAACTATCAAGCGCCAATAATGCGCAATCATAATAAATATATAAATATCTCACATTATTTATAGATTATACTAAAGTAATTAAGTTACTAGTTTGGAACTAACTAAAATGTTACTGGAATATTTTTAAAAATGTCACTTATATATCCTCCGTGAAAAGTTCAATTGTTATTAATAAAAAATGAAGTACCGAAAAGAGTCACCGAGTCATAATGTCAAATTGCAAAATTGTCAATAATTTAAGCTAATAATGTTAATTTGTAGTTAAAATGCTATCTCCTTATAACTGTTAAGTTCACGTGATAGAGCTTTAACTTAAAGTTCCAATTATCTAAATTTATTCCACACTTGAAAGCTAATAGTAGTAATGTTAATACTAATGCGCTTAAATGTCATTGATAGTCAATATAAATGGAAATAATGTTTTCTTATATTGTATTGTTAGATGAGAATCAATTCCCGTACATGTCACTGTTGCAGTAGCGACTTAATTATGTAATGTATATAGATCCGGAAACGTTAGGTAAAATATCCATATCAATGCGAAATGTCAAAATCCTGTAATTATACAAATAAACTACGATTGAATAGTAGGTAATGTAGAGGTGGTACACTCTGTAATGCGCAGCGGTTCTGAAAATCATGAGGGCATCTGGAAAGTGTGTCAGCAAGAACATTCTCCGATCCAGGAATTGCTCGAATGGTGTAATTGAACGGCTGCAAGGCAATTGCAGTAGATCTGGATGGTTTCAGTAGTGTTCCTGAGTAACACTGTAACAATGACGCCCCGATGCCCACCTTGGAAGAGCAGCTGCGAAGAACAAATGGTAGGTCTTTGTTTAGGTAAACATAAAATGGGCGTGGATGAAAACAAAGATTTTATTAAGACTAAAGTGGTATGACACTCAATATACCACCGTACAATGTTAGGTAGTACTCTTTAATAATACAGAAAGACATGCAGTGATAATAGTCAACAAAAAGGAAACGCAGGTGACAAAGGCCCACATCTCAAAGGCTGAACTAAAGTCATAGCCTGTGGAAAAGTAAAGCAGTGAGACAAAAGTCGTTGAATAAGAAAATACTGAGTTAATCGGCCCAGTAAAAAAATAACAAAATATAAATACAACAAGTGTAGAATCTGAACAGACAGGATATATGAAAATAAAGAAATGCTAATATGTTAAGACATAAATGATATAAAGAACAGAGAGGTATCTGCAATAGAAGAAAAGACAAAAACATCCGGAAGAATGAAAAGTAACGCACCCACAAACGCAACTATAAAGTGCGTGGTGCAGAGTTTTGTACAAGTCGCACGTCTAAAAGATGGTGCGCAAAAAGTGAACCATGTATTAAATTAATTGCTCTGTGAGCGTCGCGAAAGTTATTAAAGCGCACAAAAGCAAGCTTTTTAAAAGAATTTTGAAGTTCGAACTAGCGAACAAATTTAACATTACCGATTTACTGAAAAAAATGTTTCAGTGCATACCAAGTGGTATGAGACGGAATGTTGCGCACCGGAACAGTGCGATTCAGTGACATATGATCTCGGTCAGGTCGCAACTGAGCCAGAGTATCATTTAAAGGATTATGTGTCGCGCGTGATAATCGTGACAAAGAATGAAATCACATATTATATTTTCCCATGCAAGATGTAACAGTAGGATAAAATATAAATGCTAGAAAAATATTATGTATAGGAACAGCCTAAACTAACAAAGTCATAGAGAAAGATATGACTCGGAAGAAAAGGAATACCGACTAGTAAAGGAAAGAAGCGATGACTGCATTTGCTGAGTCATCCAAGACAAAATTCAACATCAATTAGCTAATATCTGCGTGAAGCAGAATCAGGTACCAATTGTAAATGAAGAGAATGGTGGTGAAAACACACACCATTGTCCCGCTCGATAACCATGCGAGCATCTCTATTGGTCCTAAATGTAACCACGGCGTCACCATACCTCTTACTGGTATGTGGCAATAGACGCACAAACCTAACGTCTGCCGTGTTGTTAAGGAAATCGCCAAGTTCCTGCCAAGTAGTTCGATGTGGCAGATTTCTTACCAAGACAGTGCGAGAAAATGCCCTTTTACCAATATATGTAGTATTATTGTCCCTCAATTTGGAGTAAGGATTGCCTTGATGCTTATTCCATTGATCACTATTTACGTTGTTATTTCCCAAACCCAACGTATCCTTATTGTATACTGGAACATACTGGCTAGACCGAGTATGACCTCTAATTCCTTTTAAACCCACAGGTTTAGAACATGTCATAGTAGATAACCTGACAGGCATATTTACGCATTTGTGTTTAGATGTACTAATATTCGTAGAATTATGTAAATGCGCAACACCTGTATTATCACCATGAATAGTACCGTTTTTAGAAACAGCAGCAAACTTTGTGTCAACCTTTTTTAACACTAACCCTACTATGAAGAGCAGAGGCACTACAACTATGTTGTAACCCCAGAGGATGATTGGCAGTATCAATGCCAGCATTGATGGTATCTAGATTACCACGCTGTGTATAGAGATATTTATCAAAATACTTTGAACCAATCAGAACCTCATCAGAACCCACCGGTTCACTCTGGACATACTGGTCTGGCTTTTTAGTACCTAAGGGCTGCACCTTTGTAATATTCTTAGGAATGATGTTAGAACTCTCACTCCCTGATGCAATCTGATCCTGTCGATGAATGGATACCTTTTTAACTGCGAGCATAGAATCATTAGTTAAATCATTTGTTAAACTGCTTACATTGCCACTGGCCTGTCGCCGAGACTTACACTCCACAGAGGCAGTATTAATGCGAGGAGAATCCATGATATTGTATCGATGACTAGGGAAAATATACCTGCCTCGATATGATCTCCTCACTCTTTCAATATGTGATGACGTGATATTATCATTCTTAGTGGGCATAGATTTATTTGTGGATGTCATATACTGATCCAACCCATGAAGAACCCCATCAGTGTGCAAGGCTGATGGCTTAACGTAAGTCGGAGACGACTGTTTTCTAGGCAAAGTGAAAACTTTGCTGACGGACTTATTTGTCTTCATTTTATTATCTGCGTTCATCCTAACTCCCAAAGCATCATTCAATGTAGTAAAATCATTTACACTATTGATTTTTACCGCAGTTTTCTTAGAATCAGATTCACCCTGACCCCGTCGCCAAGGCATATTCCCTGTAATGGCAGTATTTTTCTGTAGAGGGAAGTTGTATGTCCCTCGGAATGATTTCTTAAAACCCTGAAGACTATAAGCATTGAGTGCTAGGTGCGGACTGATTGCTTTGGTAAGGTGTTGATCATCAACCTTACGTTTAACAACATCAACCCCAACCCTAGACAACTCCTTGTTGTTTAAGACCACATTTCTTACTCCATTAACCCTCTTTCTTAATTCATTACCTTCAGAAGACAGGCATGCGATCTTATGCATCTGCTTCTTATTTAATTTATTTAAGTTAGTTGTTATTTTCCTCTCACTAGCAAGTAAAGAGTCGACTGTGATCAATGCTGTTGAGAGTTCAAAGATCTGTTGTTGTGTTTTCTTTTCTAATTCAGTATACATATGTTTTTCATTCAGGAGTAAATCTTCCAATGTAGACACCCTGTCATCAGTGAAACAATCAATACTCGAGGTTGATACAGTAACAGTGTGAACAGATTCTATTTTCCCTTCATTTTCTGATTTTTATTTCATCAAAAAATTTTCTTATATGTCTCATTTTCTCTATGGGAATCAATTATTAATTTCTTATTATATTCACGCAATAATGCCAAGTCGCGCGTGGAAGAGTTCACCCTACTTGTCTGGTCGTTCAACATCTGTTTTAATGAAGTCACCTCCTCGTCCAACTTTTCTTCCTGTCCAAGAAAACATTCATAAAATTTATTATCATCGGAATGAAATATTCCCATTATGTTATTCTCCTCAAATAACACACTGTCATTTTTCCCCGTTTTCTATCTCAATCTTTGACTTTATGTCGCTAGGTAGGCAGAACTGTGTATCTATGTCCTTTTCATAGTAACTGGATCCGACCTGCATATCATCAGGCAGAATCAAATCACATTGAATGTACTGGTCTGTACATGGTCGACTCAGGTTATACATTTGTTTTTCAAATTTTGATTTCAAAATTGAGACTTCAGCTTTCAGCTCCTGAATAACCGAGTTCAAAGTATTATTCTCCTTCAATGTATTTTCTGAAAGCTCCTTAGAATTTGACAGTTCCAATTGTGATGACGCGAGGTTTGTATTGGCACTCTCGACCTGTGAAGTTAGAGTCCTTATCCTCTCATTTAAATCATTAATCAACATCTCCTTGCTCTCAAGGATCTCCGACAACTCATCTACTTTGTTTTCCTCCTCAATATCTTCTAAAAGTTTCTTATGTCTAAAAGACAATTCATGAACTTTATTAGTATTCGCTGTCAACAGCGTCATCTGATTCTTCAGTGAAACATTTTCAGACTCTATAACCAATAACTTATTCTCATACTCTCTCTTTAGCCGCTGCAACTCATTAGTAAGAGCATATCTTTACATAATTGTTCCTCCTTATTATGATCATCAGGAATGTTGTTTTGAAGCATATTATTTATATTCTTCAATATATGATCGTGTTTCACATGAGTATATTGCTGCACAAATATACGAAGGTTCACAGACAGTAAATCCGCTAAATCTTTAGCCATTATTAAATGAGGGACGGAGTGAAAATTATCCTCAGCAAAAAACTTTAGGGATATTGACGCATCTGACAAAAAACGATCCATCACATGCTGTTCAAGTTCTGAGCCATGTAATCTATCAATCTCCCAACCATCCTGGAGAATCTCATCCAGAATAGACCTCATGTCTAATTTTTTTGTAATATACTCCTACTCAATATGTTAAATATTTCCTAAAGAAATTCAAATTATTCCTTAAACCAATGTATGGCAAGGTCCTGTACGTAGAACCTAAATAATTCCTATTTCCAACTATTAATAACGTTATAGTAATATATCTAAGTGCTTTCCCTAGTAAACAAAACACTTTCCCATTACTCATAACATGTTGATATCCAATGTAGGTCGGAACCCCAAAAAAGTATAAACGTGTGTACGCAAAACAAAATGGAGTTTACATTTGACGTCACAACTCCTACGTCACAGTTTTGTGCGTAACAATTAAAAGATTTTCCCCAAATGATTTATAATATATTAATCTATTTAGGAGTCATATTAAGGGCTTTAGCCTGCTTAATAAAATAATCTAAGGTAGACATTATATAATATTTATCTGAAATAATTCTCCTTAAAAGTGTTACTCAATTAATATCAAATTATTTTTCACTCTAATCAGTGTAACACGTTCTTGTCCAAGAACGGTATGCAATATCATAACTATTAGATATTATTTATCAATGAAATGGTTTATGCATTTAATATATCAAGATACACTAGAAGAAACAATATAGACAATAGCAACAGGACAAGATGAATAGGACAGATGAAAACGTTCGCAGAAATCAAATAAAATAGAATGTAGAACAAAATTCGGATGTTGCAAAGGATGCAATAATATCTGCGAAGGGCAAAGTAACAAGACAAGAAACATCACAGTGTATAAATACAAAGGTGTAAAAAACTGAACTATAGCCAGATTGAGAAGGACGTAGGTTACAAACAATATACATTATAAAAATAAGGTACGGATAAAAAAATTACTACGAAAACAACAATAAAAACCTGACGAAACAACTAAACAGATACTATTATAAGAAACAAGTAGCGATCAGAACTACAGCAAGGTTTCTAGCCTTGAACCGGAATTATCGCTCAATTGAAACTTACAAACTAAATCCTATAGAACGTCTGACAAGAGCCCGAATTAGCTTCGAGATGAACCTCGTTTGTCAGATCGACCTCCCTTCCGCCCACGAAGAACATGGAACATTTAACATAAAATAGCATGAATGTGGACATATTAAAGGATCTATCCTCACATATAACGGTGGCACAAGTGTACATAATAACCACAATTACTTATCTTGAAAGAAGACAAAAATATCCCGGCCCTCGCAACGCTAGCGAAAAACTTCCATGTTGGGTCTCGGGTGCCGTTACATATATGAATCGCCTTCATATACAAGTGGGAGTAAACCAGATATGTAGCTGTTCAACGTTGACTTTGGCAGATGAAGTCCAGCGTTGACCTTGACCTTAGATGACAGTTATTTTGAATCCCAAGTACACGATGATGTCGCCTTGAAAGCTCCCAAGATTTCGAAAGATTATTTTTTTCATGGATATTCGTTCCCTTGAAACTTGTTCATAGCACACTGGCCCACCAGATGTAGAGTCTAGTAGATGTAGAGTCTACTTTATTCACCGTTGAAGTCGTTATAGACTATGCTGCATACATGGTGTATGGGTTGTAATAATATGCCGTGGTTAACAACTGTCAATAAAGTTAATTTAACTGTTATCAACTTCAGTCGGGCTTATATATGGCCGACACAAATTCAACATATGAAATAAAAGGATGCAGTCTCAAGTACTGACCACAACTGGCAAAAGGATGTAAGTCGAGTCCATTTTCTTGACGAAGACGCAGACAATTTATTACAGACGTTAGTACAAGTTCAAACGTAATATTCATAAGCATGCATCAACAACGTAGATTACTTCTGGGATATGACAGTTCATATTGTTCTCGTTCTTTCCAATTTCTATTAATCATGAGCTTGATCAACATCTTATAATAAGGACCGACCCTTCAAGGACGGTGACCGACCTTCATGGTAATAATTTCTTCTTGGCTTGATTGGAGCCTACACGCCACGAAGGGGCTTCTGAAGTAATCCATAAAAAATGCAATAATAACCTTCAAAATATTCTGGGTACGTCTGGAACCCACTAGAAATACGACCTGTGGTTCGTATTGAGGTCCAGCCAGATCGAAACACGTCAGAAGGAATGACGAGAAAAATCATATAATTAATGTACACATATCGCCCTACCTTGGCCGATACAACTGTGCTCCTCTCCGGAGACTTTGAATACTTTATGAAGGCTTCCCAATATCTGGGCAAGCTTGAACAATAGTTCACAAAAATACATGACCGACACCGGTCATGGCCATCAGGTCTCTCCTTACGTCATTGCTCTCTCCTTTTCTTTTCATCCCTTCGCGCACCGCGCTGCGCCTTTTTTCCCACTAATCTCCCCGACCGTGCGCAAATAATGAATTATATATATACTTACTCAAATGTGCCCCCACATTTAAATTACACGCGCATTTATGGGAACATCTCTCATCTGTGTTGTGGTTGATTCTACAAAGTTGCTTCGCTTGAGTCTTTGCCTTCTAAGAGCATTGAAAGTTTATTTTTGCTTGATTTCAGATTGGACTGTAGCTCAAGTGACCATTGTTGACCTCGACCCAACTAATCCAGACAAAGGTCAGGTGTTTATAACCAGAATGACAGCAGGCCAGGAACCTATAAGTGTTGCAATACCATTAGGAAGATGGAAGATAGTAAGTGTATTTACATTAATATGTTCTTCAATTTGTGATGATTATGCCAGTTACCCAAAACCTGCCCAATCTGACTTGAGTCTTCATGTATTCTTATAATTTATATATATGAAAATGTGGGTCAATGTATGTAGATTATTGATGTGTATGATGTATAAAGGCTTTCTTTAACAAATTATTAGTTATGCAAGGTAAAATGGAGGTCGATAGAAGAATATGATGTAACAATAAAGAAAAAAATTGCACTTTCCAGCTTGTGACACTGCAACTCAGGTAAATATCGAAAGAAAACACAAAAATATCACATATAGAAGTATTGTATTAATATATTTTTAAAAAGTGAAATGATCCTGTTACACGTCCACTGAGGCATATTGGGAATATGGTGTTAGGCCCATATTTTCTTGACCATTGGCACACTAGGTGTGATGTGATTAACATCATGCCGCCGCCTTAACCTTCCCAGAGTTGCTCTGGTATCCAATTTTTGGGGTTGGATCAACCCCAGAGCCGTGTGCAGTCTAAAAAATCCCACCTCAACTGGGGATCGAACCATGGACCACCGAGCTAAGAAGTCAGCGCACTAACGAATGCGCTACTGCAGCTCCTGTGATAATGTAAAACCAATGATTTTGGTTATAAATCCTCAGAAAATCATTATTTTAACAGATTACAAAAGCAGGTCTCTGGCCTGTAAAATTAGACAATTTCAAATCACGTCAATGAGGGGCAATTTTTTTCCCTTGTTGCAAAGCAGATATTTTAACAGGAAAATTACCTAATGACCTTAAATAATTTTTTTTCAGTATAAAGAAGTTGATAATTCATAAGATTTTTCTTTGCAGCAACATAGATGAAGTTTGAGAAACCAATAGTGATAATCACAATAAAATTAGAGAAAGGAAAAAAGGCTTTCACTCAAATGAGAAAACTACAGGAATCAAAGAAATGACTGTATGTACTCGAGTATAAGTAAAGAGATTTATTCACATTTCGGACCAGAAAATAATAGTTTCATCACCTTATAGTTGAAAAATAAGATTAATGAAATGATCGGTATTGCCCCCCCCCCCCCCCTTCCCCCTCCCACCCAGTCCCACTTTCTGCTGCATACTGATTTCCTTCAGATATAAACTTGCTGCTTCATGAAATGTTTTATCAAAATATGTTAAGTAATAACGTTTGATTGATTTTTTATTTGGCTGTTAATTGTGGTAATTATTAAAATGAAAACATACACATGGTCCAAACAATATAAATAAAAAATGTTCATCACGCTTTTGTACACCCTGTCATATGTACACCAGCATACACAGCTGTTTAAATAAATTGTTGTAAATGCACCAGCATTTTGTAAATAAAGAATTTTGTCCTGAGATTTTTCCTTTGTTTGTATTGAGCACAGTTGCTAAAATTCATTACTTGTAAATCAACTGAAGTGATCATAAGATGCAGCATCTAAATCAAGAGTGTGTTTAGGGCAAGGGTTTCCTAAAAAGTAACAAATTTCAGCTGAAGTATGCTTTGTTGACCAGCCTCCTTCATTATGATCTATCTTCAATATCGTCACTTCTTGCACTAGATTCACTTTTATCATTATCACTGTCAAGAGTCTAAATCGAACCCTTATTCAATAACCATATTTTATTCGGCCGCACAGATAGTATCCTTATCAAATAATAAGTCACTTCTCAGATATTAAAGCAAATATTTAACTGCACAATCGCTTGAAAAAAAAATCATAATATTGATCGATTCTAAAAATAATTTTAGAAAACAGAAGCTTTAGATGTACCAGAAAGTTGTTTATAACTCATTCATTCATTTCCGCTCCCCAAGGAGCATGTGCCATCAAAACACACATGTCCTCCTATCACATGTCATTAGTTCAAGCTCTTTCCACGTTTTCTCATAACTTTTACCTCTATCTCCAGTTCTTTTCTCCATGGACTTCTTGGTCTAGCTGTGCTTCATTACTCTGAGAATTCCATAACAAGGGCTGCCTTGTAATGCTATCAACAGATATCCTCAATGTGTGTCCTATCCATCGCCAGCGTCTTCTTCTCAACTCTTGTTCCACTGGCACTTGTCTAGTTCTTGTCACCAGTTCCACATTGGTGATGTTGTCATACCATTTCAGTCCTTCTATTCTATGCAAGCACCCGTTTATAAAAGTCTGTAGCTTTTTGGTTGTTGTGTTTGTTGCTCTCCATGTTTCAGAACCATACAATAGTACTGACGTGACATTTGGGTTGAATATTCTTATTTTTGTATTGGACTTGATTTCTCTTGATCTCCATATATTTCCCAATGCAGTGAAAGCTCCTCTTTCTTTTTGTGTTCTTATTTTGATATCATTGTCTGTACCTCTAACTTTGTCTGTATTACTACCAAGATATGCGTATGATTCTACATCCTTTAGTGGTGTTTCTTTTAGTTCAACCTTGTTATCTTTTCCTGTATTTATTCTCATTATCTTTGTTTTTTCCTTGTGTATTTTCAGACTCACTTGTTGTGACCTCTTGTGGAGTATTTTCATTTTGTCTTGCATCTGATTACTGTAATGGGACAGAAGAGCCAAGTCGCCAGCAAGATTTAAATCATCAAACTGTTTAGTCAGATTCCACTGAACTCCTTTTCTGTTGTGTCAACAGTGTTTTCATAACCCAGTCTATCACTAGTAAGAAAAGAAGTAGAGACAAGAGGCATCCCAGTTGCATTCCAGTTCTTATCCCAAATGGTTCTTTCACTATTCTTTCATGAAGAAATCTGCATCTCATGTCTTCATAAGTTTTCTTTATTAAATTAATGATCTTCAGGGGAACTTCATATTGCCTCATCAATTTTCAAAGTGATTCTGTTTACACTGTCAAATGCCTTTTCATAGTCCACAAATCCAGTGTACAGGGGTGTGTTCCATTCTAGCCTTTCATCATCATCATTCCTTTTTTGTTCCCTGTGGAACATAGGGCAGAAACAGTTGTTCTCCATCGATTTCTATTCTGGGCTGTCTTTTTCATCTGTGCCCAAGTCATTCCAATTTCCCTAGCCTCCTCTTAAACAGTTCTTCTCCAAGTTCTCTTTGGCCTCCCGACTCTTCTTTTCCCCTGTGGGCTCAAGTCAAGGGCAATTCTGGCTATGCTTGATTTTTCTCGTCTGAGTGTATGTCCTATCCATCCCCACTTTCTTACCTTAATTTCTGTCTGTATAGGCTGTTGTCCGCATGTTTTCCTTAGCTCTATATTTGTGATTACATCTGGACATCTTATACAAAGGATTCATCAGAGACATCTATCTACACATGTCTGTAGCTTGGCGGTGATACTCTTTGAGACATGCCATGTCTCTGAGCCATACAGCAAGACTGACTTCACATTTGAGTTAAAGATTCTAATTTTGTTCCCTCTAGTTATCGCTGAGGAGTTCCATATTGGTCAAAGGGCATTAAAAGCACATCAGGCTTTATTTATCTTTGAGCAGACGTCACCAGCTGTTCCCCCTCCTTTGTCAATGTTACTCCCTAGATATGTAGTTTTCTTCTTCTTCAATGACTTGATCATTGATCTTCATCGAGTCCATCTGCCTATTATTTATTCTCATTTCTTTTGTTTAATTTACATTTATGTGCAGTCCCATCTTTGCTGCTACTGTTACTAATCTATTTGTTTTCTCCTGCATTTCTTGCTGTCTGTGTGACAGAAGATACAAATCATCTGCAAAGTCTACATCCTCCAGTTGTGTGTTAAATGTCCACTGTTTTCCAGTTTTCTCTCCCTCTCTTGTCTGTCTCATAACCCAATCTAAGACCATGAGACAAATTGTTGGTGATAGCAGACATCCCTGTCTGACTCCACTTTATACTGTGAAAGTACTTGATAGTTTTCCTTTGTGTACTACTTTACATGAGGCCTCCTGGTAGAAATCTTGAATGATTTTACTGAATTTCTCTGGGATTCCATAATGTCTCAGGATTTTCCACATCACAGTATGGTCTATGCTGTCGAAAGCCTTTTTTGAAGTCCACAAAATTTACATACAAGGGGGTCTGCCACTCATTTGATTATTCTATAATGATTCTGAGTGTTGCTATCTGATCTGTACAGGATCTTCCTGCATGAAATCCTGCCTGTTCTTCTCTGAGTTTGTCATCTGCCACCTTCTGAATTCGGTCCAACAAAACTCTGGTCAAAATTTTTCCAGCCACTGCTAGTAGTGTTATACCCCTCCATTTGCTACTACAGTCAGGTTTCCTTTCTTTGGCAGCTTGATAATGTGGTCTTCCTTCCAGCTCTTTAGGATGGCCTCTTTTTCCCAGATTTTCTTGAAGAGCTGGTGTATCAACTATGTAGTGTATGGTATATCTGTTTTCTCTTCTGCCTCTTTGCAGTTGTTTATTGCTGTTTGATGTCTCACCTTTCTCTTATGAGGTTCCATGTATTTTCTGTGAGCCATTCCTTTTGTTGTTTATTTCTTCTTCACATGTATTTCTGTATGCTTCCTGAATTTTGCACCAATGGTTATCTCTACTTTCCTCTTCAAGGCTCTCCAGTGCTTCAAATCTATTTCTCAAATTTAGGTTGAACTGAACTCTTGTGCCTATTGTTCATAATGTTCTGGGTATTATACTTTGGGCTTGATCTTTCTGCTCTGTCTTTGTGCACCCTCAATTCTAGACTTTGTTCCACTATTATTCTAAATGTGGCTATCTTATCTGCACATGATCTGTTGTGCCTAAAAACTGCTTTCTCATTTCTCAGGTGCTTCTCTTTGGCCTCTTTTAATCTCTCAAGGACGATCCTTTTTAATACTTTCCCTGGCAATGATAGTAACATTATTCCCCTGTAATTTGTGCACTCTTGTAAGTTTCCCTTCTTAGGCAGCTTAACTAGATGTCCTTCCTTCCATTCTGCTTATATTTCTTCCCTCTCCCAGACTTTATTAAGTAATTTATATAAATTCCCTGTAGAGGTGTTGTCACAACGTGACTTTAATTAGAGTCTGTCTGAGTACAGAGACAAGACATCAGTTTTGAGAAAGTCTGAGAAGATAGATTAAGATGAGAATACAGTGAATATGGAAGGATGAGACGTAGCTTCGAGGGTGAGAACCTAGATTGACTCTCCCTCGCCACTTGTGACTTATGTAATAGCTACTGTCTCACCACCTCTGACTACCAGAAAGGAAATAAGGATTCACTAAATTATCTACAGACACCACTATACAGTAAAAGCATACAAGTGCAGTATAGTTAAAGATAAACTGATCCAGTGTACATTTTATAGTTTATTAACCAAAAAATCAATATCACAGCAAAAAAAAATCTACAATAAATTATCTTATCAGTCTGTTGTTGATGGGTTTCCATTCCAGTAATGTCTTTTCTATTCCTTTCTGTAGAATAATGCTACACCTTCATTGTGCTGTCAATCCTCTCTTCCAGAGTAAAGTACTGTTTCTCCTGTTGCTGTTTTAACTTTTCCTGCCCCTGTCCATCTGCTCTCGCTTATCCCTAGAATGTGTATTTTATAGTTTCTCATTTCTGCCGTGACCTGTTTTAGTTTACCCGTCTCGTTCATTGTCCTGACATTCCAAAATCCTATTCTTGTATCATGTTTTGCAATCAGGACGTCCATTCTCATGTCAGTGGCTTCCTTTCGGCTTTCGCCACTGACAGTTATACGAGCCTCAGACTCTGGATGTCCATCCCACAGCAAAGTTTGTTCATTCGTTGTTGTTTCCATAACTTCATTTGTTTTTACATAGACAGGGGTGTCAGCCCTATGCTAAAACCCCCAACCTGGAGGACCAGGGTGTCTGCTTTAGTCTGACCCATGCCTGCGCAAACCTGTCCAGCTTGGTAGAACCTTCTAGGAGTAAAACTACCGCTGGCATAGCTCTGGGGGTAATCAAGGTACGCAAGCCGCCATACCTTGACAAGGTATTGACACTGGTGATGGCAGAGATCAATATTAGGCAGCTAAAATGTTTTTGACCACATCAAAAGATATATTGCAGAAGACCATAATAAAAAGGAGAGTTAAAGGCAGACATGCAAGGGGTAGACAGCGCTATAAGGGGAAGATAACTTCAAGAGATGAACAGGAAAGAGTCTATCAGAGTGCATCATCAAGACAAGAGACAGAAGACGTTGGAGATCCATTATAACTAACCTTCATTGTGGAGATGGCAGCTGATGATGATGATAATGATTTCAGGCATTTTATATGGAAATGGGTTAAGCTGAAAGTGAGTGAATTTGCAGAAAGCCAAAGAAATTCCTAATCAATGTTGGAATTCAGAATTGATGTAAAACTTGTTCTACTTAAAATTGAATCATTCATTTTGGACGCTTGTCAAGTCCTATAGTCTAGGGGTTGAATTATTGTCAGATCGACGTAGACTGATGTATATATGGTAAGCCCTGTACAAAATAAAAATTTCTACTCTGTGTGAAGTAGTCATATTATCTGACTCACAAACGTGGAAAAAGCAAATATTTCAGCCAAGAAGTTTGATTTTCATTACAGGTTGCTTGTTGTGACAACTTGCCCAATCTTCTCTTCATTTTTTTTATTATTTACGTGACATCATTTTTTTCTCATCCTCAATGCATGATCGCAAAGTCCCGGGAATTGTCACTTGCGGAAAATCTCCTAGCGTTCGGTATTTTCTCCTCGCGTTTAATGCTATTTTTAGATACGACGTCATTGTTGACCAATGACCTCTGTAGCGAGAAACCCGCTTTAATTTAGGACTGCTTAAACTTGGGGAGAACCAGTTTAGGCCACTTAGGAAAACATCACGTGACTTTTAACGTTATTGATTGGAGCGTCTATACGAGGCTAAGGTCACATGATGCACGCTACGGATCATGTGTCCAAGCGGAAATGACCCGCTAAAAGGCGGCAAAGCCAGCATTTTTTCACTTGCCCAGGAAACCTCGAGATCGCTAGAACTAATCCAGATCGTGCGAATTCACGCATTAAAAGCACTGAAGCCACGTGTCTAAATTGCGGGTTAGCGTCCATCTTTGAGTAGGTAAGTGAAATCTCGCTAGAATATAATGTGATGAAATGTGTAGTACCTTGCAAAATCGACGCAAGATTGGTATGTTTACTTTATTCATATTTTTGTTTTTAGATCACATCCAGCCACATGTGATCGGGTGTATTTATGATCCCATGGGATATGTACATGTTCATAATAATGTATAACGGGAATATATTTAGCTATTAATTTCCATATTATTTGATTATTTTCGACCCGACGTTTAGACTAACGGAAATTAATATTAACGATAATGTTGACAGACCGTGACATATATTCATTATAAATTATATGACGATGCGACCAGACATGAAGTGTGTGATAATATTGTCAGACAATTATAAAACACGGATGTCCAATTATTTGTTAAATTCATCATAATTGACATGACGATTAGGCTAGAGGCACAGAACTAGAATACTGTTGCCGACATTTCTATGATAAATTTGGTGGGTTTAACTGACATTTATAATAATTCATCGGGTTAAGTTGACGATAAATCAGTCTAAAGAATTATAATACTGCCACTGGGGCAGAGAAATATAATAAAGGACAGACAGGAGAAACTTGAATTCAAGATTAGACTCTAGACATATGATGTTAGAGACTAAAATCTGAGATGACTGGCAGAGGGACGGCTTAGGGAAAGACTGCTTTCTAAAGCTAGAAAATTAATGAAGCCATCGTATTTGTCTTCAGTCTATGGTGGAGCCTTGCACGACAGTCCAATCTCAGAGCAGAATATGGAGTCGAGCACAGAGAAGGCAAATCCGAACCATTCAAGACCTACCTGGGGCAACGTCAGGAGACCGGAGAACTAACCACGCTTCACTATCAGCCGGGGGCTGAAAAGCTAAGTTCCTATGAAAAGGGAACTCACTATATCAATGCCATAATTGTTGTCAGCCATGATGAAACACACTTGATGTGAGACACATAGTACATACCGCAGACACTAATTCCATCGACAATACTATCATTCACCATCTATTCATTTTATTGCAATAAACCAATTGGGTGTGTATACTGTACCCCATGCTTTGTTCCTTCCATTAGATGTTGAATATTGTCTATGTTTATCTTCCTTTATAAGGGAGGGGGGGGCTCGTAAAACATAATATAATTTAAAGAATAATAATAATAGATAACTGAGAAGGGGACGACGGTAGCGAGAGACCAAATATCTCCTTACAATCTTTTCCAGACCTGTCGAGTTAGGAGAATTTACCCTCTTCGTCACCCTTCGGAAGTGGGAAAACCCAGCAGGAATTCCTTGAGCCAAATCTTCCACATCAGATCTATTATTTCCTCTAAATAATCCTCTTATCCTTCAAACGCTACGTGACACTGGGGTCTCAGTCCGGGATTTGAACTTATGTATTTTATCATACCTCTGGGATAGTATCATTCATTCAGTCATTACAGTATACCATTTTAACACATGTATTTTCACACAGTGAGCTCTAGAAAGACAGAAAACATTTTTTCTAGAATTTCAGGCATTGATTGGTGAATCCCTTTATATATGTTGTGTTTAATTAAGTTAGTTCAGGATTTTGTATTTCCATAACTGTAGTAATTTCATTCTACAGCAGTCTGATAAATAATTAGTATTTACTTGTTGTTAGAAATACTATTGGAAGGTAGCACTAGCTTACTCAGTGTGGACTATAACAGCAAAAGATGGCTGAAATAGTTAAGCTTAAGGCACCACTAGGGGAGGCCGGTCGAGATCTAGGTTATAGTGGGGTGGACCTTGCAAATTATGTCAGTGTCGAGACTGATAAGTATTACGCTCGAGAAACAGCGAAAGCTGAAAGAGAAGAGCGAATAAAGTTAGCAGAAATAGATGAGAGGATAAAAGCTGTAGACGCTAGGGAAAGAAGCGAGAGAGATGAACGCGAGCATGCACTGAAGATGAAGCAGTTAGAGATGCAGGGACAGGCTTAAAGAGTTGAACCGGTAGCCGGTGCGACAGCCTCTACCTCCTCGGGCAACCTATCGCCACGGTCAGATGATATGTCATCCTTGCATGCAGGGGGCACAGGACCTTTGCCATCCTCACTCATGTCATCTTTGGGACCCTTGACGTTTCCATTCGAAGCTTTCTCGGAACGAGTTGACTCGGTCGATGTGTATCTGGACAAATTTGAGAAGTTTGCCACCACGTTTGGTTTGGAGAAGAGCAAATGGAACCTGAAACTGCCGCAAGGGCTTAGAGGAACTGCTTATGACGTGTATAGCAAGCTTCCTCCAGGTTTACATGATGACTGACTCTCTGAAAAAGGCACTATTGGTTCGTTATGAGCTACATGCTGACGCTTATAGGAAGAGGTTCCGTAACTCTAGGAGGGAAGTTGGCGAGAGCGTTGCTCAGTTTGCTGCGAGACTGGATTCCTACGTGGAGAAGTGGGGTGCCCTATGGAATTTTACTCATGATTGGGAAGGCCTGAAGGAAATGGTCATGATCGAACAACTGAAGGACACCATGACTTCTGACATGAGAAGATTCCTGACAGAGAATGGGGCCAGCACTTTAGAATCCATAGTCCAGTAAGCGGAACGATATCAGGCAGCACTATCAGAGAATCCACCACCCAGACGGAAACAACCAGATTACGTACCTAGACAGACAGCTCAGTCACACATGGACCCCCAAGTGAAACCACCGTATACTAACTTCAAAAAGCATGACAAGCCAGACTACAAGACTACTCAGAGATCTAATTTCCAGCAGCAGAGGCAAGGGAAAAAATGGTGTAAGCACTGTAGAACCATCACCTACAATACACAGGAGTGCAACCGGAAAAACCCACCTCATCATGCTGCCTGCTTGCATAAAAGTGCCGCAAGGGGAAATGGACCGGAAGAACCTCTGGACAAACCCCGACATCCCCCGGTCGTTGAGACAGTCCTCGTAAATGACCAAGAGGTGACCTGCCTTTATGATACAGGCCTTGCATTCGACGCAGTTGTCTGTGCATCCCTAGTCATGCCTGACCAGATGACAGAAGACACTATAGAAATACAAGGACCGACTAAAAGTGCAGCACCTATGCGTTTGGCCATAGCCAAGATTAAGGTCAAATCAAAATATGTGACTGGGGAAATCAGTGCAGTGATCTTGGACGACCCTATTTATCCCTTGATCTTAGGGTGTAGGTATGTGTTCTTGGGAGAACCCATTCACCCTCTGGTTGTGGCGGCTGTCACCACTAAAGGACAGGCCAAACGGAATACGGAGTTGGAATCCCCACCCAACATCCTTCCCGAGGAATTAAAAAAGGCACAAACTGAGGATCAATCTCTAGCACTCTGCTACAAAAAACTACTGAGAGCGCACACTCCTCTCCAAAAGGGAGACTTCTACAAGAAAAATGGGCTGTTGCATCGGAAAGCAGGAAATGGAGGACAGGAACATGGGCAACTTGTGGTTCCGTCAGCATACCGAGCCCAGGTCCTAGAAATGGGCCATGCCCTTCCGTTTAGTGGCCATATCGGCATAAGTGCCACGATTCTGCGTATTTCATGTCATTATTATTGGCCAGGTATCAACGCCGATATCCAGAGATATGTGAAATCATGCCCGCAGTGCCAGAGGACAGCGCCGAAACACTGGACGGCCCCAGCCACTCTGGGAGAAATGCCAATCTTGGGCACACCCTTCGAACGAGTAGCGGTGGATATTGTGGGTCCACTTACTCGTAGCAAAAAGAGAAACAGTTATATACTCACGTTAGTGGATTGTTGCTCCATGTGGGCAGAGGCTATCGCTATGCCCGCCTGTGATTCCAAGCATGTTGCTGAGGCTCTGCTCACCATATTTACTCGGCTAGGGTTTCCGTCACAGATCCTGACAGATAATGGTTCCCAATTCCGAGGAAAACTCACCGAGGAAGTATTTAGGATATTTCAGGCCTGACATATCCACACCTCTCCCTACCACCCCCAGGCAAATGGCCAGGTGGAGCGGTTTAACGGGACCCTTATTTCCATCCTTCGGAAACTTGCGCAGGAAAAACCAGAGAGCTGGGATCAATACTTACCTGCAGCACTATTTGCTTACCGCGAAGTACCCCACAATTCTACTGGGATGCCACCTGCCACATTGCTGTTTGGTAGACCTATAAAAGGACCTTTAGAGGCACTGTTACGTACTTGGACAGATGATAAAGCAGATGAGATGGTCACCTCTGCATCCCAATACGTGAATGAGTTGACCCAACACCTTAAAACAGGATGGGAACTGGCAAAGGAAAATTACGCCGTGCCCGTCGTAAACATGCGCGTTACTACAACCGCACTGCGAAGGATAGGGAGCTAGAAGTAGGAGAACAGGTATTATTACTCCTGCCCAGTAGCAATAATAAATTGCAAATCGGGTGGAGAGGTCCATATAAAATTGTTGAGAAAATGTCGCGCACCAATTACAAGATTGCCATAAAGGGGAAGCAGAAAATTTACCACATAAACCTGCTGAAGCGATATTATGAAAGACCAGGTGCAGAACCAGCACATTTCCTGACACTGGCTATTGCGACGGAAACTGAGGCAGAACCCCTGACCTCCTGTGAATACCCTCTTCGTCAGTGTGAAACTCATCAAGATGTTCAGATTAGTTCAACTTTAACGGAGGATCAGCAGGCACAGGTACAACAGTTGTTGAGAAAACACACTAGTACCCTCACTGATAAAACTGACATGACCAACCTGATAGAATTTGATATGAAGCTAACAGACCTCGCCCCGGTACGAGTTAAGAACTATCCTGTTCCTTATGCTAAGGCAAAGGCATTGAGTGAGGAAATCGAGTACCTGCTTAAGGAAAATATTATCTCAAAATCAGAGTCGCCTTATAGTGCGAGTGTGGTGTTGCTTAGAAAATCCACAGGAGAACATCGCCTCTGCATAGACTACTGAAGGCTCAACGCTGTAACGGAATTTCAAGCGGAGCCCTTACCTGATCAGAAACAGCTTTTCACCAAGCTGAGTAGAGCGCGATACTTTTCGAAGATAGACCTTAGCAAAGGGTACTACCAGATCCCGGTAAAAGAGGAAATTCGACATATGTTAGCATTTAGTACTTCTGAGGGCCATTACGAGTTTAATGTATTGCCATTTGGGCTAAGCAACGCCCCAAGCGTCTTTACTCGTATGATGAGGAAGCTACTGGAACCCCTGAACCACCCTGGGATAAGTAATTTCATGGACGACATACTTATTGCCACAAACACCTTTGAGGAGCACCTGGACGCAGTTTCCCTACTCTTCGAAAGACTTAGAGAAACAGGACTCACCGCTCACCCTACAAAATGTCAAATTGCCTGCGAGCAACTAGAATTCCTGGGACACACTATCTCGCATGGATGCATGTACCCAGATGCACGTAATATTGAGAAGTTACAGCGGGCCCCACGACCCCAGACTAAAAAGGATGTCAGGTCATTTGTGTCTCTATGTGGCTTCTACCAGAAATATATTAAAGATTTTAATACCCTGAGTGCGCCACTGACCGCATTAACCAAGAATGGGAACCCGGACAAAGTAACCTGGACAGCGGAGTGCGAAAATGCCTACACGCTGCTGAAGGAGAAACTCACAGCTAGGCCAATTCTGCGACTGCCTGACTTAACTCTGAACTTTACGCTGCGAACAGATGCTAGCAATATAGGGATAGGCGCCACTCTCCTGCAGCCTAGTGATAGACCTTCTGCAACTCTATTTCCCATTGCATATGCTGGTAGGAAATTGAACCCTGCTGAACAGAACTACTCTACCATCGAACGAGAATGTCTGTCGCTCATATGGGCTGTGCAGAAGTTTCAACCATATTTATACGGGAAAAAGTTCACGGTGCAGTGTGATCACCAACCGTTGATATTTCTTGCAGCGTCGAAGAACCTTAATGCCCGGCTTATGAGATGGTCACTACTGTTGCAGCCATATTCATTTCACATAGAATACATACCTGGGAAGAACAACGTAGGGGCAGATTTTTTGAGCAGACATCCGGACGCAACCGAGGAGATATGAGAAACTGAAAAAGAAGAGGAAGACAGGACCAGAGGAGTTGGACGGAACGTCAAACTTGAGGAGGGGCTTGTGTGACAACTTGCCCAATCTTCTCTTCATTTTTTTTATTATTTACGTGACATCATTTTTTTCTCATCCTCAATGCATGATCGCAAAGTCCCGGGAATTGTCACTTGCGGAAAATCTCCTAGCGTTCGGTATTTTCTCCTCGCGTTTAATGCTATTTTTAGATACGACGTCATTGTTGACCAATGACCTCTGTAGCGAGAAACCCGCATTAATTTAGGACTGCTTAAACTTGGGGAGAACCAGTTTAGGCCACTTAGGAAAACATCACGTGACTTTTAACGTTATTGATTGGAGCGTCTATACGAGGCTAAGGTCACATGATGCACGCTACGGATCACGTGTCCAAGCGGAAATGACCCGCTAAAAGGCGGCAAAGCCAGCATTTTTTCACTTGCCCAGGAAACCTCGAGATCGCTAAAACTAATCCAGATCGTGCGAATTCACGCATTAAAAGCACTGAAGCCACGTGTCTAAATTGCGGGTTAGCGTCCATCTTTGAGTAGGTAAGTGAAATCTCGCTAGAATATAATGTGATGAAATGTGTAGTACCTTGCAAAATCGACGCAAGATTGGTATGTTTACTTTATTCATATTTTTGTTTTACGATCACATCCAGCCACATGTGATCGGGTGTATTTATGATCCCATGGGATATGTACATGTTCATAATAATGTATAACGGGAATATATTTAGCTATTAATTTCCATATTATTTGATTATTTTCGACCCGACGTTTAGACTAACGGAAATTAATATTAACGATAATGTTGACAGACCGTGACATACATTCATTATAAATTATATGACGATGCGACCAGACATGAAGTGTGTGATAATATTGTCAGACAATTCTAAAACACGGATGTCCAATTATTTGTTAAATTCATCATAATTGACATGACGATTAGGCTAGAGGCACAGAACTAGAATACTGTTGCCGACATTTCTATGATAAATTTGGTGGGTTTAACTGACATTTATAATAATTCATCGGGTTAAGTTGACGATAAATCAGTCTAAAGAATTATAATACTGCCACTGGGGCAGAGAAATATAATAAAGGACAGACAGGAGAAACTTGAATTCAAGATTAGACTCTAGACATATGATGTTAGAGACTAAAATCTGAGATGACTGGCAGAGGGACGGCTTAGGGAAAGACTGCTTTCTAAAGCTAGAAAATTAATGAAGCCGTCATATTTGTCTTCAGTCTATGGTGGAGCCTTGCACGACAGTCCAATCTCAGAGCAGAATACGGAGTCGAGCACACAGAAGGCAAATCCGAACCATTCAAGACCTACCTGGGCCAACGTCAGGAGACCGGAGAACTAACCACGCTTCACTATCAGCCGGGGGCTGAAAAGCTAAGTTCCTATGAAAAGGGAACTCACTATATCAATGCCATAATTTTTGTCAGCCATGATGAAACACACTTGATGTGAGACACATAGTACATACCGCAGACACTAATTCCATCGACAATACTATCATTTACCATCTATTCATTTTATTGCAATAAACCAATTGGGTGTATATACTGTACCCCATGCTTTGTTCCTTCCATTAGATGTTGAATATTGTCTATGTTTATCTTCCTTTATAAGGGAGGGGGCGCTCGTAAAACATAATATAATTTAAAGAATAATAATAATAGATAACTGAGAAGGGGACGACGGTAGCGAGAGACCAAATATCTCCTTACAATCTTTTCCAGACCTGTCGAGTTAGGAGAATTTACCCTATTCGTCACCCTTCGGAAGTGGGAAAACCCAGCAGGAATTCCTTGAGCCAAATCTTCCACATCAGATCTATTATTTCCTCTAAATAATCCTCTTATCCTTCAAACGCTACGTGACACTTGTGCAGAAAAGTTTTACAATTGTATTGCAAGATCACCTTTATGGACCTGAGAGGTTGTACAAGAAGTTGTTGCAGGATAAGATGCGTTTTTAGGAAAGCACCTAATGGCATTACAAAACAATTCTTGTGAAGGGATTTCTACATTAAACAAAATAAAGGGAGACCCAAGAACAAAAGATGACAGTTGATGACAAGATTTAAAAAGGTGATAGGAAAACATGGAGAGGCCTTTGAGGGAATGTCACAAGACAAGAGGGCTTGGCATGAACTATTTGAGGGTCTGCATGCAAGCAGCAAGCTGAAAGGTAATCATAATAATACAAGAGCTAGCTTATGCACCATAATAGCACAGTGGTTAGTGCACTGACCTCCTAGCTCGGTGGTCCACTTTTTGATCCCCAGTTGAGGTTGGATTTTTTCGACCACAAACGGCTCCGGTGTCAACTCGGCCTCATGAACTGGGTACCAGAGGAACTCTGGGAAGGTTAAGGTGGCTGGCATGATGCTGACCACATCACCCCTAGTGTGCTGATGGTCAAGAAAATATGGGCCTAATACCATTTTCGCAATATGTCGCTTTAGGCATGAAACGGGATCTTTTTAGCTCATGGAAAGTACTACAAAAGCACTTATCATATTCACTGTTAAGATAAATATGTCACCACTACACATTTATGTTTGGTTTAGTGTTACCTTAAAAGTGAATTAAAATAAATTACAAAAGTAAATGATATACTTATATTTTAAAATGAAATCATTAATGTCAGTTTGGTGTTATGATGTTTGTAATTTCAGTTACAGCGAGCTTTAAAAGTATATGAAGAATCTATTATACTTACATTAGACGATTCCATCCACATTGAACAGGACAAAAACTTGCAGGTAAGCTTGAAAATTGTTTTTCCATTTCTGCTGTCTGTGGGTGTCTTCACATCACATTTTCATTACCAGACACATCATGCTTTATTGTATGAACTTATAGCCGTCAACCTCTTGAGAAGAAAACCTGTATGCTGGATTTAAAAAAATCTTACGTGAAAAATGACCTAATAAGTTATACAAGATCGTGGGTTTAAAATGACAAATGGCATACAAATTAATTATACATATATAAAGACAATTCTGACCTTTCTAAAACTTAATTTTATTCTTCTGATTTATAATTTTGTCTAATGCGTTTACATAGCCTCTTATCTGAAATGTGCTGGGTCAGTTATGTTTTGGAAACTGATTCATTAATGTTTTTTTGCTAAAGCATGAAATAGAATTAGTGCAATATTTTTTCTACCTTTTCATCCTAAGCCTAGATCTACATGCTTAATGCTGTTCACAGCATTTTTTTTAAAAATAAATAATGAGCGGCTAAAAATCATAACCGGTGACCCATATCGCTAGTGCTAATCTTAACCATAACTCTTGCCCTGTTTTGAACTTTTCAAAAATAATTACTGACACAACATAAAACTGGGGTGATTATGAATTTTTGAATTCCTGATGTCAAGCAACTTTAAATCCATAACATTTCTGTTGTTTTTTTTTTGTTTTTTTTTCAAAGCATGGCCTCATTTTCTGTATTACATTATTATTATTATTCTTATTTCCAAGAGCGAAATAAAATTAAGGTACTATTTTTTTGCCTCTGCATCCTAAGTCTAAGCTTAATTTGAATGATAAACTACTAACCATATCTTATTCCTGCATTTAGTGTGTGTGTGTTGTTTTTTTTGTGGTGTAAATAATAAGTCGCAAGAAATCTCTGAACAGAAACTAATAACTCTTACCTTAACCATAACTCTTGCCCTGTTTTAAGCATTTTAAAAATTATTAATGACGCATAACAGGGTAATTCTTTACTGAAGTGCCACTGGGAAAAGACAATTTTTTGTTACAAAGAAACAAAAAAACATTTGATTTTCAGAGTAGAATTCAGTATGGATAAATAGAAGTTGATGGAACCATTTATCAGAATTTGTGCTTATCAAAAGTTTGCTCAAATGTGGACATTTTGTAATCAGAATCAGTTATGCTGTCATGTAACCATGTCTATTTATTTCATAAAGTGGTCTGCCTCTAATTGTAATAATGTTTTCATTGTGTTGAACCCTTTGTTTTATTGTTGAGACTGTTTATGTTCTTGAGTCAATCGTGCAAATTTCGCGAATATATTAATACTTGATGCAATAAGATGCAAGCTCAACGTAGGCACATCAACAAGTGCCAATACTGTGATAGTCCAAACTCGTTAATTGAAAGTTCATACATTGTTTATTGACATCACATCATACGGGACGAAACACTCAACGTTGACGGTTAATAGATAATTCAACATGATGATTATGGACGCATGTCCTCAATAATAATTCAAATAAATAGTCTCAGAAGAATCCTCCAGCAAATTCTGACTAGGTCTCTGAGCGAATATATCAGTAGTCATAAAGGTCATGAAGTAGTCAGTACAAGGTTATATTGATCACGGTTGACCTTTCCTCAAGGACAAGAGATTCTCATTATACTTGGTAGTATCTAAGATCCCGATCTTTAGTATGTTCATTTCTAAAGAAGTCCTCATCAACAAAACATAGTAGAATGTAGGTGCAGGTTCCTACTAAATACCTTCTAGGCATGTAAAGTTACTTAGGCATTGATACTTGAATTACCTCTTGTATTAGCCATGACTGACCCCAACGGCTTCCTAATATTATATAGATAACGTAGATCCACGGTAGTTACCGCCGATCCCCTTGATAGGCATTTACTGGCATACAAAAATATATCTTCAGCTGTGAATCCATTTCGGTACAGGCTAGTTACCTGTTATCGACTAGATACTCACGACTTTGGAGAACCATCATTATTATTACAATAAGTACATACTTGGCTCTTCCAACGACTCAGCACTTACGTGGATGACCACCGGCTACAACTGCTAATCCGCAGGACCGGGTCTCAATATAAAATACTTTACCCAAAACACGGGTCTCGAACTCCCAAAGCTTCGGTATTGGAACTTGGGATTCTTCCTTCTTAAACCCATTCATTGACGTCAACCGACTGTCTAGATACACGTGCGGACAGGATAACCCCTATACGCCTTAGTGCACAACCGTGCGCTAATGAAATCAAACTCACCAATAATACTTACTCTCATGTAAGTCGGTGCGTATAGTTTATTACAGAGGTAGGACAACGTATTAATAATATAAGACTACCTTCATCTGTAAAGGAGTGTAGAGGTCTACGAAAAGGGCTCTACAGATTCCTTACCAATCCCCCCAAAAAAATTAATTATATTAATTTTTTTCTTTAATACCGACACTAGAGGTAAGTCAAGTTTACATATTCGTATTTTACCAATATATCATGATAAAAATAATAAAATATGAAATTCCAGTTAACTCAAACAACTCTCAAAATATTGTATAATTAATTACATTAAGAATTATTTTAAATAACTAAGTATCTAAGTTTAATAATCTAATTAATTCATTTATTTCACTCTAATAATGTTATTAATTACTTAAATACCGAAAGTTCCATTTTCCTGTTAGTGCACAGTTTATAATATAACAAGTTCAGTTCCACGAAGAAGTCAAAGTGCTAGAAATGTTATTTCGGTGAGAAAATATAATCCTTTTCCAACGTTATTATCTTTTCAATGTCATAATTAAGTGAATGTTATTCTCACAAGAATAGTCATATATCTTAACGTTCCATGTTATTTTAATACCTAAGCATTGTAGATTTCACTTGAATGAATGTTAATGACTCTTATAATCGAGGTATCACATGTAAAAAGTTACACTCGACGAACTGTCAGTGTCGAAGTTCAGTTGTCTTTAGTGCGTAGCTGTTAACTCGATTCATTCGGACATCTTGACAAGATGTCAGCGAGAACATTCTGTGTGCCAGGTATCGATCGAATTGTGAAACTATATGGTTGTAGAGCGATCGCATACCTAGTAGATTTGGCAGATTTCACGTCCTTTGTGTTGAGAGCAGTAAGAGCTTTTTGGTCTGATTCCACAATAAAGTGTGATCCAAGCAGATATCTCTGAAGTTTATTTATTGACCAAACAAGTCCGAGAAGTTCCTTATCCAAAACTGAGTAATTCTGTTCAGTTCGGGTTAACTTCCGTGACACATAGAGAACTGGATGCAAGGTGCCATTATATTCTTGTAGTAAGACACTTCCCACGGCGTAATTAGAAGCATCGCTGCGTAAGACAAATGGCAAATTCTCATTAGGCAATCTTAACACGGGAGGAACCGAAAAAAAATTCTTTATGATATCCAACGCGATTTAATGTTCGTTAGACCACCGAATCACGTTAGCTGCACCTTTCCTAAGTAACGAAGAGAAAGGAGCAGTAATGGACGAAAGATGTGGTATGAATTTCCCATAGTATTGTACTAGTCCTAGTAGTGATCGCACTTGTTTCTTTGTTTTAGGTGTGGAGATGTTAAGGATTTTAGAGACATTACTGTCCTCTGTATATAACATACCGCGACCAATACAGTGTCCCAAAAAAGAAATCTCGTGGAAACCCACAAATGCCTTTGATGGCTTAGCAGTTAAGTTATGATTTTGTAACGTGGACAGTAATGAGTTTAATCCTTCTAAATGTTCTTCCCATGAGTCACTAAAAAGACAAATGTCGTCTATGTACGCAATGACGTTGGGATGATGAGATAGGATTCGACGCATCATGCGTACGAACGTGGCAGGAGCGTTGACTAACCCGAAAGGCATAAAATTCCATTGGAATAGGCCCCGGGGCGTCGAGAAAGCAGTGAGTGGTTTTGCCCTTTCTGTCAATGGTACTGTTAAATACGCTCTTTGTTGAATTCCACCAGAGTTAAATATTGGCCATCAGTGTTAAAATATTTCTGGTCACTGTAACAGATCGGTGTTGTTTGCTCCACTGTAGTATACACAAACCAGTGCTACAATCCCAGCAATCAGTGGTGTTAATGACATAGAGTGAGAGTATAATACGCGAATGATGAAAGAGTTCGAAGAGTTGATAAATGTTCTTTTCTCACTCATGTATGGCTGGAAGTCATCGACGCCAACTGCTGTGTACTTTTTGTTACAGTTTAATTGGACGTACCCCCTACCCCCCACACCCCA